>OX328113.1:6972400-7287400 GCA_946811185.2 Hippopus hippopus | reverse complement strand
CAAAACGTTCCACTGGTTCGTGACAAAGTGCATTTATTTTCATAGATAGATAGATAGATAGATAGACAGATAGATAGATTTATTGATGTCTGCTTTTAACATTATTTCAGTTGTATCGCGGTCAGTGCTTTCCTTGAGTTTTTTTTAACAGTTCTTAGCTCAATATTCTTTCCAAGCCACCGGCTGTTTTCCAGTATAACCATCGTCGAAACAATGGTCAGCGGTGAGAAGGAAATGAATCATGACTCGCATAAATCCTCCAAAAGAAATTGGCTGAGCCGGTGATCAAACCAGCGATGCCCTGTTCTTAAGATATCTTTTATAGAACATTTTTTTATTTTGTTCGTTTTTTGTTTTTCTTTTAAATCTGAACCACTTCATTGCATACAACAGTGAGATTCACCTCTAACGTTAAAAAATAATGAAAAAAAAAAACGAAGATATTGCTTTTACTATACACCTCCTCCCTAAAATTCGTTTCACGCATTACAAAAAGAAATTCTGGCAAGGAGATAGTTTGAAAACAAGCAATTTCCAACAGCCTATTTTTTCTCCAAGGTAAATGAAACAAGGGATTGTTTAGTAAATAGCTGCCGCAGGTAAGACTTATTTGTTTACGTTAAAATCGTTTTCGTTGTATAAGGTATGTGGTTCTATCCGAACAAATAAGGCAGAAGGTTATTAGGGGAGGAATGTGTACAAAACTGCTTAAAATAGAAAATGAATTGAAACAAAATCTCGTTTTCTTTACGACAGTCTAATTTAAACTTATTTACTCTTGCAAACGACTTCTTTCGGCGCTTTGTAGCAGATCATTTTCGAAAATATTCCGAGGCAAATGATGAACATCATTCGTGTGGGGCAATATTTCCTTCATCCACATTGTAGACCCGCGCAGCTGATTACGTGCATTTAACTGTACTAAATATTGATAAACGATCATTAACAAGGTCACAGATATGTGCAAGCGGGTACATGCAGGCTCATGCCGGCCTACACTCGAGAAATATTGGATCTTGTGGTTGAACATGGAATTATCAGGATTATAAAAGAGCATATCATGTGATTGCAAACGATCGGATGAAATGAATTTTAGAAATCAGAGGAGCACTTGTAAAATGGTGTTTAATGTATCTCGGTAATTTATTATACCAAGCAAGTTAGCACATGATTCGCCCGTCCATATAATCCCTTTTGTCAAAAATCGCTAGATTCAAAAGTAGAAAAGTCCTTCGACGAGTAGAAAATTTACAAATGGCATAAAGCTTCGACTTGTGTCTGTCTAGGCGGACTGCTCAGTGATATGTGTCGGTACTCTTTGCAGATGCATTTAATTTGACTGACACAAAGTATGGCTAATCTAATTTGCTTTTCACAGAGCATTGCTCAAACAACGACAGGGATATCTGAAAGTGCCAAAGTCTTTTCACAACGACGACGAGAGCAAACGACGACAGCACGAAGACATCACCTCGACGTTTTTGAAAATGTTTGAAAATTGCACGATGAATCCAAATTATAATGGATGTTAAATACGTTGTCTGTTTAGATCACATATGAATACATTTCATGCGGGTTTTACCATTCTCAGCCTTACTAAAGAATACAAATTGTTTGTAAAATTTGGGCTTTATCCCGCTTTCAAAAGTATATCAGTCATAACACGGCGACAGACCACTTATTCATGTCTGACCTGGGTTCCACTATACAAGATTCTTTGGTATCTTGCTAAACCACGTCACCGAACTGCCAGATTACATTGAACCAGGTGAACCAAAATGTTTACCAGTACGTAATATTTTGCTCTTGTACTGTACAACTTTGTAAAAAAGAGTGCAACAAGCAGTTTTTCCATTACTCACATTCATTTCCAAAAGGTAGAAAAAAATGATTCTTTCACTTGATTCGTTGTCCTTCCTATTATTCTTGACCATCCACTATACAAATGTGACTTTCCATACCGGTAAAAGACAGCTTCTTCGATAGTCGTCATTGGAAAAGAGAAATTTATTTAGGGCATGCTCTGTGGGAAGGGTGTTTAATGCATTTGAAAAAAAAATCGACCCACGAACAAATATCTTCCTACTTGAAAGTAACTGCATAATTTTATGACTAATTCAAAATTGCAACGAACGAGGTGTAGAAAATGAGATGTTGGAACACGGGTAGGAAACTTCATATTCAGAGCCAATGGCTCTAACGAGGAAATGTTGCGTTGGTCTTCCGTTTCTGAAGATGTCGGCTGAAAAATAACCAAAAATCAAGTCAGCTTGTCATTATTTGTAATCATGTGTTCTTATGTCTTTGAAATTCCAAAAAAGGAGAATGTCATGCAATGGTCTGGTCTTTCAACGTGTTTTCTACGCTACGGAAAGTTGTAACAAGTGTGTAGTCCTTTTAAGCATGTGTAGACGAAATGGATACTAACAAAACGGGACAGTACGCAGGTTTTTCAGAAATTTACTTTTTACTTAAACAGAATTACTCGGCACGACAAAACACGAAAACCCACGACAAAACAGGTGCCAAATTTACATAAATTGCTCAAAGACCCTTCAAACTGCCTTTTTATCCTAAATAATGACTTAAAACAGCTAATTGCGTACACACTCAGTAAATCATGATATTGGAGCTGTATTCTCAATCTAATTACGGCGTAAAGTGAATGATTTCTACATTAGAGATGGGGAGGGGTCGGTGTGAGATTTCTGAAACAAGTGCAAACGACAATGTTTAGGACATTCATACAAATATCTAGGACGGAAAAAGAAAAATAAATAACTCGAGGCTATTCATTATGAACTCTTAAAGTGCTTGTCACAACTTTAGTTGGTTCTGCAGGCAGCGTAGATCAATATTAGACACACAAAATTAGACGCACAAAATGCGATCGTTTGTTTGTTTGGATGGATGTTTGTTTATCATCGGCTTAAAGATAACTGATATGTGACATTTTTTTATCTAATATGCGTCTGGTTAATTGAACATTGAAAGATCTGAGTAAGTACTATTAGAATCAGGGATCTATGAACACTTTTTGGTCTTGAAGTGCTTGTGAAATAGATTCTTTTTCGTTGTTAAAGACTTGTATATACCCCACCCTTTTGACATACTGTTGTGTTGTGTTAAGTATTAAAAAGAGTTAAGAGTGTTCACACATAAACCCGGAGGCGTGTATTGCGAATAGGTCAATTGTATTTCTCACGTTTTGTAAAAAAAATTTTTTTTTTTTTATTCATCATCTCTGCTACGGTCGGTACATTTTCTATTTAGCTTTTTAATGACTGTTTCAAGACCAAAGAGTCTTCCGAAGATGCCAAATATTTTTAATTATTTTTGCTTACGTGTCGGCTGCACTTACGACGAAAGCATGACAAATGTTATATACATGTATAGACCATTATATTAATCAAAAGCTACACGAAAGTATTTGCAAAATTTAGATTAATTTTCGACAGGATTTTTCAATCGTGACAAGAGCAGTCCTTCGTATTTTCATAAATTCGGTCATGTTCCATCCAACAATAGTACTACATTTTGGACTAAAAGGTATTAACGGAAAGACAAAGCCTGCTTCCTAAGTAACTTTTTACAGAAAAACAGAAAACCAAATTTTTGAAAGGAAGCCCTCATCAATCGGTACCGACTTACATATTCAGAGTCGGTCCACATAATCGGGGCCCTTCTTTATTTTCATCATTTTTGTGCTATTTCTTTTCAATTCTTTACCAGCAGTGAATATAACATTTCAAGACATTAATTCACGCTTTTGGGACAGCAAGACTCTCTTTTAATTGCCAATTATATGGCAATAACAGACTGAATTTAGGTCCGTGACGTATTATTTTAGCTTTGGTCAACCCACGCCACAAATGATTCAGACAACATCGTACACTTGTTAAAGCTTTCCGTAGCGTAGAAAACACGTTGAAAGACCAGACCATTGCATGACATTCTCCTTTTTTGGAATTTCAAAGACATAAGAACACATGATTACAAATAATGACAAGCTGACCTGATTTTTGGTTATTTTTCAGCCGACATCTTCAGAAACGGAAGACCAACACAACATTTCCTCGTCAGAGCCATTGGCTCTGAATATGAAGTTTCCTACCCGTGATGAAAAGAAGGTGGAAATACTTTTAAAAAAGTAATTCGTCCTTTTCCAACATTTCCATCAGAAGAGAGAACCCCTGGTAATAAGCAAGAAAGTGAACTTGTCATCTTTAAGTGCTTTGAATGTAGAGGGTATTAATAACGTTTTGTATAAAAAAGGGTTAACTACGTTTCTCATATATTTGTAATCGAAGAGGTTTCTTTCCTTGCATTTACTTTTCTTTTTTTTTTTTCTGGCCACTTGCACTTAGTAAATTGCAAGTTTAACAAACGCCTGGACATTAGATGGGTTAAATACCGGCTTAACATGGTACATATGGCACTTCTTTCAGATCATCATTATAGGACGAGTACGTTTATCTGTCTACGTGTAAACTTATCATCTACGTCATAATTAACATGATCATTAACACGTCGATCATATTTAGCACTGGGTAACACTATCGAACCTGAGAAATGCGGCTTTGTTATAATCGTGGTTACAACAGCCTATACATTAAATGGCTTAAATACCGGCTTAACATAGTAGAGATGGCTCTGTGGTTTTCATATCAATACATAAATGTCCCTTTCCGTTTCTCTTTGCCCGTTGCACTAGTTAGTTGCGAGTCTAACAACTGCATGTATAAAGGATGACACTTCTGTAAAATTGTGATCATACAATGTGTACGGATAAGTGTCAGTAAGATCGTCCGTTTACTCACTGCCCAAAATATTTTCATCTAAGTCACAATCAATATGATCATAAACACGCGTGTCATGTTCAACACCAGGGTCCGTATTTAACAACCATTCTTAATTGCAGTCCTAGTCTCAATTTAGATTTAGATAGAAGCGGAACATCTGATTATCTAAACTATTTAATATAGCCAATCAAAACTTTTGTAACTTTCAACTTAACGAAAAATCTTGAGAATAAGACTAAGAATGTTTCAAAGAATGGTGAATACGGAGTCTGGTAACACTCCCGAACCTGTGGAACGCGACTTTGTAAAAATCATAGTAACCAGCATTTCTTCCTTATTCGAAGATAATTTTTATTTTCTTGCTTTTTAAAACCTTACTCCATCAGTGACACTTTCATTATGTCGGCTTCAAATGAGTTCAATGTCCTCGAGTCTTTAAATTGTGTCCTCTTGTAAACTGTGTACTGTCGGAAAAGCTCGCGGATACCTATTACGTTACAATAACAGCTACATCCAAATTTGTCCACATGCCCCTACTCCTCAACAGCTGTTATAATCACATGTTATTTAGGATTCGACGTTTTCTATCCGTTCATTTTCCATTGTAAGTTACACACACCTTATACCCGAGCTTCAAATACGTGTAATATCCTCCTATCTTTCAATTTTGTTCTCTTGTAAACAGTGCATTTGCGGTAAGGCTTACACATATCTACTGCATAAAAACTATAGGAATAGATCTAACATAATTTTATACTCAAACATCTATAATGGTCTTAATATCATTATGTATCGGTACCAGAGGACAAAGAATTGGCCTGGTCCAATTTATACCAATTACAGACGACAATTCCATTTGCGGTTCAATGATCAGATTTGCCTTTTTGAAGTACTGAAAACAATAACAGAAAAGAGAAAATACTTGTTACCTATATGTCTTTCTTTTCCAAAAAAAAAAAAAAAAGTTTTATCAAATACTTTTACCTCAGGGTTTTTAAAATACGAAATATTTGGGTAAATAGATAATAAACAATTTAAGGTCTACGGCCCCTAACTCTCATATAAAAAGCCGGACGCTGCCGAGATTGGCCGAATAGCCTTGACGAAAACGTCGATGTTACACGATATATATCGATGAGTTAGTGGTCGTAATCCTTAAAAAGTGTATGTCGTATGACTGACTGTATAAACAAAAAGTTGTATAATCGTCATTGGTAATATAGTAAGTGAAAACTTTATATTCCTCCCGCAAACCATTTTCATCTCATCCTTCAGATGACCACTTTCAAAAAACATGGTGTCAAAAGAACAAATTTGTAAAGAAGGTCAATTTCTTCTTGTCTTATTGTTTTCAAATGTACTTATATATCAAACCCGTTTGAGATTGACTGTTAACATGTAGAGATTTTTATCATCAAAGTTGTCTTCTGCAATGTTTATTTCAGTCTTCTTTTATACATGAGGTTATGTTAATTATTGATACAAACCTTCGATTGTTTATATATAAACAATGTATTTCAATAGTAATGCTCTACGAGAATCACACATGTTAGTACATACATGTAATTGTTTTCTTTTTTCTATTTTCTCTGTAATACAACAGTCTCTAGGAAAAAAAGGAGAAATAATAAGAGTTTTTATCACATCAACAAATTGGAGATAACGTTAACTATAGTTAAAATCAGGTATAATCTTACAGGTACACTGTGCTCTAAGACGCGTATACATAGACGAGATTTACATACATGTAAATGTCAGAAATTGTCCTTCATTTCTCCCTTAAATACCAAAGGAAAAGAACTGAACCCTTTAATCTTGTTAAGTAACAGAAAAAATGCCAGAACCGACAATTATCTTTTACGGACAGTGTAGATCAAGATCAGTTTGCGCAGAACGTGTTGTCTGAGCTTGAATACACTGTCCTCTATTTCGTTATATTTTCTGGATAAAACGTCTTTGAAATGCTCTAAAGGTTAATGAAAAGATTTAAAAGCATATCCTCAAACTTTAAAAAAAAAAAAACCATGCCTTATTCCAATTAGAAATTATTCTCCAATTAGATAACAGATCGTTGAAGCTATCCTTCCCCTTATAATGGACCTTGATCTCGAAAAAGGGTCTTTCTCATATAAAATTCCGACGTGTCGTGTGCAAACTTTAGTCATGCGCAGCCTGTTGTGTAGAGAGGACTCGTACATAATTGTACTCGCAAGCTCAACAATAAATTGCTATAATCGAAAACATCAGAAATAGCTTTTTTAGAGGTTGGTGTTTTACTATGATTTTACGTTTGTTCGGAGAGTATGAAGGTGCATTTTTTGCGTATTTAGTGAATGAAATAGTAAATAAAAAATAGTCAACACAATCTCGATGTGTAGTGGAAAACATGTGCATATACAATATATGTATGCTGTATTTGGAAGCAAATCAAGACTGACAGACATATTAATGAATCAATATGCTAGATTTAGCAGGTTTAAAATGATACTAAATTTGATCATATATGATAACAAAAAGTTTTGACTATTTGGTTACGGCGCTACATTGCAAGCCACCAAGGCGGCAGTAAATTAGTTTAAGTTAACACAATATCGACATGTCAAATCTTTCAGCAAGCAACGCCATGTTTCACGACCCCGAAGAAATATATATTTAGACCAGAAAAAACGACGGGTGCTAACACAGAGTTCAGTAATTCACACCTTACAGTAATAAAAATAATCTAGGTCGTTATACAAGCTTGTCTTTATGTGTCATACAAACCTGTAATTTTCCAATCTTTGTATACAAATGACACCATAATAACTAATCTATTGACCACAGCTATACCGTTTTATCATTATTTCTTTTAGGTAGCAGCAGCAGAAGAAACAATGGCTGAGTGCCAAGAAGATGTGACACACGAAAACGTGTCTGATGAAGACAAAACAAAGTCGTGTGACCCCTGTAGCTTTCGGGGTGTTGGAAACCCAGCAGACACATACTGTCCTTCATGCACCGAGTATCTCTGTATATCTTGTGTAGAAATACATCGTAGTTTCAAAGCAACACGCAAACACGAGCTTGTGCATATTGACGAATCAACAAACAGTTTAAATAGGATGAAAGTTCGAATTACAAACGAAATGATGTGCGATATTCACTGGTCCGAATCTGTAGCAGAATATTGTCAGACTCATGAAAAAGTGATTTGTCGTCTTTGTAAAACGACCAAACATAGAAAATGTGACACCAATGCCCTTGAAGTAGTTGCAGAAAACCGAAAGACAATAATCACAACGTTTGTAGAGGACATTAAAGTCCTGGCATCAGAATTTGAGAAAATAGAATGTTCAAGACAAATAGATAGAAAAGATATTCTAAAAACATCTATGGGTCTGTCAGCAAATGTTAAGGGGATCAAGGAAGAAATTGTAAAGTGGGCGGAAAAATTAGAAAAAGGTGCTCTAGAAGAAATTGAACAGGCTGCCAATGGACTGATGTCTGACATAGACAGTCATATTGCAGTCGCAAAGGAAATGACAAGCCAGTTAAGGACTGTTAACAAATCATTTGAAAAAATAGGCAATGACCGCCTCTCGGATAGTTTCGTCCTTATGACAAAAACCCAGCAGCAGATTCGGGAAGGAACTGAGCTGAAACAGGAAATAAAGAAGGAAATGAAACCCCTTAATTTTAATTTCTATAGATCGAATAAACTTTCTAAACTTATGTCTGATATTTCTTCTCTTGGTACCATATTTATGACGGATGAATATCGTTTTCCTGATTTCCATGAAATGTCAAAATTGACGAAGAAACGGGATATTGCTGTCGAATCCAGTAGTGTAACAGGTTGTGTATTTATGTCGAATGGGCAATTAGTGATCTGTGACCATAACAACCACACAGTGGAAGTTCTGACATCTGAATTCAAACTTAGAAATACACTCAAGTTGGATTCTTATGTTTGGGATATTGCTATCCTATCTGCAGATGAGATTATTGTTACTGAACCACACTTAGCGTGTCTGGACGTTCTCAATGTGTCGGAAACTATAAGGAAAGTGAAATCGATACTTGTTAGTGGGCAGTGTTGGGGTTTGGATATAAAGAAAGACAACATCTTTGTCAGTTGTCATTTAAGCAATGGGAGAGGAGGAAATATAAAAGTTCTCACACTGGATGGTGTGTGTATGAAAACATTTCAGATTGATGAGGGATACATTTACTATCTAGCTGTAAATGATGCAGCGGACAGAATCATAGTATCTACATGGAACACATCAAAAGTATTGTGTATCGATATGACAGGCAATACTATCTTTACATATTCAGACATTGAGATGCAGAATTCTCTTGGTTTTTTGTTTGATACGCGTGGCAATTTTATTGTATGTGGAGCATATTCTAACAATATACATGTGGTGAAGAAAGATGGAACCAAACACAAAATTCTGCTTTCCTCTGATGATGGCCTCTCTCAGCCATATTGTCTAGCATACAGGTCGATTGATAAAACTCTTATTGTAGGACAGTATGCAGCCAAGTCTCTTACAGCCTTCTCAATAGAAATTTAAGGAACAATTGTCGGTCTGTCCGTCTTTTAATCGAATGCTGACATAGCAGTAAGTTCATTTTTGCAGTGTTTTGGAAAAAGGAAGTCAAATGCATCTCCGTGATGCTTCAAACAAAGCCAGCTATCACATAAGTATGGATATATAAAACCCATTGTGTCTCAACCAACTGTGAGACACATGTTAGAATGGTCATTGACATGCAGAAAAATTAATAATAGCAAAAGTTTCGACCATGGCAGCCTGCACGGACTACGCTGGCTAACTTAGAGAGTTACCTTTTGCAGATGCATTAAACCCAATTTTCACAGAGCATGTCTTATGTTTAAGTTTAACCCTATACGAAAACGACAAAACTGTAGACTTGTCTACTTGAAAGCTTTTGCAGACGACAAATTAGATATGGTTCAAATTATGGAATATGTTTCGGAAAGGATAGAACACATGGCGGGAAAAGGAGAAAATGCTAGTTACCAGCATTTTCTTCTTTTTTCCACAATGTTATTAAAAGCCTTCTTTGTCAGGGTTCAGGATTTCAGGATTGTTTGGTAAAGAGTTAATCTTTAGACTTGACACCATTACATCTGTAAATTACAATGTATTGTGTTTAATTAAATTGTAAGGAGACACGCACATTGCATACTTGTCTTTGATTTAACCTGTTTTCATTGGATACTTAGTTCTATATAAACCAGTCTGATAGAGGGTTAGAACCGGAGACATTTCTACAATACTGGTGAAAACTAATATGAAATAAAATCTCGTTTGTTTTTGTCAATACTAAGTACTTAACTCATGTACTCCTACAGACGTTTTTTTTAGTCTTGCAGCAAGCCATTTTCGAAAACAATGCTACAGATGATGAAACTACTCAAGAAAGTCAATTCTCCTTTTGCCATAACATTTTCACCTGTTTACATATATCCGATTCTTAATTATTTGAGATATAGATATTTTACAAGGATATCTTTAAGATTTCAAATATGTGCAGGCGTGTACGTGTAGGCTGACGTTAGTCTACACTCTCAGCAAACCACCACAAATTTGTGGTCGGATATGGCAGGATAATTATTAAACAAGGCAAAGCTGCATGCCGGCGTCAACAGTCGGCTGTTGTTGCTTTTATAAATTTACTGCCCTCAGCAAAAGGGGGTTTAATGCATCTCCGTGATGCGTTACATAAAGGAAGTCATTACGAGCTAGATAATTATGGATTGATAAAATAAATTTTATCTAACAACCAATTGCTGGTCTTTTGACATGCAGAAAATTGACCAGAAGCAAAATGTTTCGATCCAGATAAGCGTGCATGGACTGGGCAGGCTGACCTTGGTTGATATATTTTGCAGAGGAAATAAACCTCCGTTTCAAAGAGCATACTGTAAGTCAAATATTAAAGGCATGTTTGATTCCAAGGAACAATACCACTAAGATTCAAAGAAGGGACATAACTTTGTTAAAAATAATTTATCTGTTACCTGCCCTATCGGTATTCGCCCCTCTTCTGATAGGAAGAAAAGAACAGAATGATGAAAACCACCATAACTTTTATAACGATGGTTTTTTCCCTTACAAACACAAAAGTATCGCTTTTAGCCGATTTTTACCTACTGTCTTCAAATGTCTTCACTTTGGACAAGTCAAACATTTTATATATTGTTAAAGATTGAAATTCTTAAACCAGGTATAAAAGCCCCAGAGGACTCTGTAGAGATATATAGCGATTCTGTATTACCAATACAATACAATAATACAATACGAAAGTCTTTTATTCCTTCAGTTCCAATACAGGAAAACATAAAGATGGCATAAACAAACATGTGGTCAGAAAAATACAGCATGTGCAACAGTCGTTTAGTTGGGAATAAACATGGATCGTATATAGAGAAATGTGTATATATACGATCACTAGAATAAAAAGATATTGTTCATTAAGTTGGACACTTTAAACTCTTTACCACTCAATAAAATTTCAGGCCGGTCTAAATTGGAAGCGTTTGCAGACGACAAAATGAATATGACTGAGTAATTTGTTTTCGGAAGGGTAGAAAACATTGTGTGAAAGGAGAAAACGCTGGCTAGCTAGCAACATGTTCTCCTTTTTCCCCAGTGTTTTTAGGAGCTTTCATTTTCAGGGTCATTAAAACTCGAGATTATTTGGTAAACGGTTAAATTAAACAAAATTACTTATGCCAATATTTATGAATTTGCTGTCTTTTAAAGTAATTGAATTTGTGTAAGGTTTTAATTTTATTACCAGTTACTAGGGTCTCTCTCCATGTGTGTGTGTGTGTGTGTGTGTAGATAAAAACTAGAGGGCAATGATGGCTCCATGTTGCTCCACTGGCTAGAATCACAGTATGGTCATACACATATTTTCTACAAACTGTGGGCGTCATACTGAGTAGGAATTGCTAATGCTCTTTACTTATTTACCAGAGGATTTTTACAGACGGCAATTTATTGCGTGTAATTTCAGGAAAGATCATTGAAGAAATGTTAACAAAAATACATGCATATTAGCACAACAAACACTTGGACATGATCGCTCCACTGGCTTTAAACCGTTAAATGTCGAGGCTTAACGATCCTGAAAGAGAAGGATTTTGAAAACATTGTGAGAAAAGGAGATAATGCTAGAAACTAGCATTTCCTTTTTTTTCCCATAAATGCTTCCTACCCTTTTAAAGACAGAAATAATCATTTGAGCTACATTTAATTTGTCGACTGCAATGGCTTTTAATTTGTTCCATTTAAAAAAAAAAAGGAAATTGCCACTTTTTGAAGATTGATTGATTGTTTTGATTGATGGTAAGGTGTTTCACGCCATTTTCAACATTATTTCAGTTATATATCCAGTGCACCTATCCATGCTTTCCTGCAGTTTCTTTTAACAGAAAACACACAATAATCTTTCCAAGCCACTGACTGCTTTCCCACATAACCATCGTCGAAATAGTGGTCAACGCTGAGAGAAGAATGAATCGTGTTGCAATCACTGTCATAAATCTTCGGAAAGAAATTGGCCAAGCCGGGATTCGAACCATCGGCCTTTGTTCACAAGTCCTGCACGCTACCAAATGAGCTTCGGGGGCTAGGCTAGTGCTTCAGAGAGTTAGATAAATGTATCATACTCTTCATTGAAAGTGACAGACACACAAATCATAAAAAGTCCGTATAGCAATAGACTAACAAAGATAAACATAGCTAACCCCTCCAAAAAAGTCGTATTTTTTTTCAAATGTAAGGATTATTACTATGGCGGTAAATACATGCATGTCTAATCAAGTATCATGCATACCAATATCAATGAACTAAGAACAAAAAGATTTCTAGATCTTAGAAGCAGAAAACATTTTTTTCAATGGCATGAATTGTAAAGTTCTAGGACAGAGTGAAAAAACTGAATTTTAGAAACCTCCCTTTATATTACATATTCCACTCATCTGAGTGTAACTATAAGCACAAAAATAAATCACTATCCCTGAACACTGAACATTTTCTATCCGAAAAAACTTGAATACCTGATACAAAACATATAAAGGTGCAGTTTGATAAATCAAGGGAGGTAAATAGTAACAAACTACACATCTGTTACGTTTAGGAACCCAAAAATAGTTTTCAGTTTATAAATCCATGTAAAATTAGTGACCTCTTGGGTGGGGCCAGTTTAGGTTATAAATGGTACATCTTGGTAGAGGTCTACGATATGATGTGACATGCCAAATTCAGTTGCCCTAGGACTAACAGTTGGGGATAAAACAAGAGGGCCATGATGGCCCTGTATCGCTCCACTGGCTATTAAGTAAAAACACTACAAGCCAAACATTACAATATTCAGCAAATTGATTTCAAACACGAGGACATGCAAACATTTTTCTATCTAATCCTACGAGAAAGTTGTGATCCATGGGCAAAGCCAATTTTGATCGCAAAGCTATAATTATTTGAATCCTGGTGGAGGTCCACAATATAAAGCTCCATACCAAATAATTCAGTTCTTGAATGTTATAAACAAGAAGATTTTCAAATTTTTCTCAATGAAAAGCCCTATAAAACATGAAACCCATGAGACAGGGCTAAATCTAATAGCCTTAGTCTTTATAATGGTTAGTAACATGATGACTTAAGATAGTTTTCATTACAAAAGCCCATGTAAAACTGGTGACCTTGTGTTCCGTGGTGTGGGGACAAACTTGGGTCAAGGACTATAATTTGGGCCCTCCTTGTAGAGGCCCACTAGATAAAGCTACATGCAAAATTTGGTAGACCCCATGGCTATTATTTGAAGGAACTTGGTAGAGGCCCACTAGATACAGCTACATGCCAAATTTGGTAGCCCTAGGCCTTACAGTTTCAGAGAAGAAGATTTTTGAAAATTTTCTATATTTTTCAGTTTTGTTGCCATGGCAACCAGAGTTTTTGAAGGAATAAAATTCTGTCATGGGATTCTGAAGAAGACCATGGCAGGATCATTTCTGTGAAGTTTCATCAAAATTGGATAAGTAGTTTCAGAGATGTTTGAAATAAAAGTTAATGCACGCACGGACAGATGGACGGACGGACCTTCAGTGCCAGTAAAAAACAAGTATATACATCAATCTCAGTTTGAAATATATCTTTTTAACCTATTACCAGACAATCCCTACTTTTGATGACCCTGAGAAAGAAGGCTTTAGAAAAGCATTTTCTCCTTTTCTTACAATGTTTTCTACTGTTCACAAAACAAATTTCAAATTTTCAATCACTTTTATTTTGTCGTCTGCAAGTGCTTTCGATTTAGACAAGCCTAAAATATTATCGTTTGGTAATGAGTTACATGTGTGCTAACAATTGTCATAATAAATCACTAAGATTTTTTTTCAAACTTATTTTATTAATACTTTTTCTAAGCTAGTCATCATCAAACAGTAGACATGGTGTATTAATATGAACACTTCATAGTTTGTAAACACAGTCAGATATGTGGAGGATAATTTTTTGTTTTGGTGTATGATTGAAAATTCTTTTATTGAGTTGAAACAGATGCTAAAAGCTCCCCTTGAGCACGTTGTGCTCAAATGAGCTAAAAAGTTAACATACGGATGGACGCACAACGGACAACGGGCCATAACATAAGCCTGCTGGCCTTCGGCCAGTGGAGCTAAAAAACTTATCTAGCACCAATCATGTATCACTGCAGCTTGATAATCAAGGGAGGTAAATAGTAACGAACTTTATCTTTCATAAAAAGAGTTATTTCCCTTGATTAGTGTTTAAATTGAAGTGACAATATTTTGAAGCCCATGTTAAACTTGCGATCCCTGGAATGAAGGCAATTTTGACCCCAGACCTACAATATGAAACTAGAATGTGTGGTTATAAACAAAAAGATTTTTTAATCTTGCCCAATAAAAAGTCATGTAAAACAAGTTTGCTGAATAAAAGGCCCTGTAAAATATGTGATCCATGACACAGGTTTATCAAGTTTTCACTATAAAAGCCAATGTAAAACTTGTGACCCCTGGTGTGAAATCAAACTTGACCCCCAAAGTAAAAATTTGGGCCCTCTTGGTAGAGGCCCATTATATAAAGTTACATGCAAAATTTGGTAGCCCTAGGCCTAAATATGGCTATGTACAAGTAGATTATTAAAGTTTCCTTATATAAGACCATGTAGAACTTGTGACCCCCTGGGGTGGGGCTACATTTGACCCCCTGGGCTATAATTTGGGCACCCTTGATAGAGACCCCCTAGATAAAGCTAAATGCAAAATTTGATAGCCCTAGCCCTTATAGCTAGATGTGAAAGATTTTCCTATATAAGCCCGCCCATGTAAAACATGTTACCCCCCGGAGCGAAGTCAAATTTGACCCTCGGCTATAATTTGGACACCCTTGGTACAGGTCTACTAGATAAAGCTACATGCCAAATTTGGTCGCCCTAGGCCCCATGGCTAAGTCAAAGAAGAATTTTAAAGTTCTCCCTATATAAGCCCATGTAAAACTTGTTATATAAGCCCATGTAAAACTTGTTACCCCCGGGCAGGGCCTAATTTGACCCCAGGGCTATAAAATTGAACAATCTTGGCAGAGGTCCACTAGATAAAGCTACATGCCAAATTTGGTAGCTCTAGGCCCTATGGCTAGGTAGAAGAGGAATTTTAAAGTTCTCCCTAAATAAGCCCATGTATAACTTGTAACCCCTGGGGCGGGGCCAATTTTGACCCCAGGGCCATAAATTGAAGAAACTTGGTAGAGGTCCACTAGATAAAGCTACATGCCAAATTTGGTAGCCCTTGGCCTTACGGTTTCAGACAAGAAGATTTTCAAAGATTTTCAAAATTTTTCAGTTTTGTTGCCATGGCAACCAGAGTTTTTGAAGGAATTAAATTCTTTCAAGAAATTCTGAAGAGGACCATGGCAGGATCATTTCTGTGAAGTTTCATCAAAATTGGATGGGTAGTTTCAGAGAAGAAGACGTTTTAAAAAAAAGTTAACGCACGGACGGACGGACGGACGCACGGACGGACGGACGGACTGACGGACGGACGGACGGACGGACGGACGCACGACGGACAACAGGCCATGACATAAGCCCGCTGGCCTTTGGCCAGTGGAGCTAAAAATTGATGTTTTCACTATATAAGCCCATGTAAAACTTGTGAACTCTGTGATTTGGCCAATTTTCACCTTAGGCTATAACTTGAATAGTCGTAGAAGAGTTCCACTACATGATGCTACATGCCAAATTTAGTAGCCGTAAGGAGTAAGCATTTTCAAGTCTTCACTATATGAGCCAATGTAAAACTGGTGAGCCCCAAGGTGGGGCAAATTTTGACTCATTTGACTCAAGGGCCATAATTAAAATACTAGAGGCCCTTGATGGCCTGAAATCGCTCTACTGGCAGCGATTTTGCTTTTTTGCTAGCATACATTATGAATTCATGATGCAAAAAGAAAAAAAAAGAAAAAAAACCACACACGAAAAAAAAACCACACACAAAAATGTGTTCTTGCAACTGGGCTTTAACCCACTACGACAGCATAAGTAGGCATAGTGAATTGAACAAAGAAAAAAAAGGAAGTGCAATTCTCAGAAATAATTGTTTTGGAATCCAGTCAAATTTGATATGGTTTCAGTACGCCTTGTATTAAACAATCCTAGCAGATCAAACGGGTTGAAGCTATCACGGAAATCTGACAACAAATGCAGACTTTATCGCGTAAACAAGAAATGGAAATTTTCAACTGGAAATGGCTACTTATCCCAAACTATTTGTTGGATTTTTTTCAAAATCAATAGGGTTGAAGCTATTGATGGAATATACAAACTGTGCAAGTTTTATGAAAATCTGACCATAAATGCAGACTTTATCGCGTACACAAGAAAAAGACTAACGGACGGACAGGCGGGCGGACGGACAGACGGACGGACGACGGAAACCAGTAGAGCTAAAAAAATAGTAGTGGCCTATAAAATTAAGCTACATGCCACAACTGGTAGTCCTAGGCTTTATTTTTTCTGACAAGAAGATTCTAAAAGATCGTCAATGTTTTTTCAGTTGCGTTGCATGGCAACCAGAGTTTTTATTGAAATCATATTCTTTAAAAAAAATCTGAATTGGGCCACGGCAGGATCATTTCTGTGAAGTTTCATCAAAATGAATGGGTAGTCTCAGAGAAGATGTCTGAAATAAAAGTCAAAGCCTGGATGCACATGGATGCACATGGATGCACAGACAGACACACACCTAGCCATAACAAAAGTTCGCAGGCCAGTGGAGCAAAAACTAAATTAAACAAAACAAAAACAGCGCCGTGGATTATGTTTTAATATACCCTGTTAGACCACATTTGATGATATACCCTTCGATAAATTCACAATCTATCCATTCTGATACATTTTTTTCAGATTTTGCTTCAATCGATTAAGATACTGCCCAATTTGACTTTTACAAATTTAGTGTAGCAATGGCCTGCCGTAATACGTCATTTTAAGGCCTTGTACTCTACAACTTTAGAAAACAATGAGGCAAAAGAAAGAATTGCTTGTTTTAACAGTTGCTCATTGTAATAAGCAATTGCCCCTTTAATCAGAGTGCATTCTAAAACTTTTGATAAAGAAAAAGGTATCTTCCTTTTCTCCAACTGACTTTCTCGCGTACAACCAATTTCATCTTTTCCAGCATCGAGTTCTGCTTTACGTGTACATGTATCACAGAACCTCATGTAAGTAATGCACATTTTGAATTTGTCATCTGTAGATACTTCTAATTTGGAAGAGCCTATAGCTTGTTGTTTTGGAAAGGTTTTGACACAATGTTTTCGATATCATTACAAACCGAGGCTTTCCTATTCGAGAAATCTTTCTCCTCATAACGTGCACTAGTTGTCCTACATGGCTTAAATAATGACTTAAACCTTTACCACAAAATCCGGAGTTTTACCACAAAATCCGTATTTTAACATCCCTACGGAAAAAGGCTTTTGAAAACAGTTGGAAAAGGAGAAAATGCTGGAAACCAGCATTTTCCCCTTTTCCCACAATGTTTTCTACACTTCCCAATTCAGATTTCAGCTTTTGAGTCACATTTATTATGTACTTTGCGAATGCCTTCAATTTGGACAAATCTAAAATTTTGTTGTTTCGTAAAGAGTTAACATGGTAAGGAAGACACTTCCGTAAGATCATCATCATACGAAGTGTACGTATAAGTGTCAGTCAGATCGTCCGTAAACTCACTACCCGTATAATCTTCATCTAGATCATAATCAACAAGATTATAAACACGTGTGTCATGCTCAACACCAGGTAACATTGTCACAGTGTCATAAACGTTATAATCAGAGTCTCTACCACTTCCAACAACAGCTTTATGTCGTGAATGTTTAGAATTAGCAGAACTATTCTCATTCGACTTTGTCGCAGATGACGTCGAGGCAGGATTGCTGGAATTACTTGACAATCGTTTATGTTCTTCTGCTATATCTAGAATATTGACTTGTGCTTCATTGGCTTCAATGTTTAACACATCAACATTACCGATACCATGTTCTTGTTTCGTCTTTTTTCCTAAAGCTTTGACTAGATTTTGCTTCTGTTCTTGCTCCACGTTTAACACATTGCACTCTGTTAAGCCTGAGTTTAAATCTAGTACATCAACTCTTCCATTCTGCCAAAAATGTTGAGCTAAACTACTTGGATACTGTTCATGATAAGGTATTTTTTGATGTTCGGTTTCAACATTAAGTATATCAACACCAGGACTCTTTGTTTGATCAGAGGGCGGAGTCTTTAATTGCCCCAATTTGTCACTAACTAAGCCATCTTTATTCATGTTCAACATTTCAGATGTGGATGGGGCAAATATTTGTCCAGGTGTATGACCTTTAGCGTGTAAAAATCTCGACCAACTCAGACCATCACCAAATGCGATTCGTCCATTATTACCTATCTGTCTTTTATGACTAGTCGCAGAGGAAACCCTACTACCTGGTTGCGACTGAGATTTTCGTACTGGAATATCTCGCTTTGAACTGTTTCTATGTAGTATATAATCACCAGAAAACGGTCTCTTTCTGTTTGGTACTTGACTATGTTTCTCAGGTACTTTTACTTTGGTATTCGAGTATTTCAAATCCCTAATGTTAGGTTGGCTACCCTTACTCCCTCGACTCCCCTTACTACCTCGACTTGATGCAGACCCTAGCCGGCTACTTCCCATTGGTTCTCTTTGCCCAGAATTCCTACTCCCTGTTGAATTTTCACGTACCTGTTCGAATATTTCTGATACCAGGGGGCCTAACTCAGTCAAATTCTGTCCTATCTCTGCAGATTCCTGACAGTTTTCCTGGGTATGCACAGTTTTATTGCCCCCTATTTCAATATTATCATCGTCCTCTTGATAAAAACTAGTTTCAGTCATTTCCAGTCTGACCTCTCTCCTACGTCCTCTCCGAAAACTTCCACTTGGTGATGGATTAGCACCTTTCAAATTGGCTGTATTATTCATATTAGCACCATTAGAACTATTTCCCTTGTTTTCCACCAGTGGTAACAAGGAACTGGCAGTAAACATTGAAAGATCAGGTATTTGTGCAGGAGGTAGTTCCAATTCAGAAATACTGTTACTATTTCCTGTGGTTACAGAATCAGACAAGATATTGGACGATCCCAAACTTGGATTTTCATTTTGTCCATTTCTATGTATGGCAACTTCTGCTCTTTGAGCCGAGACTTGGCTTAAATCTGATGAGTCACTTCTGTGTCTCCTTCTAATGCGTAACTGTCTATGTCTCCCTTCCTGAATTGCTGCCATAGTACTAGAAATTGGCTCTAAGATGGGTTGGATCTTGTTCTGTCGTTTTCGCCGTCTCTTAATTCTCCTTCTTCTTCTTTCTTCCTCTCTAATATCTCGTTCGATGTCACTCAATTTTTGACTCATACTGGATTCGTATGTGTCATGTCTTGATGAAGCACGTCTTGAGGAGCGCCGTGAACCCATAGATATATCTGTAATCAAAAATACTAGTGTGATTCTACAGCTAGAAGTAGAAGTACAGTGATCTTTTTTTAAACCATGCTCTAAGTATTCCAAGTTTTAAAGATCCTGAGGGAGAAGGCCTTTGAAAACATCGTGTGAAAATGAGAAAATGTTGGTAACCAGCATTTTTCTCCTTTTCACACTTTACTTTCTTCCCTTTCACAGACAAATCTCATCCTTTGGGCTACAGTAACTTTGTCGTCTGCAATTGCTTTGAAATAAGACAAGTCAAATACTTTGTTGTCTGCCAAAGAGCTACTCCAAAAGTAATCTAACAAAACGTCTTCACTACAGCCTACCATGTAGACAATCATAAGAATTGTCGCTGCAAGTCAATTTGAATTGGTACCGACATCATAGCCTTTAAGTTCCAGAGAAAAAGATATTAGTGTTTGGATTCAAATAGCTCCACTTACAATGAATCTGTGATTATCTTCCAATTAGAACATGTTCTTAAGTCTTAACTAAATGAAAAATGTTCGGACTGGTCTAAATTCAAAGTTGTTGCCAAAGAACAAATTTCATGTGGCTAAAATGATGATATTTTATTTTTCTGAAAAGGTAGAAACCATTGTGGGAAAAGAGAAAATAGTGGGAACCAGGATTTTCTCCTTTTCCCAAAATGGTTTCAAAAAGATTTCTTTCTAGGGCCATCAAAAGTCCAGATATTGTATTAAAGAATTCAGAATTAGAAAGGGTACCAAAAGTGTTCTAACCTCTTTCAACATACGTGTACCTATAAAAGAGTATACAGAGAAAGCTTAAAATTCTGCAGAACAACCTTTTTTCCTCCTCCATTTCTTACTATACCCTTTGCTCATAATTATCGTCATCAAAGTCATGTCTGTATGCATGCATATTCATTGTTTTCATTTCTTACCTCTTTAGTACGCTAAAGCAAATTGAAAGTATATGTAAATAAAATATATATGTAGCTCAAATGATGGAATTTGTCTTTAATTGGGTAGAAAACGTGGAAAAAGGAGAAAATCAGCATTTCTCGTTTTCCAACATTGTTTGCAAAAGGCTCTTTCTCAGAGATAAAACCCTGGATTGTATGGTATAGAGTTAAATGGCCCCTTTGAGATAACTTTGCTGTGAACTAAAATCTTTTTGTCAAACACCGAAAACTACTAAGAAATATACTTTTCTCTGCAAATACAAAGACAGTTACACACAGAACAAAGGTGCAAATTTGTTGTTTAAAAAAAAAAAAAAAAAACGGGCTGGTTGCTTTGCAATTTGTAACTCCTCCTGTTTTAATAAAAAATTTCATGCTTCCATTCTTGTTCAAATTCAAAAACAACCACACATATAATCAAGGCAAAATATTGATCATGTGATACTCCCACAAATCTATGCTGAATCTGGCATGATATCTATCTTCAGAGGCATGTGGTCTATAACAGAAATACCACGTAAAAATGTTTTTTTCTTACATTTGTCTTTCTTCTTTACTGATGGTTTGCTAGCTGTCATCTTACCTTTTCAACTGAAGAACTATTCTTAAAGATTGGTGGGATTATAAAAATCGGAATAGCCCCTTTTCAGACAACCTTAAAAAGGACATACTGAATACTTCTTTTTGAATAGTAGATGTAGATCATGTTAAAACATCTTTCAATGGGCCATGCCAAAATGACCAAGAGACCTTACAGACAAGTTTCTGTTCAGTAAAGTGATCAAATTTATACCGTATATTAGGGTTTTTTTTTCGCGTCCCAACATTTTCGCGAGTTTGGTCAAAATCAATTTTTCATGTTTCTTATTTTCACAAATTCATTGGTATGATTCTATTTTTCAAGAAATGGTTAATATATGATAGCATCAAATCCATCAAAAATATCAATAGGTATGTCTGGTATTACATACCTGACGCATCAGTGCATATGCAAAATGGGGAAAAAAGCTAAAACCACATGATTGATGGTCAGATATTTCAAAATCACAAATTTCTCCTGTTAGCCTGTTGTACCAAGACGTTTAAGTCGGGTGAGAGTAAGATCCGCTCTGATGGACTCCGTTTCGTATCAACAGAAGGATTTCCAGATTGTATGGAATATTTAGCTAATATAATTTTGTGCGAGAATGACCCACTCGCTAAAAATAGCAAAAAATATCTTTCCAGCGAAAGAAAAACGACATACGGTATAACTCAAGGTGCATTAGAAAATATCGTGGCAAAAGGAGAAAATGCTTGTTTACCAGCATTTTCTCCTTTTCTCACAATGTTTTCCAAAGCCTTCTTCCTCTGGGTCTTTAAAACTCTGGGTTATGTGGTAAAGGATTAAAGAAAAGGTAACGAATTATCATACAATTCTTCGTTAAAGCTAAGGAAAAATTCTTAACACACCTGATTCTGACAGTCTTTGCCTCACACCTTTCATAGGATACAGCATGCCCTGACGTCTGCGGACATGTTTTGGAACGGCAACTGCAAAACCTGATGACAGTGATTGTGAGCTCATGCTGCTTCTGTCAAACCTCATCCCTGTGATAAATAAAGCAAAGATTATAAACCTTAGGTCAACATGGATGTTGGTAAAACTGGACAGAAAAAAATGAAGAGCTGGGCTCTGGGTAAAGGTAGGGGTGGGGGTTCAAGCATCTGAGTACAACATTTAAGTCTCTTCCACATGGCATAAATGTAAAGTTGTGTCCAAATTGAAAGCATTTGCAGACACAATTTTAACGTGGCTCAGATGATCAAATTTTGTATTTGATAGTGAATAAAGCATTGTGAGAAAAAAAGATAAAATGCTAGTTACCTGTATTTTCTCCTTACAATGATTTTAGACGGCTTCTTTTTTAGGGTCTTTAAAACTCACATTTGTATGGTAAAGGTTTAACTCTTTACCACACAATGACACTTTTCAACGACCCTGAGGAAGAAGCCTTTTGAAAACATTGTGGGAAAAGGAGAAAATGCTGGTAACCAGCATTTTCTCCTTTTCCCACAAAGTTTTCTAGCCTATCAAAGAAAAATTGCGTCATTTGAGCCACTATAAAATTGTCGTCTGCAAATGCTTTCAATTTGGATAGGTCTAAAATTTTGTTTTACGGTAAAGGTTTAAACCAAGTCAGTCATCATATACTATGGATCCATTTTGCCAAACAAGGGGATGAGTAATGACGAAGATTTTTTTTTTTTTGTTGACAAGAAGAAAATTTACCAATAACTAAACGTTTTGACCCACTTCAGACAGGGCGGACAGCCCATTCAAAAGTTTAACTCTTTACCACATGACAAAATTTTGGACTAGACCAAATCAAAAACATTTGCAGAAGACAAATTAAACAAAGTTCAAATTATGATTTCTGTCTTTGATATAGTACAAAACATTGTGGGAAAATGAGAAAATGCTGGTTACCAGCATTTTGTCATTTTCCCACAATGTTTTCAAAAGCCTTCTCTTTCAGAGTCGTTAAAACTCGGGATTGTGTGGTAAATGGTTAAACCTCTTTCATGGAGCATGACACATAAATATTGTGACGACAAAGTGGAGATGGCCCCAATAGTTTGAATATATCAGAGATGGTATGACCTGACTGAATATTCTAATTCTGTTCAGTCTGATACAAATCTACACTATGGCACAAAACTTAAAACCAGAGGGGGCCACTGGTTTGAAACCCCGAGCTCACCAAACTTGTTTCCATGATAGTCATTGGAACAAGATTCATTCCTCTCTCACCGCTGATCATTATTTCAATGCTTGTTCTGTGGGAAATCAGCTGGTGGCTTGGTAAGAAAATGGTTGTAAGTACTGGTAAAAAGAATTCCAGGAAAGCATGGATAGGTGCACTGGCCGCCCTGCTAAAACTGAATGTTGAATACTGCATCCTGCAATAACTGAATGTTGAATACTGGATTAACACTTTACAAAGAATCTATACCGTCTGCAAAGCAACGTAATTTGCTTAAACCTTATGCAAACACTCCCATGTATTCATGAACGTGAAGAAAAAAGCATTTGAAAACAATGTGGGGAAAAAGAAAAAATGCAGTGAACCAGCATTTTCTCCTTTTCCCACACTTTTTTTTTCTAACATTTCATTGACCAAATTTTCTTTTGAGCGTCAATGAGTTTGTTACCTTAAATTCTTTCAGTATGGTCAAGTCTAAAATTTTGTTGTGTAAAAAATAACCAACTTACCTACTGGATCGTCGTGTTCCGTACCATAACTAACAGACAACCGTTCATTGTTCCTGTGTTTTCTACGTTTAAAAGATCGAGCTGTCAAACGATGCTTGTGCACTTTCTGGGGTTTGTTGACTGGTTTCTTTAAAATTCTGAAACAAAGAAATTGTATTCTTATTTACTGCAAAACCTGTCTTAGTTGCCACTTCTGTTTACCCTATACCACAAAATCCCCATTTTTCAATGATCCTGAGAAAGGAAGCTTTTGAAAACATTGTGAGAAAAGGAGAAAATGCTGGTAACCTTCTCCCACAATGTTTTATACCCTTACCAAAAAAAAATTCCATTTTTAAGTCACTCCTATTTAGGTATCTGCAAATCCTTTCCATTTGAACTGGTCTAAAATTTTGTCTTTTGGTAAAGAGTTAAACAAGCAACATATATTCAGCAAGCATGTGTTGAATTCCCAGAGATATACAGGATACTTGTTTTTTTCAGTGAAAGATCAAACTTCATGTAGTAAACATCATCAGTAATAATTTGAGTGGTACAGCCATGAGTGAAAATGTTACCGATCATGCTCACTAGATGAAATAAATTTCGATCCTTCACTGGAAGAAAAAAACAAATATTCTATTTATTTCATGCTTCTAACCCCTTATTTGTTGGGAGTTTCCTGTACAGTTGTATTTGGTAATTCCCCATGGCATACCCCCCACAGAAGAACGCATTACAATATTATGTAAAACGTGAGAAATGTAGGGTAAATGTGCGTAAATTATGTCATACTTCCCTCTGGTTGAATGGAACGTATTGTTTACCCAGGTAACCAGTATGAGGGAACTACTGTTTCTGCCTTGAATTGAAGAATTACAAAAATAGTTACTTACAAAAATTCTCAAGATTAGGGAGGTTTTGTAAAATGGAAATCTGAAAGTGTTTTTTCCACAGAGTCATTGCTGAGCCCATTAACTCCGTCAGTAGCATACAGGACTTAAGAGCAGGGGGTTACTGGTTCGATCCCCAGCCCGGTCAAATTCTTTCCAAGGGTTAACAATAGTCATTGCGACAGGATTCATTCCTCTCTCACCTTTGACCATTGTTTCGATAATGGTCATGTTAGAAAGCAGCCACTGGCTTCATAAGAATATTGTGTGGAGTACTGTTAAAAGAAACTCAAGGAAGGCATGGATGGGTGCATTGGCCACTACAATATAACTGAAATAATGTTGAAAACAGTGTAAAACACCTTACAATCAGAATCTACAATGTCATTAAAACACAGGATTATGTAGTAAAGGATTAAAGATTATCTCACTTTCTGATCAATCTTTGCCAAGCTTCAAGGGAAGCTCTAGTCCAAACCCAAGAGCTCATGGCAATAGCAGCTGCAAAGAAGGTGACAATGTGAAGAACTGCTGCCACGATATTCGGTCTTTTATCCAATTCACATGGCCCTGAGGTCTGGTTGTTAAAATACTGCATAACTGTTACATTTGCTTGGCAACTGAAAGAATATATTGAGCATTTTTTGATCATTGATGTACAAGTAATAACCTTGTTATGTCCCTAAAGAGGCTTTCTTTGTTTAACCTTTTACAAGCAAATTCCACCATTTAAGCCATGTTTATTTTGTCTCCTGCTATTTCTTTGAATTTTTACCAGTCTAAAATTGTGTCGTGTGGTATTGCGAATCGTGCTGAACCCTTTAAATTTTGTCAATACCAAATTGTAACATGCCTTCGATGACGTCACAATGTTAGGTTTTGCTAATGAGCAGTTAGTTACAAATAGAAACCTGTAAAAGCTGGACAGACTTTTTCTTCATGTAGAAATCTCCTCCACATGTGATAAAGAAATAAAGCAAGTTCGATTACGTCAACCTATGAACAAATTTAAGCAAAAAGTCTTTAACCCTTCGGCTGCTAAGCACTTCACTCAAGGACCATTTGCAAACACTGTAGATCAAGATCAGACTGGACAGAATGTGCAGTCTGATCTTGGGTCTACACTATCCGATAAGATTTTTTTATTTTTATTAAATCAGCTTTGAACTCGCAATACTTGGGTTTTTACTGTTGAGAGGAAATTTTTGTTCATTTATTTAGCATTTTAAGACTTAAGAAATGGTTTGCTTCGTACAGATGGTCTCCAAGACAGTGTTGCCAAGACAGTGTTACCTAATATAGGTGTATGACACATTTTTTACTTACTAGGCATATCTTTTAAAGCTGTCTGCCCAGTCAGTCTGGTTTGTAAACGTATAAATATGGATCCCTGTACTTATAAACACAAACACAAAGGCTAATACTGTAAATATACCTGAAATGAAAATTTTAAAAAAATCCAATCAAAACATTAAAATATCCTTGTCTTTGAAAATAACTACAATATACAATACACTGTCTGACTGAAACTACAGACGTAGCAAATCAAACTGCAAACTACATTTGCTACAAATACAAGTGTTATATATATACATAATTCAATATTAGTTGTTTTCATCAATATTGGCAAGTTCTGATTGGCTGAAAAAATTGTTTCATAGTTCCATGAAAAAAAAAGAAGTCTTGCAGTACCGGAACTACTTTTGCTTTCACACTAATGTAAACAAACATGTATACGAGATTTCATATTGTTATTCTTTCTAATTTTATGTCAAGTCCAAAGTTCAAATGCTAGCTAAGTTTAGTTTCCTTGAATATCATTAAATGAAAAAAATATCCAACAGTAAATTCCAAGAGAGACCTTAAAACTCATTGTCACTTTCCTGGGTTCGAACTGTCTAATTTTCATTTACTTCCAGCATATCAAATTTCTAGTAATATATCTACTAAATCTGCAGTGTTCAATGCTATGATGATGTCATGAATTATACATTTTTTTATGTCATGAACGAGCAGTTTTACCGCACTTTGAAATATGGATGAAATGGGCATTAAATAGATATGCAACACTGGATTTACATTAACCAGTAATTATTATTATTCAAGTGTGTATTTGTTGTCTGTGATATTGAACTATATGGAATGAAGAGAATGTTTTTTGTTTTCATGGAGGTATAAAAAAAACCCAATCACACTTTAGTATGAAAACACTTCGCGGTTTCATACAGTGTGATTAGTTTTTTTTTTGAAATGCTTTCAGAAGTCTTCTTACCTAAGGTTGTTAAATTACAGCCATTTTCCTTGGGGTCTTTATAAATGAGAACCTTTTCTTCAAACCGTCAAGGTTAAACATGCCGAGCCCCAGTAGCTCTGTCAGTAGTGCGCAGCACTTGAGAACAAGGGGTAGTGGGTTTGATCCCTGACTCAGCCAATTTCTTTCCAAGGATTAATATAGTCATTGCAACAGGATTCATTCCTCTCCCACCGGTGACCCTTGTTTTGACGATGCTGATGTTAGAAAGCAGCCAGTGGCTTGGAAAGAAAATTATGCAGAGTATTGCTAAAAGAGACTCCAGAAAAGTATGGATAGGTGCAGTGGCCACTGTGATATAAGTGAAATAATGTTGAAAATGGCATTAACCACCATTCAATCAATCAATCAAACCCTGAAGGTTAAACTTACCCAGTCTGTAGATAGAGTCCCTTATTTTTGTTGTTGCTTTGTCACTTATAAATGGGGGCGTGTCCTTCCTCACCTTCAGTAAGGTATGCAGCCCTGAAATAATAAATTGGTATGAAAATGACTTCTTACTCTGAACATATTTTGGTTCTTTTGTCTAAATATAAATCACCTGTTTTTGTCTTTATTGTTTGTTTAGTACCTGGTCTGTACAAAACACAGTATAATACTGATTAACTGTTTAACTGTTTGTCACATACCAAAAATTTAAGACTAGTTCATATCAAAGTCATTTACAGACGACTTACTGGCACAAATGATGGAATTTCTCTATTCTCTACAACATGGTAAGAAACACTGAGGGAAAAGGAGAAAGGCACTTACCTCTGAAACAAAAGATAGACCCAACAACAAGAACCAGTCCTATGGGAGCCAAGATGAACCCGGTTCTGATCCAGCTGTTGAAATATCCAGGGAAACAAACACCACTTACTGAGTCTCCATCAATCTAAATACAGAAAATGTTAACTCAAATAAAAAAAAAAATCCTGTCTTTAAAAAAGACCCTTGGGAAGAAGACTCTTGAAAACATTGTTGGAAAAAGGAGAAAATGCTGGTAACCAGCATTTTCTCCTTTTCCCACAAGGTTTTCTATCCTTTCAAAGACAAATCCCAGTATTTGAGAAGTACTCAATGCAAATTCTTTCGAGTTTGACAAGTCTAAAATTTTGTGGTTTGGTATAGAGTTAGTCTTGTTCTATGAAAAACACTTTTAAGCCTTTGCCAGGCAACCCTGTCTTTCTTAAACTGGTTTCATTTGCACCTGAATGGCCATATATGGGATGTTTGTTTGTTTGTATGGTGCATGTGTTAAAATTATTTCATTGATATTGCCAGTGCATCTAACCATTCTTTCCTGGAGTTTCAACAAACAGAAAGTATAAGACTCCTGAAAAAATTGAGGAAAATATAATTGCTAAAGCCACCATTTTCTCCATTTCCCACATAGTTTTCCACCCTTTCAATTTTTTAATTTCAATTTTTTAGTAACATTTACTTTGTTGTCAGTAAAAATCAGTACAGTGTTTTCAAAAGCCTTTTTTACCAAGGTTATTCAACTTGAGGATAGTTTAGTAAATGTTTAATTAAAATGGTGACGAAAATTACCTCAGAAATGGAGAGTATGACAATTGTCATCACCAGGGGGAGACACCAGCTTATGATGTGAAAGTAGGCCGTTTTCTTTGACAGATCATCTCTCACTGTGCCCATCGCCTTGAAAGTAATGTCCCATGAGTAAGCAAGCATCACAAACCAGGTGACACCCGATATCGTGAAATAATACACAAGAATAAAAACGATCGTACATGACGCAGACTCCCCTGACCTGAAATGACATGATACGAGTCTGTAAGTCTTTCCTGTATGTAGATAATACAGTAAAACCTGTTGTAGGTGGCCACCTGAATTAACCCTTAACTGGCTATATAAGTCAAGCTGATAGTAAAACCAATTATTTTGCTATTTCAAAGGTATTTTTTTGGGAAAAGTTTCTCCTTAATGGACAGTGTAGATCCAAGATCAGACTGCACGCTCTATGCAGTCTAATCTTGACCTACGCTTTCCGCAAAAGGTGGTTCTTGAGTCCTGCTCAGCAGCATAAGGGTTAACCCTTTCCCACATAACAATTTTCGACTCTTCCAAATTCAAAAACATCTGCAGAGGACAAATTCAATAACAATACAAAATGAGCCTAAGTTCTCTGATAAGATAGAAAAGCATTGTGGGAAAAGGAGAAAATGCTGGTTACCAGCATTTTCTCCTTTTCCCACAATGTTTTCAAATGGCTTCTTCCTTATGGTTGTTAAAACATAACTGGTTGATAAAAGGTTAAGCAAGTAACCTATGGCAAGCAAGCATAATATTTTAAGTACACAGAGAATGCAAATATATATTGAAATGTAGCTGTACTACATGGCAAGTACCTGTTTTCATCCACAGCACATTTAGTGTCCTACTAAGGTACTTGCTTTATACACAGGTTAGACTGAGAGTGTATCAAAAGCTGGTATACTAATACAGCATGTATTAAAAGCACAGCCATCATACCATGATGGGGTTATAAAAGCTTGAAAAATGATTAAATCAAAACCATAGACTTTTCCTTTTGGAAAACATTACAGATGACAAATTCAGTGTGGCTCACAGGCGAAAAACTGTTTTTGAAAGGCTAGAAAACATCGTGGGAAAAGGTAAAAACACTGGCAATCAGTATGTTCTCTTTTTCTTACAATGTTATCAGAAGTCTTATTTCTTAGAGTTGTTAAAACTCTGGATTCTAAGGTTAATTTAAAGGCATTTTAATACTCACATTGTTTCCTTCTGGCCACTACTGGGCCTTTCAATTAAAGATCTTTGTTCCTTTGTTCTGTGTTCAACAACATTCACAGAAACTTTTCAGTCTAATCACAGATACCAGTGCACCTATCCATGCTATCCTGGAGTTTCTTCTAACAGCACTGGGCACAATGCTCTTTCCAAGCCATCGGTTAATTTCTCTCACAAACACTGTCCATTATTTATCCTGCCTTCAAAATAATTTGAACCCTGCTTCAATCTTACCCTATCATTGGTTCCCCTTTCCTGACTGTCCCATCCTTCCTGCAGATTATGTCCTCTCTGTCTATAAACTGGGCCATCCAGCCCAGACACACAATGAAGAGACAGCCATTGATGAAGAACAGTATGACAGCTGGATACTTTCTTCCTACCTTCCAGTCAATGATAAATGTCAACTAGAAAATAAAACAAAGAGGCTGGTGTTTCACCCAAACACTGAAGAAAAACTATAGTTGCTTAACTCTTTACCAAACGACAAAATTTTGGACTAGTCCAAATTGAAAGCAGTTGCAGACGACAAAAGAAATGCGAGTCAAAAACTGAAATTTGATTTGGGAAGGGTAGAAAACATTGTGGGAAAAGGAGAAAATGCTGGTTACCAGCATTTTCTCCTTTTCCTACAATGTTTTCAAAAGCTTTCTTTCTCAGGGTCGTTAAAAGTCGGGATTGTGTGGTAAAGAGTTAAAGCCTTTACTATACTATCCCAAGTTTTAATAACTCTGAGGGTAAACAGCATTTGAAAACTTTGTGAGAAAAGGAGAAAATGCCAGTAACATTTTCTCCTTTTCCCAGAATGTTTTCTACACTTTCTAAGGCAAATCCAATCATTTGAGTTCCGGCTGTCATCGACAAATGCTTTACTAGGTCTATGATTTTGTTGTGTGGTAAAGAGTTAAGTACCCACTGAAGCTCAAGATCAGACAGCACAAACATGAAGTCTGATCAGTGATTTATCTGGGATGAAAAGGTGCTTTATGCAGCTTTCAACATTATTTCAGTCATATCACAGTTCCAGCTCACTTAGTCATGTATGTATGTCCTTTGTGTAAACAGTACAAATGCTAGGGCTCTACAGTGTCTTTCCCAAAGACATTCCCACGTAAAAAAGAACAGCACTTCAAATGAGGATCAAACCTGGGGCTTTCCGGTTATGAGTCCTAATCTTTAACACTGAGCTTAGCAAGACCAAGCCTGGGTCCAGGCGGTAATAATTTTAATTACTCAGTATCGTGCTCTCCCTATAATCTCGATCTGATATTGATAGTCGGCAGCTATCTGTTTTCATTATTATTACTCCCTGGGGACATTCTAGGGTCTCCCCATGATTATTAATCATGCCGATAATCTACACTTGTTTATCATGTGAAATGTCACAATGTTAATAACTGTGGATTCACGCATTTTTCCACCAATTCATCGTGACCTTCAACAACAATTGTTACAGCATCTATTTGAAAAGCTTTCAGACTCAAACAGTCAAATCATTTTTAACAAAGTAACATCCAAATGAAAGAAAAAGAAAAAAATTGAATGGACTGGAACCCAGGCTCAGTATGACCATAATCTTATCTGCACTGCCTGCTATTGTAGTTTCATTGGTGTTTAAGTTGTTTGGCATTTCAACAATTTTCAGTTAAATCTACTGCAATGTTTGCTTCACTTGTTCATACATTTCCTAGGTTTTACCAGTACTAGGCTGGGGCTCTGAAGTGCCTGGCCAAAGGACACTCCCATATGAGTAGTACCTACAGCAGGATTCAAACTAAGAACCCTTGGGTTAAATATCTAATGCATTAACCATCAAGCAGAGGAAGAGCACCTGCTGTGTTGAGACATTATAGCAAAATAATAAGATTTTAAATGGCAATACATTATTTTTACCATTTCTCTAATCCTTAAAGCACCTTTCAAAACTTTAGTTGCTTTTGTGGCCAATGTAGATCAAGATCAGACTGCACATTCTGTGCAGTCTGATCTTTGATCTACACAGACCACTTTGCTTAGACATTCTGGACAGAAAACAGCACGAAACTGCATTCATTTGTGTCTCAATTCTGTGCTGAAAATGTCCGTTGGGTTTGACACTGCAAGGAATAATCCTTTTATCACCATTAGCAAAAGAACAGAGGCTTTCATCCTCCACATATATCAAGATCAGACTGCAAAGGACATGCCATTTGATCTTGGATCTATAACATCCACTTGTTTAGTCCGGCCCATACAGTAAGAATCTTTCTGAGTTTTAGTGGATTGTATTTAAAGCTGTCTAAAGCCTTAAAGAGACATCTTTACAGCCAGAGAGTAAACAAATACTGTTAAAACTTGACGGAGTTATAATCTAGTCAACTGTGTAAACATAGATAAAAAATCATTATAAGGTGTATGGGGTAAAGAAACTATAGGGATTTGTCTTCAATTTAAACCGGAAACTGTGGTTATTATGTCTATGGCTAGCCGCAATAGAATGAAATGCATTTTCTATCTGCTGTAATTTGTGCAACCTTGCAACCATCTGGGGCAATATTTGGCATGAAGATACAAGAGTGATTATAGTTTCATAAAATAAGGAAAAAAAAACGGTTAAAAAACTGGATGAAAACACGTAAAGACGTATCTTTAAGTTTATATTTTTAGTAATAAAATATTTAAAACACCCTTCTTGCTGATATAACACCCGAAGGACTAAGCTTTTTTTATTAATAACTGAAAATAAAAGCATAGCAAAACGTTGTAACGCAAGTCAGTAATTAGCATTATTAACAACACCTCAATTATTAGTGATCATGCCTAAATTATCATAATATTAAACTTTTTACCAGCAAACCTACCAGTAACCTTTATAGGAACATGAATTAAAGCTTCTTTTGAAAACATTTTCAGAATTGGAAAAAATCCTGGGTACTAGCTGCATGTGAGAAATTTATCCTTTTGCAATACTGTAATTTTCTTAAGGCTGTGGAAGAGCTTGGTATTGCCAAAGAAAAAGTATCGTGATACCAGAAAGGTGATACAATACAGTATCACGATACTTGATTGGTACAGATTTGCTTTGTTGTTATTATTAAGTAAATATGATTTTTGTTGTACAATACTATTTCCATGGATGAAAATAAGTTACCTGTTCAATAACAAAGAGTTGGTTTATTATGCATATCCATTTTATGTAAAACACCGATCCGGCACATTCAATTTCTGGTTCAGCATCCATTGTTGTTAGTTGCCCCTAGCAGTAACAAACTCAAATTCAAATAAATTTAAACGGCAAGACTAAAAATAACACCACTATAGCTTGAGGAAGTTATTGAGCATTATGATTCATACTTGATTCACTTGACCAAAAATATCTATGCGTCAATCATTTTTATTGTGTGCGTAAGCTGCGCTATTTGAATTAACAATTTTTATCGGCTGAAAAATGCATCGCTTATGTTTCGGATGTTTGTTTTACATGTGACGTAAATGTATCGTTAAGTATCAATACAAAGAGTAAGTTAGCGATATGCTATCGCCAGCAAAAATATCATGATGTACCGATGCATCGATAATATCACCCCAGCTCCAGGCTGTGGGCTGCAAGAAGAATAAATTGCTTGCTAGTATAATGGGTTACCATAAATGTTAATGCTTCATCGCACTTTTCCAAACTAAATACACTCTTAACAAAAGAAACATGCAAGATAAATTTAACCCTTCACCACACAATACGGAATTCTTATTTTAACGTCCCTGAAGAAGACAGATTTTGGAAAAATTGTGGGAATGGCAGAAGTCACTATTAGAGCTACATTTGTCATTTGCAAATGCTTTCAGTCTGCACAGATGAACTAGCTATGTGATGCTTAGAAAATGGCTAAGTATATGTATTGTGTTATCTGTACCTTCAGTCATCTTGCAATCACCAGTGCATCTATCCATGAATTCTTGTTCCAATATACACCAACCATTCTCAATATTATTCTTGATCTAATTCTCAAGAATTTCCTGTATTTCAAAGTAACACAGTTTCTGATTGGCTAAACCATGTGGTTTAGCTAAATCATGGCTAAGGCATATGATTTAGCCTGTCGTAAAGTCTCTTACTTTCTAAATCTAAAGCAAGATGACTAATGCAATTTATAATGGTGAGTGAAAACAGGAGCCCGTAGTGTTTCTTTGCAATTACTATCCACAAGACACAAACCATTGACTGCTTTCTAAGAACATTAAAGTCAGACCAATTGTAAAGTTAAAAATAAGGCTCAGGTAATGTGCATGGGGAAAGGCTAAGATATAAAAATGAGGGGTGAAAGGTACCATAGAGTGACAATGAGACTATGCCACGACAACAGTTCAACCACAAAATAACGAAAATGTGTGTTAAAAGGTTAACAAATAAACACTTACCTTATGTTAATCTCCTTTACATAATACAGGGAAAAAAGCAAAGCATTCCAAGTGTTAGTAAAAGCATCTATTGTTATAAGGCTATACCATACAGTTACATCAAGCTAAAATACAAAGGCAAAAAAAGTTAATATTTGATTATTCACAATTGTATGACTCTGTTAGAATGGTGTTTTACGCCCATTCGAACAATACATCAGTCTCATTACAGCAATTTTCAACTGTATGTCCAGTGTTCCCACTCATGGATATTCCTGTGTAAATCACTTAATGAAATTAAAATTCACTAACAAATATTGGTTACATGCGATAACATGGACAAAAAAGACCACTATAGGATTTTCTTCACTGATCGTCCAGCTTTCTGTTCTTAATTCTAAATTGCAATGAAAAACTTACAACCTTATTTCAGTATACTCAATACAATAGCTCATGATGATCACTTATGCAGGGATTCCCCCGTTTCTTTGAATTTGGACCCCCAAATTTTCTAAACACCATCCCCCTCTGAAAAATTATAATGTTTAGCTTTCTTTATTCATATCAAGGGGAGTAATAATGGAAAATCTGGAGGCTGGGGTTCGATCCTCACTAAGGCGTTCATAGAAGTGTCACAATTGTTGGCCAAGACACTTCAGAGCCTTAGCCTAATACTGGTCACACCCAAGACTCACTAAGTAAGCTGTTATATGATATAACTGAGATAATGTTGAAAATAGCGCACAGTGCTATTCAATTAATCGATTAAATTCTCTCTCTCTCTTGAGTCACAAAACCGCAGAGTTTGATGGATGAAACATTTTTCAGAGGTCAGCTTTCTTTCTTTATTTTGCATTTGTATGTTGTTTCCAGGCACTTTCAACAATACACTTTTAACAATACATGTAATTCAGTTATACCAGAACCTAAAGCCCTGTTTAAATGTATTTCGGCTGTTAATACAGGAAACCCTGAGTATGACGGAAGAAAATTTTTCAGAGGTCAATTTTTATTTTGCTTTTTTTTTTTTTGGTTTGTTTTCCGACCACTTCCAACAATATTTCAGTTATACCACAGCCCCAAAGTATCATAACAAGTAGTCATGGTGTTGTTATACAACACCATCTTCCATGAAACTGTTTGCCTTTCAATGCAAACATAGTTGAAACAATGCTCTACGGTTGGCAAGAAACGAAACATGTCGCAATAACTATAATCGATCATCAGTAAAGTTAGAGGTTAGTAATTTCCATCTATTTCTAAATTATAAGTCAAGGTCTACAAGCTTTAGTAATAGTATGTAACATACAGCTACAATTTTTCATTTTAACTCTTTAGCAGAGGACAAAATCACATACTCCCCCATATTTAGAGATTTGCAGACTTCAAATCAAATGCGGCTCATTTGATGGCATTTGTCTTGAAAAGAATCAAACACATTATGGGAAAAAGAGAAAATGCTGGTTACCAGCATTTTCTTTTTCCACAATGTTTTTTACCCTTTCAAAAAAAATAATCTCATTAGTATAAGATTAGTTTGTACTTCTTCAGATATTTTAACTCTTTATCAAACAACAAAATTCTAGACTAAAAATCGAAAGCATTTGCAGACAACAAAATAGAGTTGACTCAAAAATTTGAATTTGTTTTTGGACAAGTAGAAAACATTGTTTTCAAAAGTCTAATTTTCCAGGGTCGTTAAAACGCGGGATTGTGTGGTATAGAGTTAAATTTGGTAGAGTGGTAGTTTGTAGTTTCATACAGAGTGCACTTACCATGGTGAAAACCGTGCACAAAATGCAAACAGAGCCCAACACTGCCACAAAGATGTGAGCAGTTTGATGCTCGGCATCAGAATACAATGGATTTTGACACTGGATACCGCATCCCTGTATGTTCTCAAACCAAATATCTTCATCGACCGTACGTATCAGAGGTGAAACGCATTCTCCCTCTGTGTCGAAGGATGAAGTCTCGTAGTGAGTTTGCTGTAATAACAAAAAAAGGTACATACATGTATTTCTGTTTTTCTTTACTTCTTTAGTGTTTAATCCTTTATCACACAATCCTGAGTTTTAACAACACCCTAAAAGAGTGCTTGAAAAAACATTGTAGAAAAAGGAGAAAATGCTGGTGACCAGCATTTTCTCCTTTTTCCTCAATGTTTTCTATCCTATCATTCCAATCACATAATTTAAACAACATCTTAATTTGTTATCTATAAATGCTTTTAATTTAGCCTTTCACCACACTACAAAATTTTAGACTTCGAAAGCATTTAAATGTGGCTCAAATTGTGGGTAATGTCTATGATACAGAAGAAAAAATTGTGGGAAAAGGAGAAAGTGCTGGTTACCAGCATTTTCTCCTTTTCCCACAATGTTTTCGAAAGTCTTCTTTCTCAAGGTCGTGAAAAGTCGGGGATTGTGTGATAAAAGGTTAAAATAGTTTGGCCTGAAAAAAAGGTTAGGGGCAATTTTCATTTTTCAACATTATTTCAGTTATATCATAGTGGCTAGTGCACCTATTGAGGCACTAGAATTTCACTTTATCTTGTAAGAATGTCACATGATCAATTACACATGCCAACAATGTGGAATTGTATTCAAATAGGTCTTGGTGACATCACAGCTGGTCTCATGATAATAGATAGAGAGACTTTTTTTAAATTTTTGCTCTTAATTACATTCCTTTGTTTAAGTTAAACACTGAGGAATACTACAAAATAAAGTTTTCTTTGCTATTGTATAGAAACTGGATGGTTACATTAGGTAAAAAGATGTAAATTTGGTATTCAAATAACTAGTCAGGCACTTTGCAAGCTGTTAAATTCTATTTTTATGAGGTCAAGTACGACATCATCTTACTTACTGGATTGTATTCCTACGTAACTGACAGATTGCTAATGAATAGATCAAATAAAATTCCCACAAACCTTTGCGATATTCTAGCATGAAATTTAAATTACAACATACTCTAGGCTATGGAGCCCATAACAGAAATACCACTAAGACATTTTTTTCCGTACATTTTGTCTTTCTTCTTTACTGATGGTTTGTCAGCTTTTTGCCTTACTGAAATTACTTAACTCTTTACCAAAATAAAAACAATATTAAGGCTGGTCCAAATTGAATGCATTTGCACATGACCAGGTCTGTCAAAATGTTTTTAACTAACAGATCAAAACTGAATTCTAACAGATCAGCCGGGGGTCAAGTGGTCCGCCTAGGCCCCCATGTGGGTCCAGGGCAACGCCCTGATAGGGGGACCAGGGGGGCAAAGCCCCACAGCCGAAATTGAATTTCAGCAATTCTAAACACCTTGGAAGCCATCTCCTTGCATGCAAATTCCCTCAATCTCCTTTCTCATTATTTGCCAAAATACATTATATTTGCACTTTGGAGAAAATAATATTCCTGTTCGTTTGGCAAATCAAAGGGCAATATCTTAGTTCAAAAAGTGTTCGGTTAGAATTTTTGCTCAGAATATATGTTTAATTAAGCCGAGATAATGTGGCTTCAGTTCGATTGTGGTTTCAGTTCGATTGTGGTTTATTCCTGACAGTCAATACATAAGAGAAAAGAAATATTCGTTGGCGTAAGAATCACATACCGTACAAAAGTTATAAATTATACTAAACTATGGTAGAAAGCACGAGCGAATTCAGGCAGCACTTGCGTACAATCCAAACCCAACCGCATCGTCCGAAATCGACATTCATAAATGAAATCTTGGCCCGAAAAACTCTAAAATCATACTGTAAGGTCTATGTATGCAAAGCATCATCTTCATGATGCGACATAATTCATTCCAAAACGTCAGTATTTAAAAGTGTTTGAAAACGGAAGAAACCTATTATACAAATACAAAACGCACCTGGCGGGATTCGAACCCGTGCGGACAAATATCCTCGTTTTTCGAGGTTTAAGAGACCAACACTATAACCACTGAGTTAAAGAGAATGCTCCCTAACGCAGTTGTTATGTATTGATTTTATACGGGAAAGCTATGCAGTAAGGAAGGAGTGATCTCCCGTAACACACCCCCTCTTAAATGTCATCATTTTGATTACAGAAAGCCTAATTAGGCAATAAGTCTATTAATTAGACAACAAATGGCTAAATGGCCAATCCCGGACGAGCCCCCATCTTACGAACTTGTAACTTCGCAACAAATGCATAACTCAAATACAAACCGCACCTGGCGGGATTCGAACCCGTGCGGACATATATCCTCGTTTTTTCGAGGTTTAAAAGACTAACACCATAACCACTGAGCTGAAGAGAATTCTCCCTAACGCAGTTGTTAGGTATTGATTTTATACGGGAAACCTATGCAGTAAGGAAGGAGTGATCTCCCGTAACAATATATATATGTTTATACATGTAGATCTACATAATCTATACAATATCTGCCGAGTCTGCCGAATATAAGAAACATTGATTGGTTTAAAGCTGTTAACAGAGAACACATTGATTGCTTTAAAGCTGTAAACAGAGACATACGTCACTCTCAGTGTTGAGAGGTCAGACAGTAGCTGCACTCATTCAGAAGCTTATGCATGAAAGTAAAATCAAGCGTGACATATACGATAAATATTTGAGGTTGAACATTTTATGTCAATTTGTTAGAGCAATACTGAGCTACAGCTGAACGCACGTGGAATGAGCTCGATCAGCCCTCCTAGTAAAATTGCCTTTTTCTCATGAGTAAACCATGTAGATTCTCAATCAGAAACTAGTCGTAACTATTCAAAATAGGAGCTTATGAAAAAATACTAATGAGATTCAGAATTTTTAAGTGCACGAACAAAGGTCAGACTGCTTTGACACAAAAAGCCACCCAGGTGCACTGTCAAAAGAGCCGAGAAAGTCGGATTCTTAAAAGAAAAAGCATTAAATTTAAATGCCGGGATCGAGCATCAATTAATATTAGATTAATTAAAGTTCAATCTGATGGCTTACAGGCAAACATTGCTGAATAATTAATCATTCATAGCCAGTTCAAGAATATGTGAGGAAAAATGCCTTCATCAACAACATGAAAAAATGGACTAGCAGTTTAAATCAAGATAATAATATGGTAGCGAGTTACAGGCTAAATTACAAATTGAGATAAGGCTACAGTAATGTGCAGCTCGAACCCGGTCCCACCGCCAAAAGACAGAGTCAGAACGTCTTCAATGATAAGTCGTAGGTTGATGATTAAAGAAAAGTCTGCATCGAGATCATGTCCTAAATACGCGCAGATTGAGCTCAACAACCCCTTCCCGTGTGGCTATTTTACACTTATTCTGAAGTCATTCCTAAAAAAAATCCCCATATCAGACTGCATGCATAACAGACTGTGCAAATATTCTCCGCCATGTTAAATATTCAGTCATAGACTAACTATAAAAATGAAGATAGGAAATTAGTATAAACTACAGAGAACAAAATGGGCCGAGATAAGGCTGCACTTACGCTCAGTCCGAACTCAATCGCAATGTTCAAGTAGCAGTTTGTAAATAAAGCTTAGAACCTTGCAATATATATATGGTAAAAACTTGTGTACTGACAAAGAGTAGTCGTGGCTCTGAAACAAGGCTTATTTACATTTATTTAGTAATAATATTACGGAATGTTAATTTCAGAATGAGTTCAATTTAGTACAGCTCTAGTGTTTTATTTACACCGCTTGCTGCATGTTTCTTTCCAACCTGTGGGAGCAGTCTAAAAATAGAAACTGGCTTTCCCAGTTGGAAAATCCATGATCAATTACAGATCCTGAACTGTACTATGACCTGACTGGTTAGACTTTTGGTCCATTGATTATTAACCCATTACCAGACGTCATTTTTTTTAATTGGCCCAAGCTGAAAGAGATTTTATATGACAAAAAACATATACGTACACTAAATAATCTAATTTGTATCAGAAAGGACAGGAAACACTATGGGAAAAGAAGAAAACGCGGGTTACAAGCATTTCTTCTTTTTCGACAATGCGCTCAGCAGAAATCTTTCTCAAGGTCGTTGAAACTCGGGACTGTGTAGTAATGGGTTAAATCATCAACATGAATATAGATCTATATTGAATTTTATTATTAGCCATACGGCCTGCACGAATGTCTGATGTGAAAAAACGTTTCACCATTTTGTTTAATAAACAAATTTGAATTTTTATGCAAATGCTTATGGGACAAGAGTTTTTAGAACACTGTTGGAAAAGATGACATACACATATAACAACAATGGTGTCTCTTTTGCGCTACCAAACTTATGCACATTTAATCCACAATTCACCTCAGTTCTGCAAATACTTTATATCTGGACAAATCTTAAAAAAAAAAAAAAAAACGTTGGGGTAGGATAGTTACAAGTGCGCACAGTTCATAATCAATTTTACAGAGAAATTTTTATGGCAGCTTTTTATGGCGTTTGCATGGCAGCGGAAACCGTAGACAAAGTTCAGATAGCACAGAAATGTAGGCGGATCTCAGTCCACACCTTCCGCAAAATCGATTTGTTATCACGAGCATCAGCATATCCTTAAGATTACCTTGATAATCGATGATACATGTAGACAAATTTTGAAGAGATAGCAAACTGATAAAAATATACATTAAATACGTCTTATGACATAAGTGCTACATAAACTGAAACTCTGGTATCTAGTTGTTTCGAAGCAGTTTTGTCAGATTAATTGAAATCTGGTTTTGAGATCTTTGTCCTTGTCGCTTCAGATAGCTACACACTGTTTATAACATAGAAATTTGAAGTCTGATACTAATATCTGTGCAAGTTTACACACTGGCAACTCAAGTCTGAATCAGTATGTATGGTTTGTACAAATCGGATAGTTTAGCAATACATGGCCATGATGGCCCTCTTGTTCAACGTGTTCTTCGATTTGAATTGAAGCACAACAAACCGCATTTTTATTTGTATGATACGACAGGGGCTATGGTAGGAAGGCGAAGTGGTTAACTATTTGTCTGGTGTATAACGCAGTTATAACAGCTATATCGCGGCGGCCAGTGCTCTTATCCATGCTTTCCTGGAGTTTCGTTCGCCCATACCTCACAAAATGTTCATCCACTGGCTGCTTTCTCACATAAACATCGGAAGAAGAAGGAGTAGACATAATTTTTATCATGTCAAACGAGGTTTGAGATAAAGTTTTGATTCTTTACTGCATGACAAAAAAATCAATATTGTCTAGATTGAAAGAATTTGAATTCAACAAAGTAAACGTCGCTCAAATGATGTTTTTGAAAGGATAAAAAACATTTTGAAAAAGGAGAAATTGCTTTTAACCAGCCTTTTGTTTCTATTTCCCACAATATTTTAAAGGCATTCTTATTCAGGGTCCTAAAAACTAAAGATTGTTTGCAAACGTATGAAAAGGCATAATGTAAGAGATAAACTGTGTTTTGACACATGAACTAGTTTTACACTCATATTAGATAAACGGGTTCCCCTTCCTTGCTCTTTTAATACCAAACAAAGTATATCTTTTAAAACTCTAATTTTTTCGCTCAATGAAAAGCTTAAAACTCATAAAACTGTTTTAAAGAAAGAAATATCTACTTGCCAAATTACAATAAGAGTACACAATGTTCAAAGTTGCTGTGTTACTAAAAGTGGACTTTGACTTCGGTAAAGGGTCTACCGCATATCTTCCACGTGTCGTGTGCAAACCTCAGCCTTTTGTGTGGGGAAGTTTCGTGCATAGATGTACTTGCAAGTCTAATAGTTAATTTGAAGTATTTTAGACATAAGAAATATGTCAATGAAAGGTAGGTGTTTTGAAATTACTTAATGGTTGTTCGGAGAGGCGGGGGGTGGGGTAATAAGAAAGATTTTTTTGTTTTTGGTTATAGCTTTCAACAAGACAGTGAAATAAGATTTATTGGACACAATCTAGATATGCTATAATTATTTATCTTAGATAAAAATTGATTGTAAACGGCACTCTAGGAAAAGGGTCATATTAAAAAAATAGTCATCACCTAATTATGGATACATGAAATTAACTACATATTACAACCGACAGCATCATGTAGAGGTAGAATGATATTTGGGCATGCAAAAAATATACAAATAACAAAGCGTTTCCTTCCATGTTAGCCTGCTCTAACTGAAATATTTCTGTAGATGCGTTAAACCCTTTGTTCACAGAGTATGGCTCATGCAGTTGTATATGCAATCCAATCATTTCGCTGCTTTCAGATATAAAAGTATCGAAACATATGAATACAGAGATTTAAAATGGTTTCATAATTGATCATATTGGCCTATGATTATAGTCAGTTTTGACTACCTCTGTTTGGTAATGGCATTATATAGTTACATGTAGCTACTTAGACGGAAGTAAATCTGGATTTTTGTGTTTACGGTGTAGATGTGACAAATTTTTCAGCAAATAATCCCATGTAAAACGATCCTGAGGAAACATAACTTTTTAAAACGGCTAGCGAAAATGAGCAATACGCTTTTATACAATGATTCTCTCCTTTTCCAAAATGTTATCAAGCCTTTCAAAGAAGAATCTGATCATTTGGATAACATTTATTCTGTAGTCCGTAAATACTTTCATTTGAGACAAGTCTGAAACGTTGTCTTTTGGTAATCTCTTACTAAAGCCGATCTAACTATATAAACGTATCTAACTTGTCTCACATTTGAATTATAATTTCGCTACATACAAAAGCTATTTTGTTAGATTGTTAGATTGGATTATCTTTCATAAGACAAGAAAGCATATTTTGTGAAGTGAAAGGGTTAAGTAATTCACAATTTAGAGTGGAAAAGATTGCCAATAATACACAGCCTGAGGAACATAGTGTAATCTAAATAATCTAGGTCGTCTTTCAGGATTTTCTGTATCTGTAATTTATGCATCTATTTGTTTCTTTATTTGAATGTGTCTACCTGTGCATTTCTTCACTAAATTTATTACTTTTGAATGCTAATTCATAGCCCTATTTCGGCCATGTGAAGATATGTATAATAGTGTTACATACAAATGATCATATCTTAAAATGTGATGCATCCGGATATAGAAGAATAGGAATACGTAAAAACATTCCCGTTTGGAATTAAAATAAGTACTGTGCATTGTCTTATTCTAGAGCAACAGATTCAAAACAATAATGAAACACATATTTACTGCAGCAACAGATTACGATTATTAGTTTATCTTTTTAGCTGGAAGAAGCAGACACAATGGCTGAGTGTCAAGAAGAATTAACGCATGAAAAAGTGTCTGATGAAGACAAATCAAAGTCATGTGACTCCTGTACCTTTCGGGGTGTTGGAAATCCGGCATACACATACTGTCCTGAATGTTCTGAATATCTCTGCAAATCGTGTATAGAAATACACGGTAGTTTGAAAGCTACACGTGCACATAATCTCGTGCAGATTGTGGAATTGGCAGAGGCTTCAGATCGTATGAAAGGCCAAGTTACAAACATTTTGATATGCGACATTCACCAGTCCGAAAAAATGTCAGATTTCTGTTTGATCCATGAGGAAGCCATTTGCCGACTTTGTAAAACTAGCAAACATCGAACATGTGATACCAAAGACCTCAGAGACGTTGCAGAGGAAAGGAAAAATAGCGTCAAGTATTTCATAGGAGACATTAAATTTCTATCCTCAGAATTTGAGAAAATCAATTCTTCAAAACATAATGATAAAAGACATCTTTTTGAAACAACAACGAAAATCAGGACAGAAATTATGAATATAAAAGAAGAAATAATAATTTGGGCAGAGCAACTCGAAAAGAGCGCAATAGATGAAATAGAAAAGACTGAGAAAGAAATGGTATCTAAAATTGACAATCATATTACAGTAACGGAAGACATGAGAAAACACTTAGCATGGATTGAAACTGAATTTGACAAAATAGTCAATGACTTCTCTGTAGAAGCTTTCGTCCTCAAGGCAAAATCTGAGCAGCAGATTCAGAAAGGAAGAGAATTAAAACACGAGATACAAAATGAGATAAGCCCTCTTACTTGTAACTTCTGGAAGTCAGATAAACTTTTCAGACTTATGTCCGAAATTTCTTCTTTTGGAACAATAGAGACTACCGATTCTCGTTTCATTGATTTCAAAGATATTTCAAGAGTGACAAAGCAAGCTGATACCAGGATTGATTCCACTTCTATCACTGGTTGTGTATTCATGCCAAACGGACAGTTAGTGATTTGTGACGATTCAAATCACACAGTGAAAGTCTTAACACCTGATTTTAAAGTAAAGCATAAGCTAAATTATGGTTTTCGAGTTTGGGATGTTGCACTGCTATCTACAGATGAGGTTATTATTACAAATACAAAATCAAAGTGCCTTGACATTCTGAATGTGTCAGACACTGTAAGCAAAGTGAAGTCGATACCTGTTGAACAACATTGTTAGGGTGTGGAAATAAGAAAAGACAACATCTATGTCAGTTGTCATTCAATTTCTGGGAGAGGAGGCAATATAAAAGTTTTTACAATGGATGGGTTGTGTGTGAACAATTTTCGGATCGATGAGGGAAATCCGTTATACCTAGCAGTAAATGATGGAGGGGACAGAATTATAGTATGTACGAATTCTACGTCAAAAGTATTGTGTATCGATATGACAGGAAACACTATCTTTACATATGCAGACCGTCAGATAGATTATTCTCTCGGTTTATTGTTTGATGCACATGACAGTTTTATGGTATGTGGAGCAGAATCCAACAATGTTCACGTGGTTAAAAAGGATGGACTAAGCAAAATATTCTCCTTTCAACTCGTGATGGCCTCTTTCAGCCATTTTGTCTTGCATATAGATCTAGTGATAAAACTCTTGTTGTAGGACAGCGCGCAACAAAGTCTCTTGCAGCCTTCTTAATCGATATTTGAAATGGGATGGACGGCTTTTTCGACATTCTTACGAATGTCTTGTTACACACGAATTTCTACACAAATTACCTATTGACAACACACTAATTCATCTGCACGTTCATTTATTAATGTAGACTACATCCTTATCGATGTGTAAAACTTCAATATGGAAAAGTTTAATTACGATTCTTGACATTAACACAAATCAGTCAATACTTACTGAAAAGTGAGCGTTATGCAATTTCAGTGGGTATATAATGACTGACGGATTTAAATAAAATTCATGAGTAAAAAACGATTGTCCGAAGATGTCACGGTTGAGATAGGAATATGAGAGGATAAAGAAAAAACAGTAAAATGTTGATGTAAAGATATACATCATTTGACCAGATCCTGTTTTACAGGTATAGGACACTTGAATACGGAGTTCAATAGGTTGGCTATATTGTTAGGGATAGCACACAAGCACATTTAAAAGCAAATTATAAATATCCGAATATGTCAGCGTTAAGACACGCATGTGAGAGGACACAACAAACAACAGTACAGTATGAATGTTGATACATATCCGGTAGATCTTGTTTTACTTCGATTATTGTTTTACATTGACATTTAAAAACTAAACGTGAAATGCACTTCCAGCATAAAGCCGCCATCAAGTAGAATAAACATTGAGACAAAGCGGAAAAAAATAACTATGGGTGCAAACTTATTCTTGCAAAAATACAAAGAATGGTTAACTTGATGTTTCAGAGTAATGGTTAGGCTCACAACTCTTTACCACACAATCACAAGTTTTATCGACCCTTAGGGAGAATGCTATTAGAAACCTTTCTCGAAAAGGTGAAAATGCTGTCAAACAACGTTGTATCCTTTTTCCCACACGGTTTCTTGTATCCTCTTTTTCCCACAAGGTTTCTAGCATTTCAACGACAAATTCTATTATTTAAGCGGCATTGAGATCATCGTCTCCAAATGATTTCAAATTTGACAAGTCTAAAGAAAAAAACAATTTTTTACGAGTTTGACCAAATCCCTTAGCTTGGCCTGAAAGACTAAATAAAGTTTTGACTCTTTTGTAGTCGGAATAAGCCACAAAGTATAGGCTATGAAAAAACAGGATACGATTTTTACGTTTGAGCTTGAACTAAACTGCAAACAAAGTCACTGAAGATGCCTCCACTCGTCCGAAAGCTTTGCCCACTCGTTGACACAACAAATATCTGTGGTGATCAAACCAATTCCTCTATTTTCATACCTCATCACATATAGCATGTGACCAATATGAAAGTCATGTTGTTGGAATGGGAAGCGTTTAGGTATCTGTTTGGCTGCTTTTTCACGGAAAGAAGACATTCAATTGTATAAGTACATGTTGTATAATAGTGCAATGTGTCGAAATGGCCGACTCTATGAAACAAGGAATTTATATTAACCCTTTACCACACAATCCCAAATTCTATAAAAAAAAAAAAAATAAGGAAGAGAGCTTTTTAAACAAAGTTGGATAAGTGAAAATGCCCCAGGCATATCTTCCGTTTCCCACTATGTTTCCTATCCCTATCAGAAATATGTTCTCATTTGTACCAATTAAAACAACTTATTGCTGTGTAATACAGACAAGACTCTATTTGTTTATGTTGTAAGCGTTTTCGTTGTAATATGTGTAATTCTATATGCACCAAGGTGAAAAAGGGTGATCAGAAGAGACATACATGTTAATGCTTAAAATGAAATATGAGTTTAAATAAAACCTTGTCTGATTTACGTAAATACGAAAGTGCAAGTCCAACTCCGTTACGTCTGCAGACAACGTTTTGCATCTTGCAGGAGGCCGTTTTCGAACACATTGCGGCAAATGTTGAATTTTTTTTTTTTTAGGATGAATTTTTTTCTTTTTCCCAAAGTCTACTCACTTGATTACGGGCATTAAGCCCTACTAAATTTTGATTACTGATACTTTACAAGGATATTTAAAGGTCAGAAATACTTGCAGGCTAATGAATGTCTACACCCTTGTCAAATCACAATTTGAGACATGCTCTGTAAAAAGGGGGTTTAATGTATTCAGCCTGCGCAGGCTAACATACATGTAGGTCGAAACATTCTGCTATCGGTTACATTTCTGCATGTCAAAGGACCAGTCTATCTCATGATTCATGTTGCTAGCCAATTTATTTTTACTGATCCATAATTATGTGATGCCTTGCTTGGTATAAAGCAAGACAGATATGTATTTAACCGCATTTTCCCAGAGCACGACTCATTTATTGTCGAATATGGTAGAGTAAGAACTAAGCAAGAGCACGAAATGCTGGTAGTAATGATCGGCTAAAGCTGCTTTAAGAAAAATTTAGGCATGACTCTTTCTAAGTAACGGTTCTACATACATATATGCCTCTTTTGGTATGTTCCCCTTTCTGATAGTGAACAACTAGCCAAAGTTTGAAGTAAGTATCTTCAGTACAAATACAGTTATCAGAATTTTTTTTTTCTATTTCCTCAATACCAAGACAAAGCAGTTCATGACACGGCATTTCTGCTTTTCCATCATTTTAGTAGCGGCTTTTGTTCAAAGTCGCTGTGTGAGTAAGGAATCGATTTTCACCCTTTAACAATTAGTGCTACGTGTATACGTAAGCGTGTCTACAGTACAGAGCAAGTACAGGATGTGCAGCCTGATATTGAATCTATACCATCTGCTTAGGTGATAAAAGCCTATCAGTTAAAAATCTTTCTTTGTTTCAGTGGATTGTATATTCACCTGTTGAAGAAGGTCGAGTTTACATATGTGGTGCCGAAAGAGTTAAAAGTTTCACCACTTAACATACAGTCCTATTTGTTATTGTGTCTACTTAGAAAGCCTTCTCAAAGTGAGACGTATCAAAAATGTGAAATGAGTTATGAAATGCAGCTTGTCCTTTTTTACACGACGTTTTCTATCCTATCAGACAATTTCTAGACATTGTACAAATTCTAATTTGTCATCTGCAAATGCTTTCAGTTTAGAAGGGTCTAATTTTTGACGTATTGAAATGCCTGTAAATTAACTGACTTAAATACTGACTGAGCACATTAAGAAGATCCTCATCATAGGAGCTCTATCTATATGTGTCAATTTGATCGTCCATAAATTAGTAAGCCGCATTTTCTCCCGTACAAAACTTCTTTTCTATGCTTTCAAAAACAAATATGACATTTAAAACACTCTGAATATGTTGTCTGCAAATACTTTAAAAATGGATAGGATAAAACTTTTGTCGTACTTTTAGAGTTGATATAACCACCACGAAGCTCAGCAAGAGACACTCCTATAGACGTAGGATAACAAGGGTCACATTGAACGTCTCCCATATAGCTATTGTGTTAGAATTACTGCTTTACCACAAGGAGTTTACAAAGTATTTACGCTACGAAACATAGAATCTCGTGTCATTTGATATTCGGAGTAAATTTTTAAGACACTTTATCAAACGACAAATTTTAGACTTGTCTAAATGAGCAGACGAAACTTAGTAATGCGGTTCAATGTTGGGATTGGGCCTTCTTAAGGATAGAAAACATTGTTTGATCAATATACAAAATTCTGGTAACCGTCATTGTCTCCTTTCCGGTCTATACTCTCCAAGTCCGTTCACCAAAGGGTCAGTAAAGCTCGGGATTGTTTAGTGAAGGGTCGATTAAGACAAAGCAAAAGAACTGCCTGTGGAACAATGCAAAAAAAATGTAACAAAGGCATGATCTTTGTTTGAAACTTTATTGTGTTGAGCAACCATTTCCCCTGCTGATGATTTTTTTCCGTCTTACTATACCCGCTGAGCAGCTTGTTAAAAGTTGTTTAAAAAAGAAGAATGTTCATACTGAGTATTTTCCTTTTGGAACAGTATGGTTACATTTGTTTATAGATTAAACATCAGGTCACGCTGACCATGCATATCTACAAATGCATGTTTGAAAATATTTGTAAATACACATTTTCAAATTTGAATTTTTATAATTACTCGCACATTTCAAATTTAGAATTTATTTCGGAATAAGAGAGCTAAATATCGCATACTTTCCAAAGTTTCTGACATATGAAGAAATGGTTTTCTTTAACAAAACAACGTAGAAATAATATGCCATCAGAAATATAAATCATTGCTTCTAACCCTTTACCTGGACCACAATTTTAGACGTATCGAAATTGAAAGTGTTAAGAAACAACAAACTGAATTTGCCTCAAATGATAGGATTTGTCTTTGAACGAGTGGAAAACATTCTATGAGCATGTTCTCTCTTTTCCATATGAGTTTCTATAGTTGTTTTCCTCAGAATCAAACTTGACATATTACATTATCTGGGAAACAGTTGAAGCCTCCATAATGTGTAATATTATTAGTGCCAAACTACATATATTAAAGTGTATACATCGTTATCATACTATTAATTGCGACAAACTCGATTATAGTTTCTGTTCAAATAATGCTTTATTCCATTTAGAATGGAATAAAAAAGTACATACGTGAGCATTACTTTATCTCTGAGGTTCAACAGAAGATAAAGAAATTCACAAAGGAGACAAAACTAGAAGAGAAGGAAAAGGAAGGAATTTGATCATATCATTGAAAGGATCGGTGAATGAAGTGATGTTTGAAAAAAAGGTATTGTGTTATGAACAGGTAAATTGTTTATTGGGACAAGTACAGATAAATAAGTTTTGCATACAAGTTCTAAGGTTATTCATTGTTCTCGTTTAGTTTTCTAAATCAAAAGAACTAGGAAAAGTAGATAGGTAAAATATACATGAACACAATCCTATTACTTGATAAATCATTATCGGATTTTACAACTAGTTTTCTAGAATAGGAGCATGTATAGCTAAAATTCAATCGGATTGCAGAAATTTTTGTAGAAATTATTATCGGATTTTACAACTGGTTTTCTAGAATAGGAGCATGTATAACTAAAATTCAATCGGATTGCAGAAATTTGTAGAAATCCCCCTCACCAGCTTTTTGACTTCAACCTTGATTTAAGGTAAGATCGTTTTCATAATCTCACGGGCCAAATAAGTATCGTGTATAATTGACCAAACGACAGCTGTGAATAAAAAAAAAATCAATAACCCAATCAGCAATCAGTTTTTTCATTTGGCGCGGGAGCTGTGTCGTCTTTATTAAACCTAGGCATTCTGAATCATTAGGAGTTACCCCTCCAACAGTTTCCAGTCTTTTATTCGCGATTAAACTATGATTTTATAGATCGAAAATCAAAGAGTAACAAGTCAAGCTGTCTTTCTTTTGGAATAAGATTTGTCTCGTGTGTCTCCAACTTTTACGCAAAAGGTATATTACCTATAAAGTTTAAATTTAATAACTTTACACGACGCAATTTTAAGGTTCCCATTTTGGCCATGTAAAGATGTGTATGAGCGTTGTAAACAAATGACCACGCCTTAAGATATAAAGCATTCGGGTTTATGGACAATGAATACGTAATTCATTCCGTTTGGAATGAAGTAATTACTGTGTACATTCTTTTCTCCACAGCGATAATATGAAACATATTTACTACAGCAATAGCTAAGAATTATTATTATTATTATTTGTCTTTTTTTTTATTATTATTATTATTTAGCTGTAAGAAACAGACACAATGGCTGAGTGCACAGAAGAATTAACGAAAAAGTACGTATTTGGTAAAGACAAAACAAAGTCATGCGACTCTTCTACCTTTTGAGGTGATAAAAAGCAAGCGAACTTCTACTGCCCTATATGTGCCGAGTAGTGTGAAAGTTGCCCGTGAACATGTACTCGTGGAATCAGCTAGTGCTTCAGATAGAAGGAAGGGCGAGATTACAAACATTATGATTTGCGATATTCACCCGTATAATATCATGGCAAAATTTTGTGTCACTCATAAGAAAGAAATTTGTCGTCTTTCCAAAACTGCTAAACATCGGCAATGTGATACTAAAGACCTTCGAGAGGCTGCACAAGAAACAAAAAGTGACGTCAAAGATTTCATGGAAGAAATAAGATCATTGTTGTCAGAATTTGAGAAAATAACATATTCAAGACAGAAAAATAAAAGTCAACTTTTGGATACAACAATGAGAATTAGAGCAAACGTAAAAAAGATAAAGGAAGAAATCATTACTTGAGCAGAAGAACTCGAAAGGAGAGCTATCGAGGAAATAGAAAATACTCAAAAAGAAATCGTATCAAAAATTGACTGGTATATTTCAGCAACGGAATACATGATAAACAAGCTATTATCGGTTAAAACAGCGTATGAAAAACGTGGATGGAACTCTTCCGTCAAAGCTTTCGTGCTCAAGACAAAAACTGAGCTGCACATTGAGGAAGGAAGGGATTTAAAACAATAATTACAAACGGAAATAAGCCCTCAGACTTGTAACTTCCAGAAGTCCGATGAAGTGTCTTGACTTATGTCTGAAATATCTTCTGTTGGAACAATAGAGACAGTAGAAACATATTTCATGATTTCACAGAAATTTCAAAAGTGACAGAGAAACTTGATATGACCGCCAATTCCAGTCGTGTCTCTGGTTATGTGTTCATACCAAATGGACAATTGATGGTTTGTGACAATGCTAACACAGTGAAAATCTTAACATCTGAGTTTAAACTTAAAGATGAATAATGCCATGGACAGAATTGTAGTATGTACAGGTGCCACATCAAAAGTATTATGTATTGATATGACAGGCAATACTATCTTTACATATTCAGACAGTGATATGGAGTTTTCCCTCGGTTTACTATTGGATGCATATGACCACTCCATGGTATGTGGAGTAGAATCGGGCAAAGTACATGTGGTGAAGAAAGATGGAACTAAACATAAGATTCTACTTTCCTCTGGTGTTTACTTCTATGAGCCATTTTGTATTGCATACAGATCGACATATAAAACTTTCGTGGTAGGACTGGAAGGGAAAAAGTCTCTAACAGCCTTTTCAATAGAAATTTGAAATGCGATTGTAGATTTATCTTTATTTTTGTTTGTTGTCGCGCAGAACAGACATTCATATGTTATAGAAGCACCTCATATTTCTGTGGTATCCCTATTTCCACCATATTACGAGTATTATTTGTAAACATTTTGTAACGCCACCTACTTTTTGTATGACGTCAAAGACTACCGATTTCTTCGTGAGACCTTACATGAAGAAAGAAAAATAGAAAAATGTTTGAAGTGCTCGCAACAGTTTGAAAACTTACTCCACACACCCATGCACTTATTTGATGCATCAATCTTCATCAGATTTTATATCCGAAGATACTCCTCCCGGTTTTGAAGAAAATCTAAATTCCAGTGGGGAGGGGGAAGGGGATTTGAAGTTGCTCCAAAACAAAAACAAACTCAAAATTTCATTTTAGGTCTGATTTTAGGGTTTAAATTCCTTCCTCTGATAAAGGATTCCCTCTGTTTGCGAATATATAAACTTCGTTGGACTTGACGGTTAGATCATAAACGATACGAACCTTATATATCAGAATAGATAAAAAATAGCTTTTAATCCAGCTGAAATCACGTCTTTGTCCAGAATGTATCTGCAAAGTGGACATTACAGATTAACGATCAGCATGATTTGTGCAACGTAATCTTGACCTGTGCTGGTGGCAATGTCCATACATCAAATCTTTAACTAAACAACCACATGTCTTTACTCGATTAGAGTAACAGCCTATTAAAGAAATGCAAACTAGAATTTGTTTACGGATCAATTTACCAATTTGAAGTCTTATTTGAAGTCTATGTTCAGAATCTCATTACGTATGAACCAATGACTTTTATGGCTTTAGTTAAATGCGGAAGACTAACCATAATAACTGATGATTATCTTAGTACCGCTTTTGTATAAAGGTAGTATCGTGTACTTAAAACCTTATGCTACCCAGCGCGATGAAAGGGCTAAGTACCTTGAAAATTTTAGAGTGATAAATATTTACAGTATTGCACAAATTTAAAACCGATATTTATAGATACTTTTGTGTCATTTTGTGTATGTGTGTGTTTTTTTTTTTTTCTATATCTCACATATACTTTTATTTTTTGTTCATTTTTTTAAAGTCTAAACAATTTAAATCCGCGCAACCCTGTCTACCTTATTTCACAAAAATTGGCCGCCTTTTCTGTATACAGTATGAGCACGAGATACTGAATTTAAGTTTTGGTTGTAGAAAGTTTGCTGGAATACTTTGCGAGCGATCATATTTATCAAACCTTTATAAAAAAAATCTCGAGTTAAAACAACCCAGAGAAAAAGAAAAAATCCTTGAAAAAATTGTTGGAGATGGAGAAAATAATGGAACTAGCATTTTTTCCTCTTCCCCTTAGGTTTTCTTTTCTATTAAAGCCGAATTCTTTCATCTGAGCCATATTCAATATGTAGTCTGCACATGTATAGTTTCATATTGGACACATCTAAAATGCCGTCTTCTGAAAAAGGGTTAAGCTGAGTAAGACTAAATGCGTAGTTATAACGAGTCTGTGTTCAAACTTTTTGATACATGAACCGAAGCTAATTCGCTATCAAGATGGACAAGGCTAGAAATATAGTACCACGAAATTTGAAAGACAATTTGATACATGACAATGTAGTTGTACATTTACGTATAAGTTGATAATGATTTTAATTCCCATTCATATCAAGGCTTTACCAAAGAATCCCCTGTCTTACCGACCTGGAAAGCTAAAAGGGAGAGAGAAAATGCTGGTATCAAGCATTTTCTCCTTTTTCCATTATGCTTCCTACCCTTTCAAAGAAATTTCCATCGCTTTGACCACATTTGGATTCGTCGTTTGCAATAACTTTCAAAATGGACGGGTCTAAAATGTATTCGCTCAGTAAAGTGTAAAACGCTATACCTAGTCGTTAACAGATAGGCCTTTATCTATGTGGGTAAAGTCCAACTCGATCACGTGATTGACAACGTTCAGGGATGGTTACCCTGCAGTTTCGAGTTCAAACTAGGGCCATCATCGCTTTTAGAAAAATAGTTTTGCCCTAATTTCTTCAACACAATATATTTCCACGAAAAAAAAAAACTGCCTCGTGCATGACGTAAAAATAATAAGATTTTTGACATCATTATTTCTGGCATAGAACATTACGTATATTTATACAAAAATAGGCGTTTAGTACGCTGAAAGTAAATTGGAAATTAGATAATTTGTAATCAGTAAACTGACGATGATTTTAAGTAATCATCCGATCGGTAGATAACTAATGCCACTTTTTGACCATTCAAGTAATTGTGCGAAAGATTGTGATGCGTGTGACGCTGTGCGATCAACCGGAAGACATATGAATCTAAGCCACCCCCATCTACTTTAAGACTAACATCCAGACCGAATTCGGAATTTTATTCTTAAAAAAATCTAGAACGCTGTTACCACAAAACGAGCTTCGCCCGTAAATTGCTGTTGCTCGTTACCAACCCCGATCAAACTTATGAACGAAGGGTAGAAACATGTCACTTTATCATTAACGAAACATTAACAAAACAAACCCAATTTTTTCGTAACCCCGATGGATAAAGATCTTGAAAGCAATGTGGGTAAAGGAGAAAATGACGGTAATCATCTTCGAAAGATTATTTCCAGCATTTGAGCCAGATTTGACATTATCGTCTGCAGTGGCTTTCAAAATGGACGAGTCCAATATTTTGTTCTTCGATACAGGGTTTGTATAATAGACAAAAACATTAACATATAGACTTTTTTTCTAACCTGGTCAAGTCCGCCCCGAAAACGTGGTAAATAACGTTCAGGGCTTATAAACTGACAGGGAGTGATGAGTTCGAACCAGGCCCGTTGTCGGCTTCCGAAAGGTGTCACGGCTTTGAAACGCCTCCGGTGTGTCCATACTGCAAAGCACAAAACGGAGAGAGCACGACAGGTTCTGTTCTCCCTCTCGTAAAGGGGATTCGGGGTGACCTCCCCTGGACAATATTTGAATTTAAGACATAACTAAATGCTTTGAAACCGTTTTGTCGCGGTACTTAAAAAAATGCAAAGAAGGAAAAATTAAAGCCTGAGTGCGGACATTACACGTATTCGGCCGAAAAGTTGGCCGACAACGGTCTGCAAACACAATCTCGGCCGAAATCTTTACGACAACTGTAAATTATTTTGACTTGTTTGCTTGGTGTTTAACAAGGTTTCAACAATTGTGGATGCCATTGCATCTATTTTATCAGTCCATTGCACAAATATGTTTATTCAAAATCAATAGCTGCTTCTCCACACAACAAATGTCGAAATAATGGTCAACGGTAAGAGTGGAATTAATGCAGTGCTATTAATGATCAATAATTCTAGCAAAGAGTTTGAGCAAGCTGGGATTCGATTTCAACGACTTCTGAACTAGTCCGGTACATGATCGTCTGAGCTGCTGGGCAATGGAGATAATTCACTGGGAAAACAACCAGTGGCCCGGGAAGAGTGTTGTGCAAAGTAAAGGTAACGAAATTCCAAAAAAAGCATGGAAAGGCACACTGATCACCGTGATAAAAATAATGTTGAAAATGCTGTTAAACACTAATAAACCCACGAACTAACAATGTGGCCAGGAATGAGTGTTTTGCAAAGTAATAATGAAGATATACAAGGAAAGCATGGATAGGCGCACTGGCCATCGTGATAGGACCAAAATTATGCTGAAAATGTTTGTTAAACACCCTATAAACACACGAAATTGTGATTGTACTTAAGTCTTGTATTTTCACCTATCAGATAATTGCAGCACGATAACAGAACCAATCAGTGTTTACTGTAAGGACGAAAGGCTTCATTTACTCGCTACCAGCTTCAATTGGTATGGAAGTGCAAGAAATGTCATATTCGTTTGTTTTTCTTATACAACACAGGCTATGGGATGAAAAGGGAGGGAAAGACAGAACTTTCATCATATCAGACCGTGTTTGAACTAAAGTTCAGGCTCTTTACTACAAGATAAATGTTAGATTTGTCCAAAATGAAGAGCTTGTACATAATAAGGTAGGTGAATGTCGCCAAAATTATAGAAATTTCACGTATTTTAAGAAGGTAGAAAACATGGGGTAAAAAAAGAAAATACTTCTTAGCATTTTCTCCTTTTACTGCAATGTTTTCATAAGAATCATTCTTCAGGATCCTTAAAACTGAAGATTGTTAATAAAGGGTTGAATAGGCGTACTGTGTTTTAAGCCGAGTACACAAAGACCAGTTTTACATACATAGGCTACATATTAGATAAATTAATTGCCCTTCATTTCTGTCTTTATAACGAACAAAAGATTACAATTAAAACTATCATATTTTGTTATTCATTCAAATTATTCAGACTCATATTTCCAAACACTTTTAAATGAAGAAAGATCTACATACGAAACTATCATTAGAGTACAGATTATTGAAGTTGTCGTTTCCTTATAGTTGACATTGATCCCGGTAAAGGGTCTTCGTCATATTTCCAACGTGTCGCTTGCACTTTTGTGTAGAGAAGTCTCGTGTATAGCTGTACCCGTGTTCCTAACACTAAACTCCATTTACTGAAGAGATAACGAATCAGAATATTAGAGGTAGTTGTTTTACGATAGTTTTATGTTTGTTCTTGAATTCAGTTGATTAACCTGGATCGTAGATTTATTTTACAGTCAATTTTAATCATTTGGAAATGGAGTTCGTTACAAAGCTAGCTACCAATGCGGAAGTAAATTAGGTTTAACTAAACACGGTGTCGACGTGTCATATTTTGTTGCAAAAAAGCCAGTTAAACTACCCTGAAGAATTGTAGGTTTGTAAACTGATGTGCAAAGCAGATTCTCTGAACCAGTCATCTCATTTTACAACGATGTGACCACACCTTTCAAAAAAAGATGTGATCATTTTAGTTGTGCATGTATTTAATTTGCTGTCTTTAAATACTTTCATTTGTGACAAGTCTGAAATGTTGTCGTCTAGTAAAGAGTTACATATTTTAAAATAAAAATTTTAATCAACATTTTTTTTCGAATTCGAATTAGACCTTTAAAATATGTATTATGAAAAGACGTTTGTAAGAGAATAGATTTATATCTAAATATCCTGCGATATACATGTATGTTAAAGGCTCCATAGCGGCTAAAACATCAATGCAGGTGGTTAAACGCATTTAAGTTTAAATCATACAAGTCCAAACTGTGGAAAATATAGCGAAGATGACAATTTTTTATTGTGTGTTTGGTCCAAGTGTTAGTTGCAGGCAGAAAAATGAATATTAAAATCAGACGAAAGTAAACAAAAGATAGAATGACTTGGCAATTTTTAACCTAGTTTTGAAATCAATTTTTATGCCAGCGATACACTTTTAAGTGGATTGATTTAAATCTAAATGTATTGTAACACCAGCCTTGCTTACTTTCCATTGCTACTGTTACTTTAAGATCTTGGTCAACGCTTATAAAAAGTGTTCATGCTCAGCTCAGCTAAGTATAGAATTTTAAAGTTGTGTAAGTTCAATTTCATAAACCTTATGGAGTAACATCAGAACTTTAGAGTTTTTCTGTGTCTTTGTCAATTGTCAATGTCTTCACCTCAAATGTTCATACCGTCTGTAAGCATAGACGAAACTTTAATTTCGAGCACGAGCTCAGTTGAGTATGGACTTATGTTTTTAAAGAACGGGCACAAAAATACGTTCTGTGCATTGGGAGCGTTAACTAATTCATATCTTAGAGTGATATGCACAGATGACAAATGGTCATAATTTCAGATACAAAGTAATTGTGAAGAGGACCTAAAAATGGTTAAATATGTACTACATACAAAACGTTGTTGTATATCAAAAATATCTAACGAGGTTGGGAGAACTGACAGGTGTCGAGCCTTAAGGAGACAATTATCAATTCTCAAAACCGAGTAGAATATTTTTGATATACGACTTCCTTTAACGTTAGAGTAAACGAAAAAGAGCTCCACGTGCTGTTCTATAAATATCTGTATTTCCGCTTTCACGTGTTGTTCTATAAATATCCGTGCTACATGAAAAATAACTAACACATCGGTTTTGCATAGATATGAGGTTATTTGCAAAAAAAAAAAGACATTTTATACATAAAATGAATTTGTGCATTTTTCTTGATATAAAGGAATATATTTAACACTATGATTTTAAACATATTTAACAATTCCTAACGATTATTTCTATGTTTTCTGTTCAAGTGGTAGCAGAAGACACAATGGCTGAGTGCCAAGAAGAACCTACACACGAAAACGTGTCTGATGAAGACAACACAAAGTCATGTGATTCCTGTAGTTTCCGAGGTGTTGGAAACCCAGCAGACAAATACTGTATTGTATGTGCCGAATACCTTTGTATATCTTGTGTGGAAATACATGGCAGTTTGAAAGCTACACGTGGGCATGAACTCGTGCAGATTGGGGAATCAACCGAGGCTTCAGGGAGGAGTAAAGTTCCGATTACAAACATTATGATTTGCGACATTCACTGGTCTGATCTCATCACAGAGTTTTGTGTCACTCATGAGAAAGCTATTTGCCCTCTTTGTAAAACGACTAAACATAGAAAATGTGAAACCAAAGGCCTCAGGGAAGCTACTGACGAAAGGAAAAACATTGTTAAGCATTTTATTGAGGATATTAAGTTATTGTCGTCAGATTTTGATGAAATAAAAAGTTCAAGACACAGAGATAGAAATCAGCTTTTAGAAACAACAACGAGAATTAGAACATACGTCAAGAAGATAAAGGAAGACATTATAATTTGGGCAGAAAAACTCGAAAATGGCGCGATCGAAGAAATAGAAAAGATTGAAAAGGAAATGGTTTCTAAAATTGACAGTCATATTGCAGTAACGGAAGACATGATAAACCAACTAGAATGGGTTAAAACATCACTTGAAAAACAAGATCTAGGTAGGAACTGCATTGAAGCCTTCGTGCTCAAGGTAAAAACGGAGCAGCAGATTCAAGAAAGAAGGGATTTAAAACAGGAAATACAAAGGGAAATAAGCCCTCTTACTTGTAACTTTCAAAAGTCAGATAAATTATCAAGACTTATGTCTGAAATATCTTCGTTCGGAAAAATAGAGACGATTGATTCTCGTTTCACTGATTTCAAAGATATTTCAAGAATTACGCAGAAAACTGATATTACTGTTGATTCCAATGGGGTTACTGGTTGTGTATTCATGCCTAATGGACAGTTAGTGATTTGTGACGGTTCAAACAACACAGTGAAAGTCTTAACATCTGAATTCAAGCTTGAAAATGAACTAAAATGTGATTCTCGAATTTGGGATATTGCAGTGGTATCTAAGGATGAGGTTATTGTTACGAAAACAGAATCAAAGTGCCTTGACGTCCTGAATGTGTCGGGAACTATTAGGAAACTGAAGTCGATACCAGTTGGAGAGTGGTGTTGGGGTGTGGATTTAAAGAAAGACAACGTCTATGTCGTTTGTCATTTAAATAATGGGAAAGGAGGAAATATAAAAGTTCTCACTCTGGACGGCATGTGTGAGAATACATTTCAGATTGACGAGGGATATCCTTGCTATCTAGCTGTAAATGATGCAGGAGACAGAATTATAGTATGTACATTTTCTACATCAAAAGTACTGTGTATCGATATGGCAGGCAATACTATCTTTACATATTCAGATACTGAGATGAAACTTTCTCTTGGTATATTGTATGATTCTTATGACAATTTCATGGTATGTGGACACGAATCCAAAAATATAGAGGTGGTAAAGAAAAATGGAACCAAACACAAAATCCTGCTTTCCTCTGATGATGACCTCCGTAAGCCATATTGTCTTGCATACAGGTCGACTGATAAAACTCTTGTTGTAGGTCAGCGCGAAACAAAGTCTCTTACAGCCTACTCAATAGAAATTTAGGATACGAACGTCTAAATCAATCGAATGTTAACATAACAGCGAATTCATATAAAACATGCTCTGGTTAACGCATCGTGGTGATGCCTTACACATGTATATACCAAGAAAGGCATCATATAAGTTCTGATCCATAAAATTAATTTTGTCCCTCAACCAACTGAAAACGGGGTAGAATGGTCATTGGACGCGCAGAAAGTTTTACAATAACGGGCTAACCTGGATCGATACTTTTTGCAGATGCATTAAACCCCATTTTAACACAGCATGTCTCGAGTATAGATTAAATATTTAGACTTTACACCATTACATCTGTGAATTACATAATTAGATTGTACCAAGACACGTATATTTCATAATTGTCTATAATCTTACGTTTTATCATTGGATAATTAGTTCTATACACCAATGTACGAGGACTGTCCTGGAAGTTGGCGGAATTTTGCTCGAACATTTTTTGTGTCAACATACTCAACAATATTTTGATCTTAGAAAACTAGTGTTCAATAGCTCTTGAATAATGAAAATAGTAAACAACTATTGTGAAAAATGTTAACTTACTATCGAAAACAAATATGTCACTTACAACCTTCCTAACATTTTATCGACGTTAGACTACGTCCATCAACTATATGCATGCTCAAAGTTACACCTTCTCCAATTAGTCGCCATCAACTGCAACGCATATCCGATATCTCTGATTCAAGTTATTAAAAATGTCAATGTAACACGTTTGATCAAAGGCTGCTACGACGTTCTGCGTGAACTTTTGAAGTTCAGCTGATGACTCAAAATGGTGGCCGCGAAGCATTTTCTCAGGAAAAAAATATAAATAATATGGGAGCGAAGTAAGGCCTGTACGGCTGGTGTTCTAATAACTCATATCCAAGCAGGTCTATTTCAAGGAGTGTCATTCTCGCCTTGTGCATTGTCTTGGTATAATATGATTTTTTCCGGGTCAATATCCGGGCGTATTTGTCTCTGTGCCTGCATCAAATCTCTCTGCAGACCTGAGACGATAAAGAACGCGCGACTTAAGCTTTTTTTGTTTGAATTGAACTTGTATGTATACATTTTTAATTCATTTGTAACACTGAGTTTGTTATTAAATAATGATAAAGTGCTTACGTGTGAGTAATAGTCAGCATTCACATTGAGTCCGTCTCCAACCCGATGCTGGAGTACAAAGCAAAGTCTTCCCACGAAGAAAATAAACATTTCTTTTTCGCAACTCTTCTGGATTCTCGCTTTCTTTTGGTGGAGGTGTCCTGGAAGTTTTCCACACAGAAGATTGCTGTTTTGTTTCCGGATTAAAGTGATGGAGCCATGATTCGTCCGTAGTTATTTATCTGTTTAGAAAGTAATCTCCTGTCAACGCTGTCTAGATAACACGACTGACCTTATTGTAATTACTATTATTTGACACCAAAAACAATGCTGACAGTGCATACGGCTGCAATTCTGCGGTACCTTGCCAAACCACGCAACAAAGTCCTCTAATGGTTATTGAACCAGAATACATATTTACCAATTTTTTTTAGTTTCAGTCCCGGTCTCATTCCGGATTTTGAAGGTAGTGCAACTTCTGATTGGCTTAAGTATTTGGATTAGCCAATCAGAAATTGTGTTACTTTCAAGTTAGACAATTCTTGACAATGAGCTTAAAATCATTCTTAGGAATGTTTGTTGATTACAAACCCAGGTGTTCTGTCAACACCACAACCACTGAGCCACATGGGTACACAGTCTGAGCAGACAAAGTCGTACCTGGGGGAGTAGCTTATATAACGCTTTCAAATAAACAATTAAATGTATAAATTGCAAACGATGAATAACACACAAACATATTTATTTGAAAATTAAGAATGTCTGAATATGTCATCGTTTATACAGGAATGTTTGCAGAAACAACAAAGAGCTCTAAGATGCCAGTGTCGAGCTATGATTTTATCCAAGAGCTGCTGGTAAAGATTCATACGACACAAAGTAACTGAGCCTATTTCTTTTTATTACAACAAATGCGCTTGCGCGACCCTTATAAGAAAAGCTGTCGAAAACATTGTGGGAAAAGGAGAAAATGCTGGTAATTAACATTTTCTCCTCTTCCTACAATGTTTTCTACCCTTTCAAAGACAAACTCTATTAATAAAGCCACATTTAGACTGTCGTCTGCAAATGCTTTCAAATCTACAAAAAAAGAGGAAATATCGTGTTGTAAAGAGGCCAAAATTCCTAAACCTGGCCGCAAAGACTCTGAAAGCTACTTTTTACAACCTTTTGTAGTCAGATTATGCTTAAAAGTATTGGCTAGTAAAGAACAGGATCAAGTTTTTTTGTTTTTAGCTCACCTGAGCACGAAGTGCTCAAGGTGAGTTTTTGTGATTATGCTACATGTCCGTCGTCCGTCGTGCGTCGTGCGTCGTCAACTTTTACCTTGTGTACGCTCTAGAGGCCACATTTTTATTCCGATACTCATGAAACTTGGTCAGAATCTTTGTCATGATAATATCTCGGACGAGTTCGAAAATGGGTCATGTCGGGTCAAAAACTAGGTCAAATCTTTGAAAAACATTGTGTACGCTCTTGAGGCCACATTTTCAGTCCGATACTCATTAAACATGGTCAGAATGTTTGTCTTGATGATATCTCGGACGAAATCGAAAATGGGTCATGTCAGGTCAAAAGCTAGGTCACTAGGTCAAATCTTAGAAAAACCTTGTGTACGCGCTAGAGGCCACATTTTCAGTCTGATACTCATGAAACTTGTTCAGAATGGTTGTCTTGATGATATCTCAAACGAGTTTGAAAATGGGTCATGTTGGGTCAAAAAGTAGGTCACTAGGTCAAATCTTAGAAAAACCCTGTGTACGCTCTAGAGGCCACATTTTCGGTCCAAAACTGTTGAAAATAGGTCAGAATCTTTATCATGATGATATCTCGGACGAGTTCGAAAATGGGTCATGTTGGGTCAAAAACTAGGTCACTAGGTCAAATCTTTGAAAAACATTGTGTACGCTTTAGAGGCCACATTTTCGGTACAAAACTCTTGAAACTTGGTCAGAATGTTTGTGTTGATGATATCTCAGACAAGTTTGAAAATGGGTAATGTGGAATCAAACACTAGGTCATTATGTCAAATTTCAGTAAAACCTTGTGTATGCCCTAGAGGCCACTTTTTCAGTCCAAAACTCTTAAAAGTTGGTCAGAATGTTTTTCTAGATGATATCTTGAGTGGGTTTGAAAATGGGTCATGTGGGATCAAAAACTAGGTCACTAAGTCAAATCTTTGAAAAACCTTGTGTACGCTCTAGAGGCCACATGTTTGATCCAAAACACTTGAAAGTTGGTCAGAATGTTTGTCTTGATATCTCATACAACTTTGAAAATTGGTCATGTCTGGTCAAAATCTAGGTCACTAGGTCACATCTAAAAGAACCATGTGAACGCTCTAGAGGCCATATTTTCAGTTAAATACTCATGAAACTGTGTGTCTGAATGTGTGTCTTGATGATTTCTTGGACGAGTTTGCAAATGGATCATGACGGGTTAAAAACTAGGTCACTGTTCAAATACCTGTTGGAGAGCAGTGTTGGGGAGTGGATGTAAAGAAAGACAACATGTATGTCAGTTGTCATCTAAATAATGGGAAAGGAGGAAATATAAAAGTTCTCACACTGGATGGTGTGTGTGTAAACAATTTTGGATTGATGAGGGATATCCCTACACTCTAGCTGTAAATGATGCAGGGGACAGAATTATATAATTCTGTCTCCTGCATCATTTACAGCTAGAGTCTCTTTTACCAGTACTCCGCACAATGTTCTTTCCAAGCTACAGGCTGCTTTCCCACATAATCATGGTCGAAAAAAATGGTCAGCGGTGGAAGAGGAATAAATCCTGTCGCAGTGACTACCATCAATCCTCGGAAAGAAATTTGCCGAGCCAGGGGTCGTAGCCAGGGATTGAACCCACGACCCCCTGTTCTCAAGCCCTGCACGCTACCGACTGAGCTATCGAGGCTCGGCAATTAAGATTACTGATAATATATAAACAAAACATTCTCTACATACTGAATGTCCGGCGTTATGCAATTCAGTGGGTACATAACGACCGACAGATAAAGAAAAAAACTTTGTGAAGTATATTACGATAGTCCTAAGATATCAACGGTGAAATACGAATCTGAGAGGATACAACAAACAACAGTCAGATATTAATGCCAATTTACATGTATAGATCTTTAGAGAAGATCCTGTTTTACATGTACATGTATATGACACTTGAAAACAATCAATTTAGTAAATAGACTTCATCGCGAATGAGGGATAGCACACAATCGTGAAGTCCCGAATGTTAGAGGACATAACAAACAACAGCACGATATGACTGTAAAGATATACCCAGCAGATCCTGCTCAATGGATTTAAAAACTGAACCTGTTGATTTCTTTACATGAAATGGGCTTTTAGAGTGAAGCAGCCAAAATCAGGTAAAAACGACGTTAAGATATAACGGAAAGAAGTAAATGAAAATAGAAATCAAACTTAAACATGCCGATATCCAAAGAAAAAGATAGTGTAATGTTTGAATGCAGTGCCAAAGCTCTAAACCTTTATTCAAAGACTCTTAGAAAGAAAGATTTTGAAAACATTTAAGAAAATGGGAAAATGCTGACTGTCATAGTTCCCTTTTTTCACAGTGTTTTCTGTCCTTTCAAAGGCAAATTATATTATTCAAGCAGCAGTGAGATTGTCTTTTGAAAATACTTTCTAATTTGATAGGTCTATAAAACTATCGTCTTTATGCTTGGCCGGTAAGAGTCCAGAAGCTAAATATGACTCTCTTGCCTATTATTAATTTGATAAAATTTATCGGCTATTAAACAACAGGATCAGATTTTAAAATACGTTATAGTTTGATCAAAACTGCCCAGAAAGTCAGTAAAATTGGCCTCACTCGTACAAGTGCTTTGTCTACTCGTTGAACTGTGAAACGACAAGGATCTGTGGTTAACATACGAACTCGTCTGTTGTAACACCCCATCACGAATTATAGCATGTGAGTAATATGTAAGTTATGGCATCTTCTTGCAATGGGAAGCATTTGTATTTCTTTCTGCCTTTTTCCCGCAAAGCAGAAAAACAATTGTGTAAATACATGTTGTATATAGTAAAAGTGTCGTAATTGCTTACTCTATGAAACAAGCAATCTGTTTTAACTCTTTACCACACAATCCGAAAGTTTAGCGAAAATGAGAAAGATGGCTTTTTAAACCAAAGTTGGAAAAGGCGAAATGCCGGTGCCCGGCGTTTCTTTCCTTTTTCCATTTAGTGTTCTACCCCTATCAGTATCATTTTCGAATTTTTCGTCAGCAATTACTTTGAAGAAGGATTCATCAAAGTTTTGTTTCACAAGCTTAAACACGGAGAAACTCAGTTTTCAGAAAAGGGAAAACTGTTCGAATGTATCTATACTCAGCAAGGACCTGTTAAAACAAGAACGTGTCGAGTTCTTTTTAGGTGCTTGCTTTAAAATCTTTTCCAAACGGCATTTGTCAGAATTGGAAGCATTTGCCGACGACAAATCAAATGTAACACAAACAGTGAGACTTTTCTTCAAAATGGTAGAAAGTCGATGGAAAAGGGGGAAAATGCAAACCACGAGCAGTTTCTCATCTTTCGCTAAATGTTTTCAAAGGTATTTTTCCCCAGGGTCGTTAAAACAAGGGACAGTTTGGTATTACAAGTAGGTCTGTATCTTTTTACGTTTAAATAGTTTTCATTGTTTAATGTATGTTATTCTGTCTGCACCAAAATCAAAGAGGGTGATCAAAGGATAAATTTATACACTACTGCTTGAAATAAAAGATGAATTCACATAACATCTCGCCTGTTTTACGCAAACATTACAATCTAAATCTGCCATATTTTTAACTTTGCAGGAGACCGTTTTCGAAAGCGTTGCGGCGAATGATGTAATTTTTAAGGAGGAAAACATTTCTTTTACCCACAGCATACTCACTTGATTTCGTACATTGAAACGTACAAAATATTGATAACTTATAAATTACAAGATTATTTTCATGTTCGGAATTACGGACAGGCGTGTACATGTAGGCTGATGATGGTTTACACTTTTGGCAAACACAATTTAGCTATGCTCTGTGAAAAGGAGGTCTATTGCATCTGCAAAAAACATCGACCTATATCAGCCTGCACAGTTAGCGCAGGCTGAAATAGGTCGAAACTTTCTGCATGTCAAAGGACCAGTCTATCTCATGATTCAGTAAGTTGTTATACAATTCAATTTTATTGATCCTGAATATGTGATGACATGCTTAGTACAATGCAAGTCGAAGATGTATTTAACCCCATTTCTCAGGGCAAAACTCATTTATGGTCGAACATGGTAGGGTAGGAACTAAACAAGAGTACGACATGCTGGTACCAACGATCGACTGAAGCTGATTTTAGAAATATTTCGGGCATGTCTTGTTTGAGATAATAGTTCTACATCATTATCTTCCCCTTTTCGTATATTCCCCTTTTGATAGTGAACAACTAGCACAGGCTTTAAGTAAGTATCTTCAGTACCTATACAGTTATCAGAAAATCTCCTTTTTCTCGACACTTAGACAAAGGAATTAATGACACGGCCATTGTTATTTTTCCTACTTTTTTCCAGTCGGTAGAAAAAATAGTCTCTGTTCTATTAATTCACTGCCCTTGACCCATTACCGCACGAACAAGAAGTTTTACACTGAAAGTAGTAGTGGCCACCCTTTAAGACACATTCCTATGTTTAAATGTGTCTGCAGTGTTAGCCGTAACCATTTCAGTGCTGTAGGAGAAAATAGGAGCTTTTGCACACGACAGAAGACATAGATCAAGATCTGACGGTGCAAAACATGTCGTCTAATCTTAAATCGAATTCTTCCTCATGTTCAATAATGGCCTATCAGTCAAAAACCTTTCTTCGGTTCAGTTGATTGTTTTCATTCGTCGAAAGATGTCGATTTAATATATCTGAAGCTGGAAGAGTTAGAAATCTCACTACTATGGCAAGTAATTATTTTCGATTCTGAAAAAAAATGGGTGGAAAGAGAAAAAATTCTGTAAACCAGCATTTTCTCCTGTTACAAAATTCTATTCTGCGCTATCTAAGACAAGTATTTCAAACATAATGAATAATTATGTCGTATGGGAATGTTTTAAAAATGGGCGGGTCTAAAATTTTGTTGTGTAGTAGAGAGTTAATATGGCTTTGTCTCCTAGATACCTATTGTGTTTCAACTACTGCTTCACCAATAGGGCCTTACAAAGTTTTACATGACAACGCATAGGTTCTCGTGTCATTTAACATCCAGTGTATTTTCCTAAATACATGTTACCAAATAACGAAATTTTGGACTTGTCCGAATGAGCAGGCAAAAAAATAGATGTTGGTTCAATGTTGGGATTAGACTTCCTAAAGAGTAGGAAACACTGTTGAAAAAGGAGAAAATGCTGTATGCCATAATTTTCTCCTTTTAGAACAATGTTTTTCATATACATTCACCTAAGGACCATTTAGATTTGGAGTCCTTCGGTAAAGGGTAGGTTAAGACAAAGAAAAAGAACTGCTTACGGTAAAATAAAAAAAAAAAAAATGCAACAAAGGCATGACCTTTGATTGAATCTTTAACGCTTTGAGCAATTCATTTCCTCCATTGATGATTTTTCGTCTTTCGTCAGAGCAGTTTTGTTAAATGGTGTGTGTGTGTGTATATGTGTGTGTGTGTGTGTGTGTGTATGTGTGTGTGTGTGTGTGTGTGTCTGTGTGTGTGTGTGTGTGTGTGTGTGTGTGTGTATATATCCGTTTGCAACAATATGTTAAAATTTGTTCATAGATTAAACATCAGGTCACGCTGACTATGCATATTTACAATTATATACATGTATATATCTTTTTTCCACTTTCCGACTTATTTCAGGACTGAAAGAGCTAAATGCCACATTCTTCACAAGGTTCCTGAATTAAGTAGAAACCGGTTTCTTTAACAAAACAACATAAAGATACGCTTGCAGAAATATAAATCACTGCCTTTAACTCTTTATCGTAACAGAAATTTTAGACTCTTCGAAATTAAAAGTTTTTGGGGACGACAAAGTGAATGTGGCTCAAATGAAAGGTTTTGTCTTACAAAGGGTTAAAACATTCCATCAGCATTAATTCTGTTTTCCACAACATCCTCGATAACCTTCTTCCTCAGATCGAACTAAAGATACTAGATTGTTTGGAAAATGGTTGACGTCTCCACAACATGTATATAATCAACGCCAACCTTTTATAGTTTGCACATCATAGTTTAATTAATCATTGCCACAAACTTGCCTCTAGTTTCTGCTCAAACAATGCTTTATTTCATTTAGAACTTTATCACTGAGATGTAATAGAAGAAAATCGCAGAAGGACAAACGATTGGGGAAATGGAAGGAGCTGAACCTATCAATGAATAGATCGATGTATGGACTGTACATAGTTTGAAACAGATATTGTTTTACAGGTAAGTTGTGTATTGATACGGGTGCCAATACACAACGGTTACATACACGTTAGATCATTCGATTGTCTAGTTATTTCATTTTTTGAATGAAAAGAATTGGGAGAAACTTATAGGTTTAATATATCTAACACAATACTATTATTTGATAAATTATGGTCAGATTCGACAACTAGTTTTGTAGAAAGAGAGCATCTTTAATTTACCGTTTAATCAGATTTCAGAAATTTGAAGAAACCCCTAATCTGCAATTGACTTCAGCCTTGTTTCAAGGTAAGATCTTCCTCATAATCTGACATGTTAAGGTTAGTATCGTGCATAATTGTAATTTCAATCAAAGCATAAGGTCGACATTTGCTGACATTCGCATGCTGTTATAGTTATCCTGCAATACTTGAACACAAATGTTATTTCCAGAAAAAGGTATACCAACATCAACTTCCCTGTACACGCCTGTACATAATTGTTACCTTAAAAATTGTCAAAAAAGCTGTAAAAAATGACAGATATCTCCTGTGAAAAGGTATCTACTTAAGGATTGCCGAATGTCACAGATACATTTTGGTGTTATCTATTACTAGGGTAAAGGAAATTGTGATCACTCTTCGTTTCGTTGGTGATTTTGGGTGGGTAGGGCATTTTTGTGTTGTCGCTGGTAATCGAGGAGTTGCATTCCTTGTGTTTCTTTATATATAGGGGAGTATTTTTTTCATATTTAATCATATATTTTCATTATAGAATGTCAAATTCTTGTTGTCAAATTACACTGAAGGTAGGATGTTAACCTATCTTAAATGAGATTGGAAACAATTTGGGACCTACCTGTAGCTCCACAAAAGCCTGATTATTCCTAATTATCTTATTTTGAACACTATCTACACAAAAACTTGACTCATCACTATCGCACTCTTGATCATTCACCTCACTCACAGATTGTTTGAACTTGCAGACTCGCTCAAATTGATCACGTTTATGACAGTAATTGCATGTGTTATCCTTGGCCTTACAAACATCTAGTTTTGAGTGTTTATTCCCACATGGCCTACAAGTCTCTCTGGTAGATTTTCTTTGGTCAGTTTGCTTCTGTCTCTGTGCCTGTAGTCGATTGTCCGACTTCGGTTAGGATTTCGATTTTGGTCTAGTGCCTCGTTGCCGAACTGTATGGACGTCGTCGTCTTTGGACATCTCCCTCATTTGTTCCTGTGCATATTCGTGGCTTTGTGCGATTTGAACCGCTTTCGTGAGAGTCATTTCCCGGCCAACGTTAATCAGTTTTTCACGAATCTTGTTTGAATTAGTTCCGAAAACAAGCCTATCTCTTATCATTGTGTCCTGATTCGCAAACTCACAGTCCCGAACCTTAAGTCTGAGCCTTGTTATGAAAGAGTCACCACTTTCTTGGTCCTGTCTTTCATTATTAATTTGGTATCTAGCGAAAGTAGGATTTAGCGTTGGCTGCACATGCTCTTTGAACCTTTAATAGAAAGTGTCCAACTTTTTAGAATCAGCATCCGAAATATCAGTCCAGGTATGTCGTATATCGCGACCTTTGTCACCGACCCACAACAGAAGGAAAGAAACTTTTTCTTCTTCTTCTTTTCCTTTTAATGGTCCGCTAAAGACAAGCCTGGCATGTCTTTCGAACTTTTCCCATTGTTCCGGGGGGTTACTTTTATCCCATTTCATCGACGGTGGATCGAACCCAGCTGCCTGCATGATGTGTGTCGAATTTAATCCAATTTAGCCCAGGAAAATATCTTAAAGTCTGTGGGTACTGATTGATCAGTCACTCTGACACCATGTTAAATAAACATATGTAATCCCAAAATTAATTTACATATTCTATTATATGACTTTCTATAAACTACTGCAACATAGAGGATAGAAGTAAAGCAATGCAGCTGGGGTGGGTTTATATACTCGCTCTCTCTAGCTGATACACACACACATACTCTTACTCATAATATCACAGTGTGCAAACTGTAGTCGAGTGCAGTCCTTTGTTTATGGAACTTACTACAAAGCTGTACTTGCAAGCCAAATACTAAATTTTGATAAGTGCAAGCGTAAGGAATTAGCATATAAGAGGTTAGTGCAAAAAAAAATCTTTTTTTTTAAACCATAGTTATCTCCTTTTTTGACGATTTTAAATTACTCTTATGAAAAAGAAATTAGATCGTTTTTGTTACATTTACATCGGTTGAAAATTTATATATCCTTAGCGTCTCACAACATGTAGATGTTACTGAAAACTGTTACCCGTCGACATCGTGCGTAATAAATGCCAATTATTTACTTCTGCCTTGTTTAGCTTGATAATTGACGCAATTACCAAATTGCCAAAATTTACAGTAGCACATACGATCAAACCTCACATCATTTTAAAACTCATGTTTATTGATTCTAAATACGTGTACAAATATCCAAATAATGTGCTTGCAAATAGATCTATAACCCTACACATATTTTCCCCTACAAGTCCAGATTGTGTTCACTAACTCTAAATGTACTGCCTCGTTGGAAGCATTTTCCAAATACACAAAAAATATACGGCCATCCACTCCAAAACATAAAATCAGTATAAAACACTAACCTCTTATATGCTAATTCCTTACGCCTACACTTATCAAAATTTAGTATTTGGCTTGCAAGTACAGCTTTGTAGTAAGTTCCATAAACAAAGACTGCACTCGACTAGTTTGCACACTGTGATATTATGAGTAAGAGTATGTGTGTGTGTATCAGCTAGAGAGAGCGAGTATATAAACCCACCCCAGCTGCATTGCTTTACTTCTATCCTCTATGTTGCAGTAGTTTATAGAAAGTCATATAATAGAATATGTAAATTAATTTTGGGATTACATATGTTTATTTAACATGGTGTCAGAGTGACTGATCAATCAGTACCCACAGACTTTAAAATATTTTCCTGGGCTGAATTGGATTAAATTCGACACACATCATGCAGCCGGCTGGGTTCGATCCTCCGTCAATGAAATGGGATAAAAAGTAACGTCCCGGAACAATGGGAAAAGTTCGAAAGACATGCCAGGCTTGTCTTTAGCGGACCATTAAAAGGAAAAGAAGAAGAAAAAGTTTCTTTCCTTCTGTTGTGGGTTGGCGACAAAGGTCGCGATATACGACATACCTGGACTGATATTTCGGATGCTGATTCTAAAAAGTTGGACACTTTCTATTAAAGGTTCAAAGAGCATGTGCAGCCAACGCTAAATCCTATTTTCGCTAGATACCAATTAGTTGTATAATCGTCACTGGTAATATAGTAAGTGAAAACTTTATATTCCTCCCGCAAACCATTTTCATCTCATCCTTCAGATGACCACTTTCAAAAAACATGGTGTCAAAAAAACAAATTTGTAAAGAAGGTCAATTTCTTCATGTCTTATTGTTTTCAAATGTACTTATATATCAAACCCGTTTGAGGTTGACTGTTAACATGTAGAGATTTTTCTCATCAAAGTTGTCTTCTGCAATGTTTATTTCAGTCTTCCTTTATACATGAGGTTAAGTTAATTATTGATACAAACTTTCGATTGTTTATATGTAAACAATATATTTCAATTGTAATGCCCTATGAGAATCACACATGTTAGTACATACATGTAATTGTTTTCTTTTGTTTATTTTCTCTGTAATACAACAGCCTCTAGGAAAAAAGAGAAATAATAAGAGTTTTTATCACATCAACAAATTGGAGATAATGTTAACTATAGTTAAAATCAGGTATAATCTTACGGGTACACTGTGCTCTAAGACGTATATACATAGACGAGATTTATAAATGTCAGAAATTGTCCTTCATTTCTCTCTTAAATACCAAAAGGAAAGAACTGAACCGTTTAATCTTGTAAAGTAACACAAAAAATGCCAGAACCGACTATCATCTTTTACGGACAGTGTAGATCAAGATCAGTTTGCACAGAACGTGTTGTCTGAGCTTGAATACACTGTCCTGTACTTCGTTATATTTTCTGGATAAAACGTCTTAGAAATGCTCTAAGGGTTAATGAAAAGATTTAAACGCATATCCTCAAACTTTAAAAAAAAATCATGCCTTATTCCAATTAGGGAAGAGATTGTTGAAGCTATCCTTCCCCTCATAATGGACCTTGATCTCGAAAAAGGGTCTTTCTCATATAAAATTCCGACGTGTCGTGTGCAAACTTTAGTCATGCGCAGCCTGTTGTGTAGAGAGGACTCGTACAAAATTGTACCCGAAAGCTCAACAATAAATTGCTATAAATGAAAACATCAGGAATAGCTTTTTTAGAGGTTGGTGTTTTATTATGATTTTATGTTTGTTCGGAGAGTATGAAGGTGCGTTTTTGCGTATTTAGTGAATGAAACAGTAAATAAAAAATAGTCAACACAATCTCGATGTGTAGTGGAAAACATGTGCATATACAATATATGTATGCTGTATTTGGAAGCAAATCGAGACTGACAGACGTATTATTGAATCAATATGCTAGATTTAGGAGGTTTAAAATGATACTAAATTTGATCATATATGATAACAAAAAGTTTTGACTATTTGGTTACGGCGCTACGTTGTAAGCCACCGAGGCGGAAGTAAATTAGTTTAAGTTAACACAATATCGACATGTCAAATCTTTCAGTAAGCAACGCCATGTTTCACGACCCTGAAGAAATATATATTTAGACCAGAAAAAACGACGGGTGCAAAAACAGAGTTCAGTAATTCACACCTTACAGTAATAAAAATGATCTAGGTCGTTATACAAGCTTGTCTTTATGTGTCATACAAATCTGTATTTTTCAGTCTTTGTATACAAATGACACCATAATAACATATTTATTGACCACAGCGATACCATTTTATCATTATTTCTTTTAGGTAGCAGCAGCAGAAGAAACAATGGCTGAGTGCCAAGAAGATGTGACACACGAAAACGTGTCTGATGAAGACAAAACAAAGTCGTGTGACTCCTGTAGCTTTCGGGGTGTTGGAAACCCAGCAGACACATACTGTCCTTCATGCACCGAGTATCTCTGTATATCTTGTGTAGAAATACATCGTAGTTTCAAAGCAACACGCAAACACGAGCTTTTGCATATTGACGAATCAACAAACAGTTTAAATAGGATGAAAGTTCGAATTACAAACGAAATGATGTGCGATATTCACTGGTCCGAATCTGTAGCAGAATATTGTCAGACTCATGAAAAAGTGATTTGTCGTCTTTGTAAAACGACCAAACATAGAAAATGTGACACCAGTGCCCTTGGAGTAGTTGCAGAAAACCGAAAGACAATAATCACAACGTTTGTAGAGGACATTAAAGTCCTGGCATCAGAATTTGAGAAAATAGAATGTTCAAGACAAATAGATAGAAAAGATATTCTGAAAACATCTATGGGTCTGTCAGCAAATGTTAAGGAGATCAAGGAAGAAATTGTAAAGTGGGCGGAAAAACTAGAAAAAGGTGCTCTAGAAGAAATTGAACAGGCTGCCAATGGACTGATATCTAACATAGACAGTCATATTGCAGTCGCAAAGGAAATGACAAGCCAGTTAAGGACTGTTAACAAATCATTTGAAAAAATAGGCAATGACAGCCTCTCGGATAGTTTCGTCCTTATGACAAAAACCCAGCAGCAGATTCGGGAAGGAATTGAGCTGAAACAGGAAATAAAGAAGGAAATGAAACCCCTTAATTTTAATTTCTATAGATCGAATAAACTTTCTAAACTTATGTCTGATATTTCTTCTCTTGGTACCATATTTAAGACAAATGAATTTCGTTTTCCTGATTTCCATGAAATGTCAAAATTGACGAAGAAACGTGATATTGCTGTCGAATCCAGTAGTGTAACAGGTTGTGTATTTTTGTCGAATGGGCAATTAGTGATTTGTGACCATAACAACCACACAGTGGAAGTTCTGACATCTGAATTCAAACTTAGAAATAAATTCAAGTTGGATTCTTATGTTTGGGATATTGCTATCCTATCTGCAGATGAGATTATTGTTACTGAACCACACTTAGCGTGTCTGGACGTTCTCAATGTCTCGGAAACTATAAGGAAAGTGAAATCGATACTTGTTAGTGGGCAGTGTTGGGGTTTGGATATAAAGGAAGACAACATCTTTGTCAGTTGTCATTTAAGCAATAGGAGAGGAGGAAATATAAAAGTTCTAACACTGGATGGTGTGTGTGTGAAAACATTTCAGATTGATGAGGGATTCATTTACTATCTAGCTGTAAATGATGCAGCGGACAGAATTATACTATGTACATGGAACACATCAAAAGTAGTGTGTATCGATATGACAGGCAATACTATCTTTACATATTCAGACACTGAGATGCGGAATTCTCTTGGTTTTTTGTTTGATACGCGTGGCAATTTTATGGTATGTGGAGCATATTCTAACAATATACATGTGGTGAAGAAAGATGGAACCAAACACAAAATTCTGCTTTGCTCTGATGATGGCCTCTCTAAGCCATATTGTCTAGCATACAGGTCGATTGATAAAACTCTTGTTGTAGGACAGTATGCAGTCAAGTCTCTTACAGCCTTCTCAATAGAAATTTAAGGAACAATTGTCGGTCTGTCCGTCTTTTAATCGAATGCTGACATAGCAGTAAGTTCATTTTTGCAGTGTTTTGGAAAAAGGAAGTCAAATGCATCTCCGTGATGCATCAAACAAAGCCAGCATCACATAAGTATGGATATATAAAACCCATTGTGTCTCAACCAACTGAATTTTAGAGTTAGAATGGTCATTGACATGCAGAAAATTAATAATAGCAAAAGTTTCGACCATGGCAGCCTGCACGGACTACGCTGGCTAACTTAGAGAGATACCTTTTGCAGATGCATTAAACCCAATTTTCACAGAGCATGTCTTGTGTTTCAGTTTAACCCTATACCAAACGACAAAACTGTAGACTTGTCTACTTGAAAGCTTTTGCAGACGACAAATTAGATATGGTTCAAATGATGGAATATGTTTCGGAAAGGATAGAACACATTGCGGGAAAAGGAGAAAATGCTGGTTACCAGCATTTTCTTCTTTTTTCCACAATGTTATTAAAAGCCTTCTTTGTCAGGGTTCATGATTTCAGGATTGTTTGGTAAAGAGTTAATCTTTAGACTTGACACCATTACATCTGTAAATTACAATGTATTGTGTTTAATTAAATTGTAAGGAGACACGTACATTGCATACTTGTCTTTAATTTAACATGTTTTCGTTGGATACTTCGTTCTACATAAACCAGTCTGATAGAGGGTTAGAACCGGAGACATTACTACAATACTGGTGAAAACGAATATGAAATAAAATCTCGTTTGTTTTTGTCAATACTAAGTACTGAACTCATGTACTCCTACAGACGTTTTTTTTTTAGTCTTGAAGCAAGCCATTTTCGAAAACAATGCTACAGATGATGAAACTACTCAAGAAAGTCAATTCTCCTTTTGCCATAACATTTTTACCTGTTTACATATATCCGATTCTTAATTATTTGAGATATAGATATTTTACAAGGATATCTTTAAGATCTCAAATATGTGCAGGCGTGTACGTGTAGGCTGACGTTAGTCAACATTCTCAGCAAACCACCACAAATTTGTGGTCGGATATGGCAGGATAATTATTAAACAAGGCAATGCTGCATGCCGGCGTCAACAGTCGGCTGTTGTTACTTTTATAAATTTACTGCCATCCGGCAAAGGGGGTTTAATGCCTCTCCTTGATGCGTTACATAAGGGAAGTCATTACCAGCTAGATAATTATGGATCGATAAAATAAATTTTATCTAATAACCAGTTGCTTGTCTTTTGACATGCAGAAAATTGACCAGAAGCAAAATGTTTCGATCCAGATAAGCGTGCATGGACTGGGCAGGCTGACCTTGGTTGATATATTTTGCAGAGGAAATAAACCTCCGTTTCAAAGAGCATACTGTAAGTCAAATATTAAAGGCATGTTTGATTCCAAGGAACAATACCACTAAGATTCAAAGAAGGGACATAACTTTGTTAAAAATAATTTATCTGTTACCTGCCCTATCGGTATTCGCCCCTCTTCTGATAGGAAGAAAAGAACAGAATGATGAAAACCACCATAACTTTTATAACGATGGTTTTTTCCCTTACAAACACAAAAGTATCGCTTTTAGCCGATTTTTACCTACTGTCTTCAAATGTCTTCACTTTGGACAAGTCAAACATTTTATATATTGTTAAAGATTGAAATTCTTAAACCAGGTATAAAAGCCCCAGAGGACTCTGTAGAGATATATAGCGATTCTGTATTACCAATACAATACAATAATACAATACGAAAGTCTTTTATTTCTTCAGTTCCAATAAGGAAAACATAAAGATGGCATAAACAAACATGTGGTCAGAAAAATACAGCATGTGCAACAGTCGTTTAGTTGGGAATAAACATGGATCGTATATAGAGAAATGTGTATATATACGATCACTAGAATAAAAAGATATTGTTCATTAAGTTGGACACTTTAAACTCTTTACCACTCAATAAAATTTCAGGCCGGTCTAAATTGGAAGCGTTTGCAGACGACAAAATGAATATGACTGAGTAATTTGTTTTCGGAAGGGTAGAAAACATTGTGTGAAAGGAGAAAACGCTGGCTAGCTAGCAACATGTTCTCCTTTTTCCCCAGTGTTTTTAGGAGCTTTCATTTTCAGGGTCATTAAAACTCGAGATTATTTGGTAAACGGTTAAATTAAACAAAATTACTTATGCCAATATTTATGAATTTGCTGTCTTTTAAAGTAATTGAATTTGTGTAAGGTTTTAATTTTATTACCAGTTACTAGGGTCTCTCTCCATGTGTGTGTGTGTGTGTGTGTGTGTGTGTAGATAAAAACTAGAGGGCAATGATGGCTCCATGTTGCTCCACTGGCTAGAATCACAGTATGGTCATACACATATTTTCTACAAACTGTGGGCGTCATACTGAGTAGGAATTGCTAATGCTCTTTACTTATTTACCAGAGGATTTTTACAGACGGCAATTTATTGCGTGTAATTTCAGGAAAGATCATTGAAGAAATGTTAACAAAAATACATGCATATTAGCACAACAAACACTTGGACATGATCGCTCCACTGGCTTTAAACCGTTAAATGTCGAGGCTTAACGATCCTGAAAGAGAAGGATTTTGAAAACATTGTGAGAAAAGGAGATAATGCTAGAAACTAGCATTTCCTTTTTTTTCCCATAAATGCTTCCTACCCTTTTAAAGACAGAAATAATCATTTGAGCTACATTTAATTTGTCGACTGCAATGGCTTTTAATTTGTTCCATTTAAAAAAAAAAGGAAATTGCCACTTTTTGAAGATTGATTGATTGTTTTGATTGATGGTAAGGTGTTTCACGCCATTTTCAACATTATTTCAGTTATATATCCAGTGCACCTATCCATGCTTTCCTGCAGTTTCTTTTAACAGAAAACACACAATAATCTTTCCAAGCCACTGACTGCTTTCCCACATAACCATCGTCGAAATAGTGGTCAACGCTGAGAGAAGAATGAATCGTGTTGCAATCACTGTCATAAATCTTCGGAAAGAAATTGGCCAAGCCGGGATTCGAACCATCGGCCTTTGTTCACAAGTCCTGCACGCTACCAAATGAGCTTCGGGGGCTAGGCTAGTGCTTCAAAGAGTCAGATAAATGTATCATACTCTTCATTGAAAGTGACAGACACACAAATCATAAAAAGTCCGTATAGCAATAGACTTACAAAGATAAACATAGCTAACCCCTCCAAAAAAGTCGTATTTTTTTTCAAATGTAAGGATTATTACTATGGCGGTAAATACATGCATGTCTAATCAAGTATCATGCATACCAATATCAATGAACTAAGAACAAAAAGATTTCTAGATCTTAGAAGCAGAAAACATTTTTTTCAATGGCATGAATTGTAAAGTTCTAGGACAGAGTGAAAAAACTGAATTTTAGAAACCTTCCTTTATATTACATATTCCACTCATCTGAGTGTAACTATAAGCACAAAAATAAATCACTATCCCTGAACACTGAACATTTTCTATCCGAAAAAACTTGAATACCTGATACAAAATATATAAAGGTGCAGTTTGATAAATCAAGGGAGGTAAATAGTAACAAACTACACATCTGTTACGTTTAGGAACCCAAAAATAGTTTTCAGTTTATAAATCCATGTAAAATTAGTGACCTCTTGGGTGGGGCCAGTTTAGGTTATAAATGGTACATCTTGGTAGAGGTCTACGATATGATGTGACATGCCAAATTCAGTTGCCCTAGGACTAACAGTTGGGGATAAAAAAAATTGATGTTTTCACTATATAAGCCCATGTAAAACTTGTGAACTCTGTGATTTGGCCAATTTTCACCTTAGGCTATAACTTGAATAGTCGTAGAAGAGTTCCACTACATGATGCTACATGCCAAATTTAGTAGCCGTAAGGAGTAAGCATTTTCAAGTCTTCACTATATGAGCCAATGTAAAACTGGTGAGCCCCAAGGTGGGGCAAATTTTGACTCATTTGACTCAAGGGCCATAATTAAAATACTAGAGGCCCTTGCTGGCCTGAAATCGCTCTACTGGCAGCGATTTTGCTTTTTTGCTAGCATACATTATGAATTCATGATGCAAAAAGAAAAAAAAGAAAAAAAAAACACACACACAAAAAAAAACCACACACAAAAATGTGTTCTTGCAACTGGGCTTTAACCCACTACGACAGCATAAGTAGGCATAGTGAATTGAACAAAGAAAAAAAAGGAAGTGCAATTCTCAGAAATAATTGTTTTGGAATCCAGTCAAATTTGATATGGTTTCAGTACGCCTTGTATTAAACAATCCTAGCAGATCAAACGGGTTGAAGCTATCACGGAAATCTGACCACAAATGCAGACTTTATCGCGTAAACAAGAAATGGAAATTTTCAACTGGAAATGGCTACTTATCCCAAACTATTTGTTGGATTTTTTTCAAAATCAATAGGGTTGAAGCTATTGATGGAATATACAAACTGTGCAAGTTTTATGAAAATCTGACCATAAATGCAGACTTTATCGCGTACACAAGAAAAAGACTAACGGACGGACAGGCGGGCGGGCGGACGGACAGACGGACGGACGACGGAAACCAGTAGTGCTAAAAAAATAGTAGTGGCCTATAAAATTAAGCTACATGCCACAACTGGTAGTCCTAGGCTTTATTTTTTCTGACAAGAAGATTCTAAAAGATCGTCAATGTTTTTTCAGTTGTGTTGCATGGCAACCAGAGTTTTTATTGAAATTATATTCTTTAAAAAAAATCTGAATTGGGCCACGGCAGGATCATTTCTGTGAAGTTTCATCAAAATGAATGGGTAGTCTCAGAGAAGATGTCTGAAATAAAAGTCAAAGCCTGGATGCACATGGATGCACATGGATGCACAGACAGACACACGACATACACCTAGCCATAACAAAAGTTCGCAGGCCAGTGGAGCAAAAACTAAATTAAACAAAACAAAAACAGCGCCGTGGATTATGTTTTAATATACCCTGTTAGACCACATTTGATGATATACCCTTCGATAAATTCACAATCTATCCATTCTGATACATTTTTTTCAGATTTTGTCTCAATCGATTAAGATACTGCCCAATTTGACTTTTACAAATTTAGTGTAGCAATGGCCTGCCGTAATACGTCATTTTAAGGCCTTGTACTCTACAACTTTAGAAAACAATGAGGCAAAAGAAAGAATTGCTTGTTTTAACAGTTGCTCATTGTAATAAGCAATTGCCCCTTTAATCAGAGTGCATTCTAAAACTTTTGATAAAGAAAAAGGTATCTTCCTTTTCTCCAACTGACTTTCTCGTGTACAACCAATTTCATCTTTTCCAGCATCGAGTTCTGCTTTACGTGTACATGTATCACAGAACCTCATGTAAGTAATGCACATTTTGAATTTGTCATCTGTAGATACTTCTAATTTGGAAGAGCCTATAGCTTGTTGTTTTGGAAAGGTTTTGACACAATGTTTTCGATATCATTACAAACCGAGGCTTTCCTATTCGAGAAATCTTTCTCCTCATAACGTGCACTAGTTGTCCTACATGGCTTAAATACTGACTTAAACCTTTACCACAAAATCCGGAGTTTTACCACAAAATCCGTATTTTAACATCCCTACGGAAAAAGGCTTTTGAAAACAGTTGTCAAAGGAGAAAATGCTGGAAACCAGCATTTTCCCCTTTTCCCACAATGTTTTCTACACTTCCCAATTCAGATTTCAGCTTTTGAGTCACATTTATTATGTACTTTGCGAATGCCTTCAATTTGGACAAATCTAAAATTTTGTTGTTTCGTAAAGAGTTAACATGGTAAGGAAGACACTTCCGTAAGATCGTCATCATACGAAGTGTACGTATAAGTGTCAGTCAGATCGTCCGTAAACTCACTACCCGTATAATCTTCATCTAGATCATAATCAACACGATTATAAACATGTGTGTCATGCTCAACACCAGGTAACATTGTCACAGTGTCATAAACGTTATAATCAGAGTCTCTACCACTTCCAACAACAGCTTTATGTCGTGAATGTTTAGAATTAGCAGAACTATTCTCATTCGACTTTGTCGCAGATGACGTCGAGGCAGGATTGCTGGAATTACTTGACAATCGTTTATGTTCTTCTGCTATATCTAGAATATTGACTTGTGCTTCATTGGCTTCAATGTTTAACACATCAACATTACCGATACCATGTTCTTGTTTCGTCTTTTTTCCTAAAGCTTTGACTAGATTTTGCTTCTGTTCTTGCTCCACGTTTAACACATTGCACTCTGTTAAGCCTGAGTTTAAATCTAGTACATCAACTCTTCCATTCTGCCAAAAATGTTGAGCTAAACTACTTGGATACTGTTCATGATAAGGTATTTTTTGATGTTCGGTTTCAACATTAAGTATATCAACACCAGGACTCTTTGTTTGATCAGAGGGCGGAGTCTTTAATTGCCCCAATTTGTCACTGACTAAGCCAGCTTTATTCATGTTCAACATTTCAGATGTGGATGGGGCAAATATTTGTCCAGGTGTATGACCTTTAGCGTGTAAAAATCTCGACCAACTCAGACCATCACCAAATGCGATTCGTCCATTATTACCTATCTGTCTTTTATGACTAGTCGCAGAGGAAACCCTACTACCTGGTTGCGACTGAGATTTTTGTACTGGAATATCTCGCTTTGAACTGTTTCTATGTAGTATATAATCACCAGAAAACGGTCTCTTTCTGTTTGGTACTTGACTATGTTTCTCAGGTACTTTTACTTTGGTATTCGAGTATTTCAAATCCCTAATGTTAGGTTGGCTACCCTTACTCCCTCGACTCCCCTTACTACCTCGACTTGATGCAGACCCTAGCCGGCTACTTCCCATTGGTTCTCTTTGCCCAGAATTCCTACTCCCTGTTGAATTTTCACGTGCCTGTTCGAATATTTCTGATACCAGGGGGCCTAACTCAGTCAAATTCTGTCCTATCTCTGCAGATTCCTGACAGTTTTCCTGGGTATGCACAGTTTTATTGCCCCCTATTTCAATATTATCATCGTCCTCTTGATAAAAACTAGTTTCAGTCATTTCCAGTCTGACCTCTCTCCTACGTCCTCTCCGAAAACTTCCACTTGGTGATGGATTAGCACCTTTCAAATTGGCTGTATTATTCATATTAGCACCATTAGAACTATTTCCCTTGTTTTCCACCAGTGGTAACAAGGAACTGGCAGTAAACATTGAAAGATCAGGTACTTGTGCAGGAGGTAGTTCCAATTCAGAAATACTGTTACTATTTCCTGTGGTTACAGAATCAGACAAGATATTGGACGATCCCAAACTTGGATTTTCATTTTGTCCATTTCTATGTATGGCAACTTCTGCTCTTTGAGCCGAGACTTGGCTTAAATCTGATGAGTCACTTCTGTGTCTCCTTCTAATGCGTAACTGTCTATGTCTCCCCTCCTGAATCGCTGCCATAGTACTAGAAATTGGCTCTAAGATGGGTTGGATCTTGTTCTGTCGTTTTCGCCGTCTCTTAATTCTCCTTCTTCTTCTTTCTTCCTCTCTAATATCTCGTTCGATGTCACTCAATTTTTGACTCATACTGGATTCGTATGTGTCATGTCTTGATGACCTTGATGAAGCACGTCTTGAGGAGCGCCGTGAACCCATAGATATATCTGTAATCAAAAATACTAGTGTGATTCTACAGCTAAAAGTAGAAGTACAGTGATCTTTTTTTAAACCATGCTCTAAGTATTCCAAATTTTAAAGATCCTGAGGGAGAAGGCCTTTGAAAACATCGTGTGAAAATGAGAAAATGTTGGTAACCAGCATTTTTCTCCTTTTCACACTTTGCTTTCTTCCCTATCACAGACAAATCTCATCCTTTGGGCTACAGTAACTTGTCGTCTGCAATTGCTTTGAAATAAGACAAGTCAAATACTTTGTTGTCTGCCAAAGAGCTACTCCAAAAGTAATCTAACAAAACCTCTTCACTACAGCCTACCATGTAGGCAATTATAAGAATTGTCTCTGCAAGTCAATTTGAATTGGTACCGACATCATAGCCTTTAAGTTCCAGAGAAAAAGATATTAGTGTTTGGATTCAAATAGCTCCACTTACAATGAATCTGTGGTTATCTTCCAATTAGAACATCTTCTTAAGTCTTAACTAAATGAAAAATTTTCAGACTGGTCTAAATTCAAAGTTGTTGCCAAAGAACAACTTTCATGTGGCTAAAATGATATTTTTTTTTTTTTTCTTTTTTTCTGAAAAGGTAGAAACCATTGTGGAAAAAGAGAAAATAGTGGGAACCAGCATTTTCTCCTTTTCCCAAAATGGTTTCAAAAAGATTTCTTTCCAGGGCCATCAAAAGTCCAGATATTGTACTAAAGAATTCAGAATTAGAAAGGATACCAAAAGTGTTCTAATCTCTTTCAACATACATGCACCTTTAAAAGAGTATACAGAGAAAGCTTAAAATTCTGCAGAACAACCTTTTTTCCCCCTCCATTTCTTACTATACCCTTTGCTCATAATTATCGTCATCAAAGTCATGTCTGTATGCATGCATATTCATTGTTTTCATTTCTTACCTCTTTAGTACACTAAAGCAAATTGAAAGTATATGTAAATAAAATATATATGTAGCTCAAATGATGGAATTTGTCTTTAATTGGGTAGAAAACGTGGAAAAAGGAGAAAATCAGCATTCTCCTTTTCCAACATTGTTTTCAAAAGGCTCTTTCTCAGAGATAAAACCCTGGATTGTGTGGTATAGAGTTAAATGGCCCCTTTGAGATAACTTTGCTGTGAACTAAAATCTTTTTGTCAAACACCGAAAACTACTAAGAAATATACTTTTCTCTGCAAATACAAAAACAGTTACACACAGAACGAAGATGCAAATTTGTTGTTAAAAAAAAAAAAAACGGGCTGGTTGCTTTGCAATTTGTAACTCCTTCTGTTTTAATAAAAAATTTCATGCTTCCATTCTTGTTCAAATTCAAAAACAATCTTACATATAATCAAGGCAAAATACTGATCATGTGACACTCCCACAAATCTATGCTGAATCTGGTATGATATCTATCTTCAGAGGCATGTGGTCTATAACAGAAATACCACGTAAAAATGTTTTTTTCTTACATTTGTCTTTCTTCTTTACTGATGGTTTGCTAGCTGTCATCTTACCTTTTCAACTGAAGAACTATTCTTAAAGATTGGTGGGATTATAAAAATCGGAATAGCCCCTTTTCAGACAACCTTAAAAAGGACATACTGAATACTTCTTTTTGAATAGTAGATGTAGATCATCTTAAAACATCTTTCAATTGACCATGCCGAATTGACCAAGAGACCTTACAGACAAGTTTCTGTTCAGTACAGTGATCGAAGTTATACTGTATATTGGGTTTTTTTTCCGCCTCCCAAAATTTTCACAAGTTTGGTCAAAATCAATTGTTCATGTTTCTTATTTTCACAAATTCATTGGTATGATTCTATTTTTCAAGAAATGGTTAATATATGATAGCATCAAACCCATCAAAAATATCAATAGGTATGTCTGGTATTACATACCTGACGCATCAGTGCATATGCAAAATGGGGAAAAAAGCTAAAACCACATGATTGATTGTCAGATATTTCAAAATCTCAAATTTCTCCTGTTAGCCTGTTGTACCAAGAGGTTTAAGTCGGGTGAGAGTAAGATCTGCTCTGATGGACTCCATTTCGTATCAACAGAAGGATTTCCAGATTGTATGGAATATTTAGCTAATATAATTTTTTGCGAGAATGACCCACTCGCTAAAAATAGCAAAAATATCTTTCCAGCGAAAAAAAACGTACATACGGTATAACTCAAGGTGCATTAGTTCTTTGATTTCGCATAAAACAATTCTCAGTCAAAATTGCACCACGTAAATGAATGTAACCATCAAGTTTTTTAATGCTTGCAAATGAAAATATATTAAATAAATCTAGTATTGACCAGTGATCTACAAGAAACTTTAATTTTGCCACAAAAATTCTATATGTCCCCCTTTAAAAGCAGTGAAAAACAAAATTAACTCTTTACCACATGACAAAAAATTGTAGACTAGACCAAATTGAAAGCGATGGAGTTGACATATTAAAAAAGGCCAAAATAATGAAATTTGATCTTGAACAAGTAGAAAATATCGTGGCAAAAGGAGAAAATGCTTGTTTACCAGCATTTTCTCCTTTTCCCACAATGTTTTCCAAAGCCTTCTTCCTCTGGGTCGTTAAAACTCGGGGTTGTGTGGTAAAGGATTAAAGAAAAGGTAACGAATTATCATATAATTCTTCGTTAAAGATAAGGAAAAATTTTTAACACACCTGATTCTGACAGTCTTTGCCTCACACCTTTCATAGGATACAGCATGCCCTGACGTCTGCGGACATGTTTCGGAACGGCAACTGCAAAACCTGATGACAGTGATTGTGAGCTCATGCTGCTTCTGTCAAACCTCATCCCTGTGATAAATAAAGCAAAGATTATAAACCTCAGGTAAACATGGATGTTGGTAAAACTGGACAGAAAAAAATGAAGAGCTGGGCTCTGGGTTCAAGCATCTGAGTACAACATTTAGGTCTCTACCACATGACATAAATGTAAAGTTGTGTCCAAACTGAAAGCATTTGCAGACACAATTTTAACGTGGCTCAGATGATCAAATTTTGTATTTGATAGTGAATAAAGCATTGTGAGAAAAAAAGATAAAATGCTAGTTACCTATATTTTCTCCTTACAATGATTTTAGACGGCTTCTTTTTTAGGGTCTTTAAAACTCAGGTTTGTATGGTAAAGGTTTAACTCTTTACCACACAATGACACTTTTCAACGACCCTGAGGAAGAAGCCTTTTGAAAACATTGTGGGAAAAGGAGAAAACGCTGGTAAACAGCATTTTCTCCTTTTCCCACAAAGTTTTCTAGCCTATCAAAGAAAAATTGCGTCATTTGAGCCACTATAAAATTGTCGTCTGCAAATGCTTTCAATTTGGATAGGTCTAAAATTTTGTTGTATGGTAAAGGTTTAAACCAAGTAAGTCATCATATACTATATATCCATTTTCCCAAACAAGTGAATGAGTAATGACGAAGATTTTTTTTTTTGTTGACAAGAAGAAAATTTACCAATAACTACACGTTTTGACCCACTTCAGCCAGGGCGGCCAGCCCATTAAAAAGTTTAACTCTTTACCAAACAACAAAATTTTGGACTAGACCAAATCAAAAGCATTTGCAGAAGATAAATTAAACAAAGCTCAAATTATGATTTCTGTCTTTGATATAGCAGAAAACATTGTGCGAAAATGAGAAAATGATGGTTACCAGCGTTTTCTCATTTTCCCACCATGTTTTCAAAAGCCTTCTCTTTCAGTCGTTAAAACTCAGGATTGTGCGGTAAATAGTTAAACCCCTTTCACCGAAAATGACACATAAATATTGTAACAACAAAGCGGAGATGGCCCCAACAGTTTGAATAGATCAGACAGAGTATGACCTGACTGCATATTCTGATTCTGTTCAGTCTGATATAAATCTACACTATGGCACAGAACTTAAAACCAGAGGGGGCCGCTGGTTTGAAACCCCGAGCTCACAAAACTTGTTTCCATGATAGTCATTGGAACAAGATTCCTTCCTCTCTCACCGCTGATCATTATTTCAATGCTTGTTCTGTGGAAAATCAGCTGGTGGCTTGGTAAGAAAATGGTTGGAAGTATCGGTAAAAAGAATTCCAGGAAAGCATGAATAGGTGCACTGGCTGCCCTGCAAAACCTGAATGTTGAATACTGCATCTTGCAATAACTGAATGTTGAATACTGGATTAACACCTTACAAAAAATCTATACTGTCTGCAAAGCAACATAATTTGCTTAACCCTTATGCAAACACTCCCGTGTACTCATGAACCTGAAGAAAAAAGCATTTGAAAACAATGGGGGGAAAAAGAAAAAATGCAGTGAACCAGCATTTTCTCCTTTTCTCAAACTTTTTTTTTTTCTAAAATTTCATTGACCAATTTTTTCTCTTGAGCTTCAACGAATTTGTTACCTTCAAATTCTTTCAGTATGGTCAAGTCTAAAATTTTGTTGTGTAAAAAAAAAAACCAACTTACCTACTGGATCGTCGTGTTCCGTACCATAACTAATAGACAACCGTTCATTGTTCCTGTGTTTTCTACGTTTAAAAGATCGAGCTGTCAAACGATGCTTGTGCACTTTCTGGGGTTTGTTGACTGGTTTCTTTAAAATTCTGAAACAAAGAAATTGTATTCTGATTTACTGCAAAACCTGTCTTAACTGCCACTTCTGTTTACCCTATACCACAAAATCCCCATTTTTCAATGATCCTGAGAAAGGAAGCTTTTGAAAACATTGTGAGAAAAGGAGAAAATGCTGGTAACCAGCATGTTCTCCTTCTCCCACACTGTTTTATACCCTTACCAAAAAAAAAAATTCAATTTTTAAGTCACTCTTATTTAGGTATCTGCAAATCCTTTCCATTTGAGCTGGTCTAAATTTTTGTCTTTTGGTAAAGAGTTAAACAAGCAACATAATATTCAGCAAGCATGTGTTGAATTCCCAGAGATATAAGGAATACTTGTTTTTTTCAGTGAAAGATCAAACTCTATTTCATGGAGTAAACATCATCAGTAATAATTTGAGTGGTGCAGCCATGAGTGAAAATGTTACCAATCATGCTCACTAGATGAAATAAATTTCGATCCTTCACTGGAAGAAAAAAACAAATATTCTATTTATTTCATGCTTCTTACCCCTTATTTGTTGGGAGTTTCCTGTACAGTTGTATTTGGTAATTCCCCATGGCATACCCCCACAGAAGAACGCATTACAATATTATGTAAAACGTGAGAAATGTAGGGTAAATGTGCGTAAATTATGTCATACTTCCCTCTGGTTGAACGGAACGCATTGTTTACCCAGGTAACCAGTATGAGGGAACTACTGTTTCTGCCTTGAATTGAAGAATTACAAAAATAGTTACTTACAAAAATTCTCAAGATTAGGGAGGTTTTGTAAAATGGATTTACGAAATCCGTAAATCTGAAAGTGCTTTTTCCACAGAGTCATTGCTGAGCCCATTAACTCGGTCAGTAGCATACAGGACTTGAGAGCAGGGGGTTACTGGTTCGATCCCCAGCCGGGTCAAATTCTTTCCAAGGGTTAACAATAGCCATTGCGACAGGATTCATTCCTCTCTCACCTTTGACCATTGCTTCAATAATGGTCATGTTAGAAAGCAGTCACTGGCTTCATAAGAATATTGTGTGGAGTACTATTAAAAGAAACTCAAGGAAGGCATGGATGGGTGCACTGGCCACTACAATATAACTGAAATAATGTTGAAAACAGTGTAAAACACCTTACAATCAGAATCTACAAGGTCATTAAAACACAGGATTATGTAGTAAAGGATTAAAGATTATCTCACTTTCTGATCAATCTTTGCCAAGCTTCAAGGGAAGCTCTAGTCCAAACCCAAGAGCTCATGGCAATAGCAGCTGCAAAGAAGGTGACAATGTGAAGAACTGCTGCCACGATATTCGGTCTTTTATCCAATTCACATGGCCCTGAGGTTTGGTTGTTAAAATACTGCATAACTGTTACATTGGCTTGGCAACTGCAAGAACATATTGAGCATTTTTTGCTCATTGATGTACAAGTAATAACCTTGTTATGTCCCTAAAGAGGCTTTCTTTGTTTAACCTTTTACCATGCAATCCTGACTTTTAACAAGCATGAGAAAGAAGCCTTTTGAAACCATTGTGGGAAAAGGAGAAAATGCAGGTCACCAGCATTTTCTCCTTTTCCCACAATGTTTTCTACCCTTCCCAAAACAAATTTCAATTTTTCAGTCACCTTTATTTTGTCATCTGCAAATGTTTTCAATTTGGACTAGTATCAAATTTTGCTGTTTGGTAAAGGGTTAAAACATTGTATGAACAGGAGAAATTGCTTGCTATCCCACATATGTTCAGACACCAACCAATGGAAGTAAAAAGAGTGGTCTTTGGCTAAAGGCAATCTTCTACAGCTTTACTGCAAGTGGTCTTTTAACCTTTTAACAAACAATCCCAAGTTTTTAACACCCTCAGATGGAGGCAGTTTAAAAAGATTGTGGGAAACGGAAAAAATACTGGTAATGAGCGTTTTCACTTTTTCCCAAAATGTTTTTCTCCTTTTTTACAAGCGAATTCCACCATTTAAGCCATGTTTATTTTGTCTCCTGCTATTTCTTTGAATTTTTATCAGTCTAAAATTGTGTCGTGCGGTATTGCGAATTGCGCTAAACCCTTTAAATTTTGTCAATACCAAATGTAACATGCCTTCGATGACGTCACAATGTTAGGTTTTGCTAATGAGCAGTTAGTTATAAATAGAAACCTGTACAGGCTGGACAGAATTTTTCCTCATGTAGAAATCTCCGTCATATGTGGTAAAGAAATAAAGCAAGTTTGATTACATCAACCTATGAACTAATTTAACCCTTTACGAAACAATCCCTGGTTTTCACGACCCTGAAAAAGAAGCCTTCTGAAAACATTGTGGGAAAAGGAGAAAATGCTGGTAACCAGCATTTTCTCCTTTTCCCACAATGTTTTCTTCCCTTCCCAAAACAAATTTCAATTTTTGAATCACATTTATTTTGTCGTCTGCAAATGCTTTCAATTTGGACTAGTCCAAAATTTTGTCGTCTGGTAAAGAGTTAAGCAAAAAGTCTTTAACCCTTCGGCTGCTCAGCACTTCACTCAAGGACCATTTGCAAACACTGTAGATCAAGATCAGACTGGACAGAATGTGCAGTCTGATCTTGGGTCTACACTATCCGATAAGATTTTCTTTTTTTTTTTATTAAATCAGAACTCGCAATACTTGGGTTTTTACCGTTGAGAGGAAATTTTTGTTCATTTATTTAGCATTTTAAGACTTAAGCAATGGTTTGCTTCGTACAGATGGTCTCCAAAACAGTGTTGCCAAGACAGTGTTACCTAATATAGGTGTATGACACATTTTTTACTTACTAGGCATATCTTTTAAAGCTGTCTGCCCAGTCACTCTGGTTTGTAAACGTATAAATATGGATCCCTGTACTTATAAACACAAACACAAAGGCTAATACTGTAAATATACCTGAAATGAAAATTTTAAAAAAATCCAATCAAAACATTAAAATATCCTTGTCTTTGAAAATAACTACAATATACAATACACTGTCTGACTGAAACTACAGACGTAGCAAATCAAACTGCAAACTACATTTGCTACAAATACAAGTGTTATATATATATACATAATTCAATATTAGTTGCTTTCATCAATATTGGCGAGTTCTGATTGGCTGAAAAAATTGTTTCATAGTTCCATGAAAAAAAAAGAAGTCTTGCAGTACCGGAACTACTTTTGCTTTCACACTAATGTAAACAAACATGTATACGAGATTTCATATTGTTATTCTTTCTAATTTTATGTCAAGTCCAAAGTTCAAATGCTAGCTAAGTTTAGTTTCCTTGAATATCATTAATTGAAAAAAATATCCAACAGTAAATTCCAAGAGAGACCTTAAAACTCATTGTCACTTTACTGGGTTTGAACTGTCTAATTTTCATTTACTTCCAGCATATCAAATATCTAGTAATATATCTACTAAATCTGCAGTGTTCAATGCTATGATGATGTCATGAATTACACATTTTTTTACGTCATGAACGAGCAGTTTTACCGCACTTTGAAATATGGATGAAATGGGCATTAAATAGATATGCAACACTGGATTTACATTAACCAGTAATTATTATTATTCAAGTGTGTATTTGTTGTCTGTGATATTGAACTATATGGAATGAAGAGAATGTTTTTTGTTTTCATGGAGGTATAAAAAAAACCCAATCACACTTTAGTATGAAAACGCTTCGCGGTTTCACACAGTGTGATTAGTTTTTTTTTGAAATGCTTTCAGAAGTCTTCTTACCTAAGGTTGTTAAATTACAGCCATTTTCCTTGGGGTCTTTATAAATGAGACCCTTTTCTTCAAACCCTCAAGGTTAAACTTGCCGAGCCCCAGTAGCTCTGTCAGTAGTGCGCAGCACTTGAGAACAAGGGGTAGTGGGTTTAATCCCTGACTCAGCCAATTTCTTTCCAAGGATTAATGATAGTCATTGCAACAGGATTCATTCCTCTCCCACCGGTGACCTTTGTTTTGACGACGCTGATGTTAGAAAGCAGCCAGTGGCTTGGAAAGAAAATTATGCAGAGTATTGCTAAAAGAGACTCCAGAAAAGTATGGATAGGTGCAGTGGCCACTGTAATAAAAGTGAAATAATGTTGAAAATGGCATTAACCACCATTCAATCAATCAATCAAACCCTGAATATTAAACTTACCCAGTCTGTAGATAGAGTCCCTTATTTTTGTTGTTGCTTTGTCACTTATAAATGGGGGCGTGTCCTTCCTCACCTTCAGTAAGGTATGCAGCCCTGAAATAATAAATTGGTATGAAAATGATTTCTTACTCTGAACATATTTTGGTTCTTTTGTCTAAATATAAATCACCTGTTTTTGTCTTTATTGTTTGTTTAGCACCTGGTCTGTACAAAACACAGTATAATACTGATTAACTGTTTAACTGTTTGTCACATACCAAAAATTTAACACTAGTTCATATCAAAGTCATTTACAGACAACTTACTGGCACAAATGATGGAATTTCTCTATTCTCTACAACATGGTAGAAAACATTGAGGGAAAAGGAGAAAGGCACTTACCTCTGAAACAAAAGATAGACCCAACAACAAGAACCAGTCCTATGGGGGCCAAGATGAACCCGGTTCTGATCCAGCTGTTGAAATATCCAGGGAAACAAACACCACTTACTGAGTCTCCATCAATCTAAATACAGAAAATGCTAACTCAAAAAAAAAAAATCCTGTCCTTAAAAAAGACCCTTGGGAAGAAGACTCTTGAAAACATTGTTGGAAAAAGGAGAAAATTCTGGTAACCAGCATTTTCTCCTTTTCCCACAAGGTTTTCTATCCTTTCAAAGACAAATCCAAGTATTTGAGAAGTACTCAATGCAAATGCTTTCGAGTTTGACAAGTCTAAAATTTTGTGGTTTGGTATAGAGTTAGTCTTGTTCTATGAAAAACACTTTTAAGCCTTTGCCAGGCAACCCTGTCTTTCTTAAACTGGTTTCATTTGCACCTGAATGGCCATATATGGGATGTTTGTTTGTTTGTATGGTGCATGTGTTAAAATTATTTCATTCATATTGCCAGTGCATCTAACCATTCTTTCCTGGAGTTTCAACAAACCGAAAGTATAAGACTCCTGAAAAAATTGAGGACAAAATAATTGCTAAAGCCACCATTTTCTCCATTTCCCACATAGTTTTCCACCCTTTCAATTTTTTAATTTCAATTTTTTAGTAACATTTACTTTGTTGTCAGTAAAAATCAGTACAGTGTTTTCAAAAGCCTTTTTTACCAAGGTCATTCAACTTGAGGATAGTTTAGTAAATGTTTAATTAAAATGGTGACGAAAATTACCTCAGAAATGGAGAGTATGACAATTGTCATCACCAGGGGGAGACACCAGCTTATGATGTGAAAGTAGGCCGTTTTCTTTGACAGATCATCTCTCACTGTGCCTATCGCCTTGAAAGTAATGTCCCATGAGTAAGCAAGCATCACAAACCAGGTGACACCCGATATCGTGAAATAATACACAAGAATAAAAACGATCGTACATGACGCAGACTCCCCTGACCTGAAATGACATGATACGAGTCTGTAAGTCTTTCCTGTATGTAGATAATACAGTAAAACCTGTTGTAGGTGGCCACCTGAATTAACCCTTAACTTGCTATATAAGTCAAGCTGATAGTAAAACCAATTATTTTGCTATTTCAAAGGTATTTTTTTGGGAAAAGTTTCTCCTTAATGGACAGTGTAGATCCAAGATCAGACTGCACGCTCTATGCAGTCTGATCTTGACCTACGCTTTCCGCAAAAGGTGGTTCTTGAGTCCTGCTCAGCGGCATAAGGGTTAACCCTTTCCCTCATAAGATAGAAAAGCATTGTGGGAAAAGGAGAAAATGCTGGTTACCAGCATTTTCTCCTTTTCCCACAATGTTTTCAAATGGCTTCTTCCTTATGGTTGTTAAAACATAACTGGCTGATAAAAGGTTAAGCAAGTAACCTATGGCAAGCAAGCATAATATTTTAAGTACACAGAGAAGGCAAATATATAATGAAATGTAGCTGTACTACAAGGCAAGTACCTGTTTTCATCCACAGCATATTTAGTGTCCTACTAAGATACTTGCTTTATACACAGGTTAGACTGAGAGTGTATCAAAAGCTGGTATACTAATACAGCATGTATTAAAAGCACAGCCATCATACCATGATGGGGTTATAAAAGCTTGAAAAATGATTAAATCAAAACCATAGACTTTTCCTTATGGAAAATATTACAGATGACGAATTCAGTGTGGCTCACAGGCAAAAAACTGTTTTTGAAAGGCTAGAAAACATTGTGGGAAAAGGTAAAAACACTGGCAATCAGTATGTTCTCTTTTTCTTACAATGTTATCAGAAGTCTTATTTCTTAGAGTTGTTAAAACTCTGGATTCTAAGGTTAATTTAAAGGCATTTTAATACTCACATTGTTTCCTTCTGGCCACTACTGGGCCTTTCAATTAAAGATCTTTGTTCCTTTGTTCTGTGTTCAACAAGATTCACAGAAACTTTTCAGTCTAATCACAGATACCAGTGCACCTATCCATGCTATCCTGGAGTTTCTTCTAACAGCACTGGGCACAATGCTCTTTCCAAGCCATCGGTTAATTTCTCTCACAAACACTGTCCATTATTTATCCTGCCTTCAAAATAATTTGAACCCTGCTTCAATCTTACCCTATCATTGGTTCCCCTTTCCTGACTGTCCCATCCTTCCTGCAGATTATGTCCTCTCTGTCTATAAACTGGGCCATCCAGCCCAGACACACAATGAAGAGACAGCCATTGATGAAGAACAGTATAACAGCTGGATACTTTCTTCCTACCTTCCAGTCAATGATAAATGTCAACTAGAAAATAAAACAAAAAGGCTGGTGTTTCACCCAAACACTGAAGAAAAACTATAGTTGCTTAAAGCCTTTACTATACTATCCCAAGTTTTAATAACTCTGAGGTAAACAGCATTTGAAAACATTGTGAGAAAAGGAGAAAATGCTAGTAACACTGAAGAAAAACTATAGTTGCTTAACTCTTTACCAAACGACAAAATTTTGGACTAGTCCAAATTGAAAGCAGTTGCAGACGACAAAAGAAATGCGAGTCAAAAACTGAAATTTGATTTGGGAAAGGTAGAAAACACTGTGGGAAAAGGAGAAAATGCTGGTTACCAGCATTTTCTCCTTTTCCTACAATGTTTTCAAAAGGTTTCTTTCTCAGGGTCGTTAAAAGTCGGCACTGTGTGGTAAAGAGTTAAAGCCTTAATAACTCTGAGGTAAACAGCATTTGAAAACATTGTGAGAAAAGGAGAAAATGCCAGTAACATTTTCTCTTTTTCCCAGAATGTTTTCTACACTTTCTAAGGCAAATCCAATCATTTGAGTTCCGGTTGTCATCGACAAATGCTTTGCTAGGTCTATGATTTTGTTGTGTGGTAAAGAGTTAAATACCCACAGAAGCTCAAGATCAGACAGCACAAACATGAAGTCTGATCAGTGATTTATCTGGGATGAAAAGGTGCTTTATGCAGCTTTCAACATTATTTCAGTCATATCACAGTTCCAGCTCACTTAGTCATGTATGTATGTCCTTTGTGTAAACAGTACAAAGGCTAGGGCTCTACAGTGTCTTTCCCAAAGACATTCCCACGTAAAAAAGAACAGCACTTCAAATGAGGATCAAACCTGGGGCTTTCCGGTTATAAGTCCTAATCTTTAACACTGAGCTTAGCAAGACCAAGCCTGGGTCCAGGCGGTAATAATTTTAATTACTCAGTATCGTGCTCTCCCTAGAATCTCGATCTGTTATTGATAGTTGGCAGCTATCTGTTTTCATTATTATTACTCCCTGGGGACATTCTAGGGTCTCCCCATGATTATTAATCATGCCGATAATCTACACTTGTTTATCATGTGAAATGTCACAATGTTAATAACTGTGGATTCACGCATTTTTCCACCAATTCATCGTGACCTTCAACAACAATTGTTACAGCATCTATTTGAAAAGCTTTCAGACTCAAACAGTCAAATCATTTTTAACAAAGTAACATCCAAATGAAAGAAAAAGAAAAAAATTGAATGGACTGGAACCCAGGCTCAGTATGACCATAATCTTATCTGCACTGCCTGCTATTGTAGTTTCATTGGTGTTTAAGTTGTTTGGCATTTCAACAATTTTTCAGTTAAATCTACTGCAATGTTTGCTTCACTTGTTCGTACATTTCCTAGGTTTTACCAGTACTAGGCTGGGTCTCTGAAGTGCCTGGCCAAAGGACACTCCCATATGAGTAGTACCTACAGCAGGATTCAAACTAAGAACCCTTGGGTTAAATATATAATGCCTTAACCATCAAGCAGAGGAAGAGCACCTGCTGTGTTGAGACATTATAGCAAAATAATAAGATTCTAAATAGCAATACATTATTTTTACCATTTCTCTAATCCTTAAAGCACCTTTCAAAACTTCAGCTGCTTTTGTGGCCAATGTAGATCAAGATCAGACTGCACATTCTGTGCAGTCTGATCTTTGATCTACACAGGCCACTTTGCTTAGACATTCTGGACAGAAAACAGCACGAAACTGCATTCATTTGTGTCTCAATTCTGTACTGAAAATGTCCGTTGGGTTTGACACTGTAAGCAATAATCCTTTTATCACCATTAGCAAAAGAACAGAGGCTTTCATCCTCCAAATATATCAAGATCAGACTGCAAAGGACATGCCATTTGATCTTGGATCTATAACATCCACTTGTTTAGTCCAGCCCATACCATAAGAATCTTTCTGAGTTTTAGTGGATTGTATTTAAAGCTGTCTAAAGCCTTAAAGAGACATCTTTACAGCCAGAGAGTAAACAAATACTGTTAAAACTTGACGGAGTTATAATCTAGTCAACTGTGTAAACATAGATAAAAAATCATTATAAGGTGTATGGGGTAAAGAAACTATAGGGATTTGTCTTCAATTTTAACCGGAAACTGTGGTTATTATGTCTATGGCTAGCCGCAATAGAATGAAATGCATTTTCTATCTGCCGTAATCTGTGCAACCTTGCAACCATCTGGGGCAATATTTGGCATGAAGATACAAGAGTGATTATAGTTTCATAAAATAAGGAAAAAAAACGGTTAAAAAACTGGATGAAAACACGTAAAGACGTATCTTTAAGTTTATATATATTTTTAGTAATAAAATATTTAAAACACCCTTCTTGCTGATATAACACCCAAAGGACTAAGCTTTTTTTATTAACAACTGAAAATAAAAGCATAGCAAAACGTTGTAACGCAAGTCAGTAATTAGCATTATGAACAACACCTCAATTATTAGTGATCATGACTAAATTATCATAATATTAAATTTTTTACCAGCAAACCTACCAGTAACCTTTATAGGAACATGAATTAAAGCTTCTTTTGAAAACATTTTCAGAATTCGAAAAAATCCTGGGTACTAGCTGCATGTGAGAAATTTATCCTTTTGCAATACTGTAATTTTCTTAAGGCTGTGGAAGAGCTGGGTATTGCCAAAGAAAAAGTATCGTGATACCAGAAAGGTGATACAATACAGTATCACGATACTTGATTGGTACAGATTTGCTTTGTTGTTATTATTAAGTAAATATGATTTTTGTTGTACAATACTATTTCCATGGATGAAAATAAGTTACCTGTTCAATAACAAAGAGTTGGTTTATTATGCATATCCATTTTATGTAAAACACCGATCCGGCACATTCAATTTCTGGTTCAGCATTCATTGTTGTTAGTTGCCCCTAGCAGTAACAAACTCAAATTCAATAAATTTAAACGGCAAGACTAAAAATAACACCAGTATAGCTTGAGGAAGTTATTGAGCATTATGATTCATACTTGATTCACTTGACCAAAAATATCTATGCGTCAATCATTTTTATTGTGCGCGTAAGCTGCGCTATTTGAATTAACAATTTTTATCGGCTGAAAAATGCATCGCTTATGTTTCGGATGTTTGTTTTACACGTGACGTAAATGTATCGTTAAGTATCAATACAAAGAGTAAGTTAGCGACATGCTATCGCCAGCAAAAATATCACGATGTACCGATGCATCGATGATATCACCCCAGCTCTAGGCTGTGGGCTGCAAGAAGAATAAATTGCTTGCTAGTATAATGGGTTACCATAAATGTTAATGCTTCATCGCACTTTTCCAAACTAAATACATTCTTAACAAAAGAAACATGCTAGATAAATTTAACCCTTCACCACACTATATGGAATTCGTATTTTAACGTCCCTGAAGAAGACAGATTTTGTAAAAATTGTGGGAATGGCAGAAGTCACTATTAGAGCTACATTTGTCATTTGCAAATGCTTTCAGTCTGCACAGATGAACTAGTTATGTGATGTTTGGAAAATGGCTATGTACATGTATTGTATTATCTGTACCTTCAGTCATCTTGCAATCACCAGTGCATCTATCCATGAATTCTTGGTCCAATATACACCAACCATTCTCATTATTGTTCTTGATCTAATTCTCAAGAGTTTCCTGTATTTCAAAGTAACACAGTTTCTGATTGGCTAAACCATGTGGTTTAGCTAAATCATGGCTAAAGCATATGATTTAGCCTGTCGTAAAGTCTCTTACTTTCTAAATCTAAAGCCAGATGACTAATGCAATTTATAATGGTTAGTGAAAACAGGAGCCCCTAGTGTTTCTTTGCAATTACTATCCTCAAGACACAAACCATTGACTGCTTTCTAAGAACATTAAAGTCAGACCAATTGTAAAGTTAAAAATAAGGCTCAGGTAATGTGCATGGGGAAAGGCTAAGATATAAAAATGACGGGTGAAAGGTACCATAGAGTGAAAATGAGACTATGCCACGACAACAGTTCAACCACAAAATAACGAAAATGTGTGTTAAAAGGTTAACAAATAAGCACTTACCTTATGTTAATCTCCTTTACATAGTACGGGGAAAAAAGCAAAGCATTCCAAATGTTAGTAAAAGCATCTATTGTTATAAGGCTATACCATACAGTTACATCAAGCTAAAATACAAAGGTAAAAAAAGTTAATATTTGATTATTCACAATTGTATGACTGGTGGAATGGTGTTTTAAGCCCATTCGAACAATATATCAGTCTCATTACCGCAATTTTCAACTGTATGTCCAGTGTTCCCACTCACGCATATTCCTGTGTAAATCACTTAATGAAATTAAAATTCACTAACAAATATTGGTTACATGCAATAACATGGACAAAAAAGACCACTATAGGATTTTCTTCATTGATCATCCAGCTTTCTATTCTTAATTCTAAATTGCAATGAAAAACTTACAACCTTATTTCAGTATACTCCATACAATAGCTCATGATGATCACTTATGCAGGGATTCCCCCGTTTCTTTGAATTTGGACCCCCAAATTTTCTAAACACCATCCCCCTCTAAAAATTTATAATATTTAGCTTTCTTTATTCACATCAAGGGGAGTAATAATGGAAAATCTGGAGGCTGGGGTTCGATCCTCACTGAGGCGTTCATAGAAGTGTCACAATTGTTGGCCAGGACACTTCAGAGCCTTAGCCTAATACTGGTCACACCCAGGACTCACTAAGTAAGCTGTTGCTATGATATAAATGAAATAATGTTGAAAAAAGCACACAGTGCTATCAGTTAATTTATTAAACTCTCTCTCTTGAATCACAAAACCGCACAGTTTGATGGATGAAAAATTTTCAGAGGTCAGTTTTCTTTTTTTATCTTGCATTTTTAAGGTGATTCAAGGCACTTTCAACATTACAAGTATTTCAGTTATACCAGAGCCTAAAAACCCCATAATATGTATTGCGGCTGTTACTACAGGAAACCCAGAGTTTGATGAAAAAAAAAATGTTCAGAGGTCAATTTTTTATTTTTATTTTTCTTTTTGGTTTTCCGAGCACTTCCAACAATATTTCAGTTATACCACAGCCCCAATTTAGTACACAAAGTACCATAACAAGTAGTCCTAGTATTGTTATACAACACAATCTTCCATGAAACTGTTTGCCTTTCAATGCAAACATAAACAAAGCTGAAACATTGCTCTATGGTCTGCAAAAAATGGCAAGAAATGAAAGTTGTCACGATAACTATAATCAATCATCAACGAAGTTAGAGGTTAGTAATTTCCATCTACTTCTAAATTAAAACTCGAGGTCCACAAGCTTTAGTATGTAACATACAGCTACTATTTTTCATTTTACTCCTTTACCAGAGGACAAAATCAGAGATTTGCAGACTTCAAATCAAATGTGGCCCATTTGATGGCATTAGTCTTGGAAAGGATTGAAAACATTATGGGAAAAAGAGAAAATGCTGGTTACCAGCATTTTCTTTTTCCACACTGTTTTCAACCTTTTTAGAAAATATAATCTCATTTGTATAAGTTTAGTTTGTAGTTCTTCAGATATTTTAATTCTTTACCAAACAACAAAATTCTAGACTGAAAATTGAAAGCATTTGCAGACAACAAAATAGAGGTGACTCAAAAATTTGAATTTGTTTTTGGACGAGTAGAAAACATTGTGGGAAAAGGAGAAAATGCTGGTAACCAGCATTTTCTCCTTTCCCACAATGTTTTCAAAAGTCTAATTTCTGAGGGTCGTTAAAACTCGGGATTGTGTGGTAAAGAGTTAAATTTGGTAGATTGGTAGTTTGTAGTTTTATACAGAATATACTTACCATGGTGAAAACCGTGCACAAAATGCAAACAGAGCCCAACACTGCCACAAAGATATGAGCAGTATGATGCTCGGCATCGGAATACAGTGGGTTTTGACACTGGATACCGCATCCCTGTATGTTCTCAAACCAAATATCTTCATCGATCGTACGTATCAGAGGTGACACGCATTCTCCCTCGGTGTCAAAGGATGAAGTCTCGTAGTGAGTTTGCTGTAATAACAAAAAAGGTATTCTGTTTTTCTTTATTTCTTTGGTGTTTAGTCCTGAGTTTTAACGACCCCTAAATGAATGCTTGAAAAAACATTGTAGGGAAAGAAGAAAATGTTGGTGACCAGCATTTTCTGCTTTTCCTGCAATGTTTTTTATCCGCTCATTCCAAATCACATCATTCAAACCACATTTTCATTAATTTTGTAATCTACAAATGCTTTTAATTTAACCTTTCACCACACTACAAAATTTTAGACTTCGAAAGCATTTGCAGGGGAAAATTAAATGTGGCTCAAATTGTGGGTAATGTCTATGATACAGAAGAAAAAATTGTGGGAAAAGGAGAAGGTGCTGGTTACCAGCATTTTCTCCTTTTCCCATAGTGTTTTCAAAGGTCTTCTTTCTCAAAGTTGTGAAAAGTCGGGGATTGTGTGATAAAAGGTTAAAATAGTTTGGCCTGATAAAGGGTTAGGGGCAATTTTCATTTTTCAACATTATTTTGAGTTATATCATAGTGGCTAGTGCACCTATTGAGGCACTAGAATTTCACTTTATCTTGTAAGAATGTCACATGATCAATTACACATGCCAACAATGTGGAATTGCATTCAAATAGGTCTTGGTGACATCACCGCTGGTCTCATGAGAATAGATGGAGAGACCTTTTTAAAGTTTTGCTCTTAATTAAATTCCTTTAAGTTAAACACTGAGGAATACTACAAAATAAAGTTTCTTTGCTATTGAATAGAAACTGGATGGTTACATTAGGTAAAAAGATGTAAATTTGGTATTCAAATAACTAGTTAGGCACTTTGCAAGCTGTTCAATTCTATTTTTATGAGGTCAAATACGACATCATCTTACTAACTGGAATGTATTCCTACGTAACTGACAAATTGCTAATGAATAGATCAAATAAAATTCCCACAAACCTTTGCGATATTCTAGTGTGAAATTTAAACTACAAAATACTCTAGGCCATGGAGCCCACTAAGACATTTTTTTCCTTACATTTTGTCTTTCTTCTTTACTGATAGTTTGTCAGCTTTTTGCCATACTGAAGTTACTTAACTCTTTACCAAAATAAAAACAATATTAAGACTGGTCCAAATCGAATGCATTTGCACATGACAGCTCAAAATGTGGCTAAAAAGTTGGAATTTGTCTTGAAAGGGGAAAAAAAATTGTGGGAAAATGCTGCTTGCCAGCATTTCTTCCTTTCCCAACAATGTTTTCAAAAGCCCTTTTTCTCAGGGTCTGTATATTTAGTATAATTTTTAAAGTTTGGCGATAATATAGTTATAAAGCTGATTTTGCTGATATTGGCCAAGCTTGTCATTTGGTATTTGGTTTCCATCATATAAATGCTATAACATGGTTTGTTACTATATGAGCAACGCTCTGGCAGAAGGGGGCTTAATGCGCCTCAGTGATACATAATACTATGCAAGTTATCATAAAATTATCAATTTATGGACCCATAAAATCCATTTTGTCTAATAACCGAATGGATCTGAGGTAGAATGGTCCTTTGACATACAGAAAATTGATCAATGGTAAAAAGGTTTGACCCATGTCAGCCTGCACTGACTGTGCAGGCTGACATGAGTCGATACTTTTTGCAGATGCAATAAGCCCCTTTTCACAAAGAATGGCTCATAATGTATAATATATAACTATAATTTCATACCCCACATGAATCTGCAAAATACCATTGGTCACACTGGAGAATGGTCAGCCACTGACCATTGTATTCTTTGACCACTGCACAGGCAGACTGAATTCTCTCACACAGCCCGTAATTTGGTCGCTCTACCCTTTGGCTAGAATTGTCGCACTTTGGCAAATAAACTGAACATAAAAAAGGCTGAACAACTGCCCAACATTCTGGTACCCGTTTCAACTGTCTCCATATAGAGAGATGGTTCTCTACTTCTGACTGAGAAAGGTTGGTAAATAAAACTGAAGTGTGACTGAAGGTGATCTTTGATGTCAGGCAAAACGTGGTATTAACTGGTTCACAGGAAGTTGTGTTATGGTAGCAAGGCTGGCCTGATACAAGATGTAGTGATACCATGGTTGCCAATGAAACCAATTCTGTGAACAGCATCATTACTAACGTCATCTTTCTGATGATTTTGTTGCGAGTAGTCTTGTATTCATCAACACATCTTGATCCTGTGAAAGACCGGGATGGAAGAAAAGGAACAATAACCTGTATAAACTTTTCTTTTTTTACCCTTTGCCACACAATCCCCAATAAACATTGTGGTAAAAGGAGAAAATACTATCAGACCCTTTCTATGCTTTTGAGTAAACATCCACCACTTGAGCTCCATTTAATTTGATGTCTGCAAATGATTCCACCTTGAGCAAGTCTAAAATTTTGTTGACTGGTGAAGCGTAAAATTTAAGACAGATCCTAACAAACAATTTGTCAAAAGAAAACTTTTTTTTTAAAAGATGTTAAATTTAATGTTTTTACCGCACAGGAAAATTTATTATATTCTAAGACTTGTCCATACTTCAAGCATAAGCAGACGTCAAAATAGATGTCATTTAAAAATTAAGATTTCTTTTTGGAAGGGTAGGAAACATTGTGGGAAAAGGAGAAAATGCTGGTAACCAGCATTTTCTCCTTTTTCCACAATGTTTTCAAAATCTTTCTTTCTCGGGATCGTTAAAAGTTGGAAATATGTGGGAAAGGGTTAAGGTTTGTCTACTTATAAGAGGCCCCAACTCCAAATATTGTCCGATGATTCCTTACGTCTTTCCCAAAAGACAATATTTGGACTTGTCCAAATCCAAAACATATGTGGATGACAAATTAAACAGATCTACGACTCAAAAGGTTATAACTCTTTAAAAGGGTAGGAAACATTTTGGAAAAATAAGAACATTTTCATCATCATACAGTACTTAGAAAACAGTTCCACTTTTTACAGCACTCAGGATGAAGGCTCTAAGAAACACTGAAAGAATTTAGTAGGAAAGGAGAAAATGTCGGTACCCAGCATTTTCTCGTTTACCCACGATGTTTCCTATTCTTTCTTTAAATTAAATTTGGGAGTCTGAAATTTTGTTGTCTTTTACAGAGATTTTGAGAGCATGCCCAATTGAGCCTTTTTTAATTCAAATTCGTCCTTTGACGCGCCATATGACGTACTATACTAATCTCGTTAGTATTGAAATTATTGTAATCTTTGACCCCTGATTCAATATTTACAAAAGATAACGGTAATGCGTTAAAACAACAAAATACCTACATACACAAATCCAATACACATCTACTGCAATACACATTGATAGGTCACGTGGTTCAACAAGTGTAAGTGCTGAAAACTTTTCCTTCTTGTATCGCCATCGTCTTCGAAGGAAATGTACCGACTCCGTTCCAAATTTACCTCCTCTCAGAGAAAGGCTAAATTCTTGCAATGAAATTAGATTGATGGTTCTTATAGGATACAGTCCGACGACATGACGGCCAAATTTTGTTTTATATATCAACATGGTGGGAATGATTAAAATTAATTAAAACCTCTTGGAAGTTTACAGACTCGTATGTATGCAGATCAGGGATCCTATATACACTCTCTTGCTATCAGTTTCGTTTAAACAAGGGTGTATAATGTACAGAATCTCTATATAGATTTGGGACAAAGATCAACTCTGTGAAAGGAGATGCATCTAAAAAGCGAAGTAAGCGAAGCTATTCATGTAAGCTGTGCAAGCAGTCTGACATGGTTGGAAACTTTTGCTATTTGTAAATTTTCTGTATTTCCAACAGGGATCGTATATGTATATAAGATCCCTGTTTCCAAGGACCATTCTACCTCATGATTCAGTTGGTTGTTGGACAAAATGGATTTTATGGATCCATAATTGTAGGATTACTTACTTGGTATTAATTTATACATCTCGGAGAAGTATATTAAAACCTCCTTTTCCAGAGCATGGCTCATTTATACATTCCGTGCTTGAAGCCTGTGCCTGTGATTTCAGGAGAGGTATGATGACATCAATTTTTGCCGAGATGTTAATCACAGCATTCAGATCAGGGATCGTAAATTGCATCCCTGCTCAGATCTATATTTCTTGAATGTTGATTAATGTTGCATGTTTATTCCTATTTTTTTGTATTTTCATATTTCCAGGCCTCAAACCCATTTCCCCCCCCCCCCCCCCCCCACATAAAGTGCAGTGAAATGGGTTGACCAATCAGATTTTGTATCAGATATTTCACTAGTATTTCTAGTATTATGTTATTGTCTTGGTAATTCTTTAATTATTTGACAATAGTAAGAAAAACCATTTTTAGACATTCGGCAATTATGAGTGTTCGAGGTGTCAGAGGAAATTGTCTCATTTTGATTGATTGATCGATTGATTGACTGAGGTTTTACACTGCTACAAATGTATTTCAGTCATATTGATCATGGCCATAGCTCACTTATATACATTCATGTACTTGGTTTGAAAAGGCCAGTTTGAATCCCACACTGGCTAAACAAGTTAACAGATTAATGATAGTCATTTTAACAGGATTCACTCCTCTCTCATATGCAGCTTAACTGTGTATTGGTGATGATTTTGTGGACAATGGCTAGGAACATATGTCATTCAAAGTATTAGTAAAGGAAATGCCAGGAACATGTGTATAGATGCACTGGGTGCTATGATATTACTGTCATAATATTGAAAATGGTAGTAAACACCCAACCCAGAAATAAAGAAGCAGGCAGTAGATTGGACACAAATCTGCTAGCGTATCTTGGCTTGTATTAACACTTTACCAAACAATGGAACTAAAATTTGTGGTAGATTTGTTATAGGATACAAAAAACCATTGTGGGAAAAGGAGAAAATGCTGGTTACCATCATTTTCTCCTGTTCTTGCAATGTTTTCTCTTTAGGTCCTTAAAGCACAGTATTGTGTGGTAAAAGGTTTTAGGGTAATCTAAGTATGCATGTATTTGGCCTTTAAAAGTAAACAATGTGTTTGAATTTAGATTTAAATCATACCATTTAAAAGTATCGAAATTATTGTGACAATGACAATCTGTTATTATGAAGTCATTATACAACCAATGTTATCATACAGTCAATCCAAGTGTTAGTTGCAGGCAGAAAAATGTATATCAAAACCAGGAAAAAAAGTAAACTAAAGACAGAGTGCCTCGGCAAGTTTTCATATAGTTTTGAAATTCATTTTTTCTGCCAGGTACTGAAACTTGGTCCAACCATACAATAACAATGATTTCAATACTTATACATTTAAATGGTATGACATTGAATTTAAATGCATTTTAACACCCACTCTGTTTGAATTTGGTTGCCACTGGGCCTTGACCTTTGACTTACCAATACAAATAGTTCACATTACACTTTCAAAAGTCTGGGAGAATGACCATACTAGTGCTAAACTAGTCTGAAATCCATGCTTCAATGCAAAATCACAGTCTTCTGGTCGAATCCTGAATGATTACATAGTAATTTCTCCACTTTCAACATCATTTCAGTGCAACTGTTGTATCACGGCAACAGTACATAATTTCCTGTGTGTCCCCAGTTTCACTAACACTAGGCTTGGACTCTGAAGTGTCTTGCCCGAGGAAACCTTACAAAAGGCCCAGCACCTCAAGTGAGGATCAAACTTGCAGCCTCCAGGTTATAAATCCAACACTTTACCACTCTGCCATGTAGAACCTTTGTCAAATCCAGGTGCAAGTAAACATGCACCCAACCACATGTAGGTTGTGAGGACTGTCTAACTCGAGACAACCCAGCTCAAATGCACTCTGCAGTTTTTTTTTTAAACTTTATTTTCAATAATGAACAAGCAGCTTCTTGAAAAAATTACTCGTTAAAACAGTCATTTGAAACAAGAGGGCTATAATGGCCCTCAATCAGTCACCAGAGAACAATTAATTTTGTGACAATGCCCCAGCCCCCGCACGTGGGACCAAACATTTTATCATGGACATTTATGTTAGAGTTCCATGACACCAAGTTGTCTCTCTGAAAGTATGAAAGTTGTAACTCATATTGCAGGGGCCATTTTTGACATAGCTATAATTAGTGGAGTCCTGACAGAGGTCCAGTAGATGAAGCTACAAACCGAGTATTTCAGGGAAAGGCTTAATGGTTATAAACAAGAAGATATTCACAAATATCAAGACTCTGTAAAACATGTGAACCCTGGGGGTGGGGCCAAATTTTTACCCCAGAACTAAAATTTTAACTAACTTGATAGTGATCTACAACATGGAGACTCCTTGGAAAATTTGGTAGCCCCAGGCCTTCTGGTTTCAGACAAGAAGATTTTAACTCTTTCCATACCATAGATGACACCAGAAGCTTCTGTGTACAGAGTAGATTAAGATCAGACTGCACAAAATCTGCAGTCTGATCCCTGACCTAGTCTGTCCACTGCCATATTCTAGATTATGACCTAACCATCTTATGATCTTGCAGAGGAAGTGTTTTTTTAGCCTTTGAGAAAATGTTATAAGTTCTTCTATTCCTACGGTGACCAGAGTTCTGCATGGATTTAAATCTACATACTTTGAACATTTAAAACTGCTCAACCTAAGAAACATAACTGTGCAGTTATGTAGCCATCCACTGTCTAGTTTGGAAGGAGATTCTAAAGGAATCGTTGACGCACAAGGTATGACACAGTGATGCACAACACACACTGACAGACAACAATCAATGACTGACCACAACAGCTCTTTGTTCTCTGGTGAGCAAAAACTTGAAAAAAGCATTTTGAATTCACAATATCAACATTTAAACAGACAAGAACTGTGAAAAATGTAAGTAAAGATATAATATTGCTGACACGAATGAATTCCAAAGATATGATATTGTTGACAAGGATGAATTCCAAAGATTGCAATTCTCATATCTGTACCAGATAAAGCAACATCTCCATGGTTACAAAAACATGTCACCATGGTCTGGAGGCTTTGTATGATCAGGGTCTATATTCACCAGCTATTCTCAAGAACATCCGTAGTTAAATCCTCAAGAATTTTCCAAATTTGAAAGTAAGATAACTGATGACTGGCTAAACCATTTGGTTTAGCCAATCAAAAGTTGTTTCTTTTAAATTTGGATCATCTTAAAAAATAAGACAAAGAACATTAGTTAGAGCTGTTGATATGGACACAGGATCAGATCTGGACTATAGCATGTTATGTCAATTTTAAACATGTTCATACAAAATTCTTGCTGAACTAGAGGAATTCTGAAGATGCCCATACTCGTAAAAGTATCAAAGTCTGTTGCCATGGTAACATCTCCATGGTCACATATACATGTTGACAGGATCAGGGTAAAATAAGGTTTTGTGTCATTTTTATCATTTTTATACACAGATTTGCTGAAAGAACTCCATTCATTTCAATTCTCATATCTGTATCAAATTCTGCTGCCATAGCAACACCTCTGTGTCTACACAAAACATGTCATCATAGGCTGGAAGGTTCATATGATTAGGATCAAAACTTGAATATAGTTTGTTGTGTCTAATTTTCTTAAATTGTGCACAAACAAGAATTTTGCTGAAGCAGAATATATTCTGTATGTTCCAATTCCTGTACAAGTATCAATATTTGTTGCTATGGCAACATCTTCTTGGTTACATGAACATGTCATCATAGTCTGGAGGCTTCATATGATCAGGATCTGGGCTATAAAATACAGGAGGAATTTGTAAATCGTATTAACCATAATAAATACTGCAGAGAATATTCATTCAAAAGCAAACATCAAAGGCACAAAACTGTACAAGCAAAGTCTAGCAAAAGACATTTTGTTGGATAAACACAACTGTATAACCTAAGCAGGTACGGATTAGCCCGTTTCTGAACAATCTGCTTTTGGATCTACCAAAATACAAATCATGCGAGATAATTCATCTGAAGGAAGGAAAATAAAAATTTTCAAACTTTTAGCATAGACAAGTCAAAAATTTTGTCATGAGGTAAAAGGTTTCATGTACATACCCAGATCTTGAGCCTGGGTGCGTTCCAGGAGGTCCAAAAGGGTCAAACCTTGCCCCTGGGGGCACAGCACCTCTGCAAAAGAGAATTTGAATACAGTAAAACCGGCATCATCAAAAACTCATGTTTAACAGCCACTTGCGCAACCTTTTCAACACGCCATCCCAAGTTTTAACACCTGTGAGGTGGAAAACTTTTGAAAACATTGTGGGAAAAAGAGGAAAATGCTGGTAATCAGCCTTTTCTCCTTTTTCCACCATGTTCTATACCCTTTCAAAGAGAAATCATGCAGTCTGAACCATATTCAACTTGTTGTCTGCAAATTCTTTGGATTTCAATAAGTCTAAAATTTTGTTGTTTGGTAGAGTTAAAACCAAAAGAATCAGTTTCCAAAGGGCACCAAGATAGGGTTAAGGATTACGACCCCTAACTCATTGGTAAACATCGACGTTTTCGTAAAGGCTATTTGGCCAATCTCGGCAGCTTCCGTCTTTTAATATGAGAGTTAGGGGCAGTCTCATTGGTAAAAATCATGTAATACAGACATTTTCATAAAGGTTATTCAGTCAATCTCTGCAGCTTCTGTCTTTTAATATGAGAGTTAGGGCTCTTAGACCTTAATGGAAGTGGTACTATAACACTTTATATGAACAAAGCTCTGGTAAAATAGGGTTTAATACATCTTCTAAACTGTATACAAAGCAAGATGGGGATTATTTGTCTGTCTAAAAATTAGCTGAATCATAAGTTAACGTGGTTCCTTGATTTGCAGATAACTCAACAATAGCGAAAATATTCAACCAAGGTCAGCAACTTACATGGTTTGATACTTTTTGTAGATGCATTAAATCCCCCTTTTCAACAAGCATGGCTCATATGTAGATCAAGTTACACAAACGGAATACACTGTACAGAAAAAATTACCTTTTATCCATGAAAAGACTGTGAGAAAAGGAGATACTGTTTGTAACAATGTACTCAAAACATAACATAATGTGAAAGATATATATGAAAATTTAATCATGATTATTCCTCCATCATACTGGTTGTTTTTATGCATACCACTAACATGAACAAGTCAGAAAAAAAGGACTGTTTCATTGTCAGGTTATTTGGTGTTGAATGCCATTTTCAACATTATTTAGTAAAATTCAACAAATGGAAATAGACTTATAGTCTATGAAACCATGTATGTTTTTTTTTTTTTAATTCTTATTCTATGTTGTTTCAGGTGGTTCTTTCATCAAAATACTTAAAGAATTTAACAACATTATTCAGGGCATGTAAGGTGGCCAGTGCACCTATCCATGCATTCCAGTCAAGTGTATAGTATGGACGATAAAACTTACCTTGGTAATCTTGATGGTAGTCCAGCACTAGGGTCCATCCCAAACCTTGGGCCACGCCCACCTCTCATTGGATCAAATAGCATACCACCCCCTGACCCAAAGGGATCCAGGTCACCTCGACCTACAGAAAACGGATCATCTGGATCACCCCTAAAAGCAGAAAGAAACATAATCTAAACTTATCCCTAGCATAAATCTGAAAACATTGTGGGAAATAGAGAAAATACTGGTAACAAAGGCAACATTTGAGCCACATTTGATTTGCCCTCAGCACAATGCTTTCAAAATAGACGAGGCTATAGTTTTTGTTGTCTGATAAAAGAGTTATGGGTAAAGTTTTTGACTGTTTAATCTGTACTTGATGAAAAAATTTTAGACTAGTCCAAATTCACTGAAACAATGATTAGCAGTGACAGAGGAATGAATCTGTAATACAGGCCATGCTTATGCTTGACAAGCAAGGAGTTAAAAAGACATACATGCAAGTCTTTCTCACCATTCAGGATAATGGTTTGGCGGGGGCCTCTGTCTTTGTGGCACTCGAAGTGGATCAACATCTTCAAGGGTCGACCTCTGACCCCTTCTTGATGGTCCCGCTTTGGGGCTGGAAGGCTTGACCTCATTTAACACTTCTTTTCCAAACATTTTGCAGAGCTCATCCACTCTTCTTAGGGCTCTGAAAGGACAAGATCCTACAACAGTGATTACAAATCAACAACCTTTTCATTTCTTTTCCATTTGTTACATGGTATTTAACCTGTTACCACACAATCCCGAGTTTTAACAACCCTGAGAAAGAAAGCTTTTGAAACATTATGGGAAAAGGAGAAAATGCTGGTAACCAGTGTATTCTCCTTTTCCCAGAATATTTTCTTCTCAATTGAAGGCAAGTTGCATCATATTAGCCACCTTTGATTTGTCGTCTGTACATGCTTTGAATTTAGACAAGTCAAAAATCTTGTTGTGTGGTAAAGAGATAAATTTGTTTTGATAACAGTTTATGAGAAAACTTTAACAGAAACTGGTAATTTTCATTTGTGTGCAAAAATGACTTTAACCCTTTACTACACATAACCAAGTTTTAACGTCCCTGACAGAAAGGTTGTTTTCAAAAGTGTTTTTCTTCAGGGTCGTTAAAACTGGGTACTGTGTAGTAAATAGTTATGATTGATTGTATGGTGTTTCACACCGTTTTCAACATCATTTCAGTTATATCGCAGCAGCCAGTGTATCTATCCATGCTTTCCTGGAGTTTCTTTTACCAGTACTTTGCACAATATTCTTCCTCAGCCACTGGCTGCTCTCCCACATAACCATCTTCCCAAGCCATTGGCTGTTTACCCACATTAGCATTGTCAACACAATCAACAGTGAGAGAGAAATGACTGCCATAAATCCTCGGAACAAAATCTGCCAAGCTGGGGATTTGAACCATCAACCTCCTGTTCTAAAGTCCTTTCCCCTTCCAACTATGCTAATGGGGCAGTACAAAGTTAATGAGCAAAATTAATGTTGTAGAGAATTTACTTTTTATATGAGGCAAAGTCATCTGTGGCGTATTCCCGGACCCTGATGTTGCACATGGCCACCTTCTCCTCACTCGCTTTCTGTAAGAAAAAAAAAAAAACTTTTGAGAGTCAAAGAAAAATGGAGTGGATACATGTCCACAGTTGTGTTTTAAGGACCCTAATGACCCTTCAGTTTTGAAAACATTGTGAATAAAGGAAAAATGTTGGTAATCAGCATTGTCACCTTTTTTCGGTAATGGCTCCAACACTTTAATCCTTTACCACATGGCAAAATTTTAAACTCACCAATATGAAGGAACTTAAAGATACAAATTCAAATGATAGTATATGTCCTTGAATAGGTAGAAAACATTTTTGTAAAAGGAGAAAATACTGGTAACCAGCATTGTCACATTTTCTGCATAATGGCTCTAACCCTTTAACCTTTTACCACATGACAAAATTTTAGACCCACAAATATTGAAGGAATTTTAATCCTAAAGTTCAATTGCTTTTTTGAAATTATAGTATATGTCTTTGAAAACATTGTGGGAAAAGGAGAAAATGCTGGTTACCATGCTGGTAACCAGCATTTTCTCCTTTTCCCACAATGTTTTGAAAAGGCTTCTCTCTGAGGGTCTTTAAAACTTGAAATTATGTTTTAAAATGTTAAACCTTTCCCACACAAGAAGATGTTGGATTCATCCTACTTGAAAGTATTTGCAGACGAGTGGACAATTAAAGGTGTCAAAGATTATGATATTTTTCTGTGGAAGAATAGCAAACATTTTGTGGGACAAGGTTTTGAAAAGTCTTCTTCAGCTAGGTTGTGAAAACTATTGTTTGGTAAGAAAAATCCCATCATTTGAGCCATGTATAATTTATCATCAGAAAATGCTGTTGTTTATTTTGGACCAGTCTAAAATTTTGTCAACTGGTACAAATAGAACTGTCCCAAAGGGGACAAATACCCACCTACAGCACCTTGTCACTGAAGCAGAACAATCAGAAAACAGAAATGATTTTCAACACAAGAATCAACAGTGACCTTGATCTTTGTTCCATGTGACGCAAAAGCAATAAGGCACCTCCTTGGGTCATGAGCAACACTTGTGTAATGGTTCAGGGTTCTGGGTAAACAGCTATTGAGTTAGAGCACAGAAACGATTTTCAAACAAAATTCACCTGTGACCTTGACCTTTAACCCAAGTGACCCAAAAACAGTAAGGCAACTCCTTGGGTCATGAGCAACACCTGTATAAAGCCTCAGGGTCCTAGGTCAAAGGGTTTTTGAGTTACAGCATAGAACCGAAAAAGTCTACAGATGGACAGAAAGACAGATAGACAGACAAACATGGTGAAACCTGTATACCCCCCTCTACTTCAATGGTTAAGGTATAAAAATGATAAATATTTATATTTCTTGGGTGTTTTGGTCAAAATAACCCCCCAAAAATACAGAGCTGATTATTCCTTTATCTGACACTCATAAGTTTGACCTTGTGGAAGAATGCTTTTGAAAACAGATTTGGAAATGGAGAAAATGCTGCTAACAAGCATTTTCTCCTTTTCCCACAATGTTTTCTACCAATCAAAGAGGGTTTTGTTTGAGCCATATCTAAATTTTTGTTTGTAAAGACTTTGTTGTCTTGTACAGGGTTAACTCTTCCACACCATAGACAACACCAAAAGTTTTTTGTGGACAAGGTCAGACTGCACAGAATATGCAGTCTGATCTTCGATCTACACTTTCCACTACTGTATTCTGGATTATGAATGAACTCTCTCTTGATCTTGCAGTGAAACTGTATTTGTAGCCTTTGAGAAAATGCAATTTATTTATTCAGTAACGAAAGAGTTAAAGATCTGACTATACACTATGAAGTCTGATCTGAATTTCTTCAGCCTGCCCAAGCAAGCACAAGTTATACTTAGCTCTTTGATTCTGTGCCAGATGAAAAAAATTTAGAATTCTGTGTTATTTCTTTCAATTCTTTGCTAGAAACAAATGGAAAAGTTCAAGACAATAATTCACATTTTTAGGACAGCAAAACTCTCTCTAATTTACTTCTTTAATGTCAATATCAGCCCTAAATTAGGTCCTTGACATGTAGTATCAGCTATGGTCAACCCACAGCACAAATGATTCAGACAATACTGTACACCTGTTATAAATTTCCGTAATGTAGAAAACACATTGAAAGACCAGAGCATTGCATTTTTCCAAGTGAACAACATACAAACACATAAGTTCAAAGAATGGCAAGATTACATTTTTCTTCGGTTGTTTTGAGCAGATAATTTCAGAGCCGGAAGACCAACACAACATTTTCTTATCAGAGCCATTGGCTCCAAAGATGAAGTTTCCTACCAGTAAACCACTTGAAATGAGCTGCCTTCTCTAATTTTGTCATAGGCAAATGCTGTCAAATTCCACAAGTATAAAATTTTGTTATGTCTTTCAACATTGTAGAGCAAGCAAGAACACAGTATGCCTGATGGAGAATTCAGTCCGCGCAGGCTAATCGGAAATGACACTTTCAGTTTTTATGTAATTTTCTGTTTTGCGCAAGTCTACTGTAGCACAAAATCTAATGTAGACATAAAGTGCCTTCTCAGATTAGCCTGCGCAGACTGCGCAGGCTGATCCAAGACAACAGTTTACCCAAATGCCCGAATGCCCCTTTTCACGTGTTGCGAGCCATATACACATGAGCGTATGTATTAAACTCCCCTTTGCCAGAGCATAGCTCGAATCAAAGTGAATGTCTATTGATGTCAAAGAAAACAGGAGCTCTTCAAACAACTAAAATATGGACAGGAATGTGATTGAGGAATTAAGAATGGCAAGGGGAGGGGAGTCGAGGTATGAAATGCCCTTAACCCCCACACCCCTCCTGTATACTTCAGTTAATGCTTAATTTCTAAGCAGGTCCTTGAAGAGGGGTCGGGTTTAAATTTTCACTTTTTAGTTCAAATGGAAAATCTTTTGAAAGCAGAAAAACATCACATCCTTGCTTAGAAAATTGAACTTGAAAACAAAACATTAACTCTTTACCAAAAGCCAAAGTTTTTTACCTCTCCAAACTGAAAGCATTGGAAGATGACAATTTGAATATAACTAAAATGATCAGATTTATGTTTGAAAGGGCTGAAAACATTGTGGGGAAAGGAGAAAATGCTGGTTACCAGCAGTTTCTCCTTTACCCACAATGATTTCAAAAGGTTTATTCTTATAGGTGTTCTAACCTGGGATTGTTTAATAATGGGTTGAGAAAAAGAACACAAATGAAACAAGGTTTCACTAAGTTTACCTTTACTTTTTTCTGCAACATAAAACATTGCAATAATAGAAAACTAGCACTGCTACCTAATAATTATGCGGTACTAGCCATTTACCACACAACCCTGAGTTTTAATGATTTTCAGATCGAAGGTTTTTGAAAACATTGAGGAGTAATGAAAAAATGCTGGTGACAAGCATTTTCTCCTTTTCTTAAAATGTTTTCTACCATTTCATTAATGTGGGGTCATATTAAAATAGGTATGATATACGATATAATGACATACATGTAATTATCTGATCTCATCTGAAGTGACCAAATGTTATTTGAACACCAAATTTGCACATCTTTACTGCATGTAACCATCTACATGTACTTTCCTTTCATTTGCAGTGAGGAGTATATTGCGTTACTTATCAGTGTTTAACAAACAATGTTAATATGGAGCAAAAATTATCTGAAAAGGTCCTTTTAACCCTTTTCCACACAATCCTGGGTTTAAAGGACCTGACAAAAACACCTTTAAAAACATTGTGGAAAAAGAAGAAGTAATTGTAAGCAGCAGATTCCAGCTGTATTTTGCCTAAATGACTCAAAAAATAGCATACAATATAAATCCAAGATCAGACTGCTTGTTCTGTGCGGTATGATCTTGGTCTGAGCTGTCTACAAAAAACAATGTGATCTTGATCTATATTTTCCACAAAAATAACTTTAGAAGAAATAACTATTCATGATGCTAAATATCCATTCTCTCTTGAAAATAAACTTACCCAGAAATGAGCTAAGAGGGTGTTATCAACAGCAATGACTTTAAACACATATACATTGCTCGTAGACAAGCATCTGTAGCGTAAGAAGTAGAGATCTGGTGTTGTGTTCCATCCCTCTGGTAACATCTCACTCTCTTCTTCATGTTTCTTACTCTAAAAAGCAGCAAAGACAATAAACCCTTTACAAAACAATCCCTTAAATTAACAACTCTAAAAAATAAAGCTTTTGAAAACATTGTGGGAAAGGGAGAAAATGTTGTTATCCAAAATTTTCTTTTTTTCCCACAATGTTTTCTATCCTTCAAGGGACAAATATTACCATTTGAACCATATTTCATTTGTTATCAGCATTTGCAATTAATTTGGACAAGAACAAATTAAAGAGGTGAAGAAAAGTGAGGACTAGATATGCAGAAGAAAACATATAAAATAAGACATAAATGAATAGGTCCAAGCGTCAGCCTCTAACATCAGAGGTATTAGGTTCAAATTCTATGATGAGCATGGTCAACCTTATCAAATATCCAAGGGACAGAAGAAGCCTACCACCTTCCTTATTTAGAAGTGTACAACTTCGGGATTTTGCATACCGTATAATTCTATAGCCAATATATCATCTTTCACATAAGAACATAGGAACATGAAAAGCACAAATAAATAGGCCTTGAATTTCTTTTACCTCTAGTGTTAGATAATTGCTATGTATTCTAAATATGGTATATTCAATTTTGTAAGGTACACGTCGCTGCGATATGTTTAAGCAGTCATGGTATGATTTATTGCGTATTCAAACTACCCACCATGTGTCATGGCCAGTGATTTCGAAATAGATAAACACTACCTTGCTGTTGAGCTAGCTATTAAGGCAATGCAATTTGGTGTATTTTTCTTTATGCAAGTTAAGCACCCTGGATAGGTAACCATGATGTTGCACATACCATTTGGTGGCAGAGGTGGGATCATGACAACTGGAGTTGCCTTACCCTTGTATGTTCCCCTGACTAATTTGTATACGAGTCTTGGGGTTGAGACTTCTGGACAGTGAAAGTAATGTCACGGAATGAGGTTAGATATATGAGCACTTTACACCTGCCTTACTGTTGAGCTAGCTTTAACCATGATGCGGTTTGGTGTATTTCTCTCCATGCAAGTTAAACAGCATTGGTATTATTATAGTTAGTGCCTGGATGGGTTACCATGACGTTCCATCTTACTATACAGTGTTGTAGTTGACATTGGATGGACTCACAACCAGATGCCTGGCTAGCTCAGTTGGTAGAGCTGCGGTACTAGTGTTCCAGGAGTCGTGGGTTCGAGTCACACGTCAGGCACACTTTTCTCCCATGATTTACTTCAACTGGTTGGTTTCCAGGAAGCACAAATGTCTCTATTTTGATCATTTGTACCAATAACTGGTATTTTCAGATAAGTGCTGCAGTACTGTAATGTATAGTATTGTATAGTATACTGGTGTAATCAAATTTCGCCAACGCAAGGGAAACTGCTCTTTCGGATTGCACAAAACAATAGTAATTTTCTTTATGGTTAAATATCTATGCACTTGTGTTCAAATACTTTTTTAAAAATAAGTTTTACCACTTAAACATCTAAATTTATCTGTCAAAACATCGTTAGAAGTGAGACAGTACAAAGTCGCCATCTATAAAAAGAGTAAGCCAATTTCGACAACTCTGGTTTTCCAAAAATTAGAGGCCCCAGAGAGGGTAAAATGAAATAAAAAATTCACAGCATCATTTCAGCAATATTCATTGCATCCCTTGGATATTAACTCTACATTTACTTTCTACGAGAAAACCTGAAGGACATCAAACAAAACGCAGCTCTCAGAAAACAAAATCGACAGTTATGTGATTTTTCGTGTTACAATTATTTCTGCTGTGGCACTGAAATATTACAATCTAACTTAGTATGACAGTGTTGGGGATAAAGAGGCTGTAAATCTAAAACAGATAACCTTTTATAGCTCACAGAAAAGGCTATTTTCTTGTCTTTGTAGTGATTTTTATACCTGATTCAGTCTATTTTCTTAGGAAAAAATGAATAAGGACCCCTCTGTCTTTCTTATGGATATATTTCCCTTTAGGTGCCCCATGCGAAACTTCAGCTATTAAAGTTCAAAAGATAACCTTTCAAACCGAAAATAGACGAAACAAAAAAAGTTTTAAGCTAAAAGTATCTTTTAAAATCTGCATATAAAGGAGACACCAGAAAAGTGATAATAAAATGGCGGGGAAAAGCATGTGAGAGGTCGCTTATGAACTTTTTTCCTATTGATAGGTATTTTTCTGTCATTAGATTCAAATGACAGTTCAAAACACCTTTGCTGCTAAGATATCAATCATTTCCGTGAATGGATGATGTCACAGATACGAATATATTGCCCGAGAACATAGTTGGCGAAATTCGATTACTAGCGAAATTCGCTTACGCTCCTATATTTCAATAAAAGAATGAGGACTGACATCAAAAGTGATTCTCGAAACATTTGGAACTGTCTGCCAAAGATGTTATCTAGATAAAATTTGAAATTTTGGCATTACAAAACGTCCCTAGTGATGAAATATTAAACATGACAGTAAAATACAACAGTTCCTCTCCAAAACAGCGAAATAAAAGAAAAATGAAAGTGAAAGTAAGCCCAAGAGTGCAATGTCATTCCTCTGCAGAAGAATAAAATTCAATCTCAATAAATCAAATCAGTTGCAAAACTCACCTTTTCCCCTACTCCAATACATTTGTAGCCGGCTGCAATAATCTGCCAGTGTAAAACACTGACAATGCTGTCTTGTGGTGTCTTGATATCATTTTTTATTGAATTGAACATCAATTCCAAACCTGGGGCCGCCATGTTTAGTATGTGAATCTTAGAGTAATTTCCCTTCGAAAAAAGCCTTTTCAACCTTCATATCTGTCTTCCTCGAGTGACAAGACTGCCACAATAAACGAATTTCCAAAAGCAGTAGAATGTTCATGTACACAGATTGTTAGGACGCCTAAAATTTCTACAGCAAAGCAAAGTTAGACTTGTCCAGATTGAAGGCATTTTCAGACAAAGTTTAAATGATAGGATTAGTCTTTGAAGAGACTGAATACATTGTGCAAAAAGGAGCCCGAAAATGCTAGACCTTATTGATCGAGCGTTTTCTCCTTTTCCAACAGTTTTTCGGCGTAGACAGATGCGTTGGCTTTTGACTTTTTTCTTGATATTTGATAAATCCGAATATATAAATAGTAATTTGCAATCGGTGAAAGATGTAGGCCTACCGTTAATTTAATTATACCAACATGTGTTGCTACCGTTTTAACATGACATTGTAATCTTATTTAAACATATTTTATTCATAGAATTACATGGAATTACATAGAAAAACAGATCAGTCTGCATAATAACAAGAATAATTCTATAAAATGGATTGGAACGAAAGCTAAGCTTATACAGTTCCTCTCCAAGCTCCGGTTAAGCAGCATGTAGGCCTATAAAGAAGTCACACAAAAAACAAAAATGAAGAAAATAAAATAGAAAAAGACAAGAGAGGTAAAAAGAGGAAAAGATGGATGTGGAGTTATGCAAACTGGTAAACTTGTTAACTAATAATCGATATGTAAGGACCATAAAAAGTAACTTACAACCTGACCTTACAATTCCACAGAATTTGTTATAACTCAGAATTAAGCCAGTTTGGAGGACAGATAATTAATCATCGCTTAATAGAAAAATTAAGATCAGTTTTGCTAATATCTAAATCTCCCACTTGCACGAATATAAGTATGAACTGCAGCAAATATTATTTCATTTGAAAGCAGACTAAGACTTTCGTCCCCATATAGGATAGTTCTAAGACAGACTCTTGTTATATCATTAATGGCAAGGTTTAATTGATTTCTTATATTATCATCAGGGATCCTATATACAGGTATATAGGATCCCTGATTATCATAATTTGGACACTGTAGAAAGAAGTGTTCAGTTGATTCGACGGAACCACAAGTGCAAAGAGGAGACTGTACTATCTTTTTCAAATATAGGTGGTGATAAAGAGAGCTGCATCTATTACGCAATCGAGCATGAATAATCTGATTTTTTCTTTCGCCATAAAAATAAAGTTGTTTCGGTACGGGTTTGCCAAGGTTCAAACGATACTTAAAAGTGTTACTGTTTAGGCGCTCTTTATGTCATCAGTTAAGAAATTCCAATCACTAATTACTGCCGGTAGAAATGAATATTTGTAAAAACTAGTTCTGCAAGAAATGGTTCGCAAGTTGTTTGGACTGCGTAGATTATAAGCTGATGAATTACCGACCGTTGGAGGTACGAGTGCATTAAGATAATTTGGTGAAAGCCCAATAATCATTTTGTAAAAAAGAATAAGTTTGTGTTTTCGTCTACGTTCGCTCAAAGTTTCCCATCCTGTTTCTTCATATAGATCAGCAATTGCCACAAGTTTTGTACAGCCTGTAACTATACGTGCAGCTTCATTTTGGAGTTTGTCTAGTTCATCCTTAAACCCCTGAGAAAGATTGTCCCAAATTACATCACCATACTCCAATAAAGGCCTAATGAATGAAAAGTAAATGGTTTGAAGAGACTGCCGATCAAGTCGTACTTTCAAACGTCTCATAATTCCAACCCTCCTCCATGCCTTCTCAAGAAATTTGTTAATATGAATATCCCAGGAACCGTCCTTAGAAAGAAAAATGCCTAAATGCTTATGATTAGAAACTGATGGAATTTCGATGTTGGACATAAAGAGATTTGGGTGATTAGGTTTATTACGTTTACGGGATATTACCAGTGATTCTGATTTTGAAGGGTTAAACTTGACCAGCCATTTTTGTGCCCAACGGGAAATTTTATCTATGTCAGATTGTAGGATATTACCTACATTAGTTGGATCATCTACAACCATAGATAAACTCGTATCATCTGCAAAAAGATTTATGTTTGACTGAATACCATCAACGATATCATTGATATAAACTAAAAATAGAAGAGGCCCTAATATAGATCCTTGAGGTACCCCAGCCTGAACATGACATAAGGACGAAATTCCCCCTGGTATAACAACTCTTTGATATCGGTTCGAGAGATAATTAGAAAACCAAGACAACAGCTTACCATTGATCCCCGCACTTTGTAATTTGAAAAGTAGGCCTTTGTGCCAAACCTTGTCAAAAGCCTTACTTATGTCAAAAAATACAGCTCTAAATTCAAGTCCATCGTCCAAGGCCTTACAAATGTTGTTATATAGACAAGATTGATTGACTGTGGAGTCACCGGGCATGAAACCTGACTGGAAAGGTGTGAAAAACCCGATATCTTTTAAGTGGTTAGAGACATGTTTGAATATAATGCGTTCAAATACTTTTTCAATGCTATTCAGTAAAGAAACGGGTCTATAGTTAGATGGAAGAGAGCGGTCACCTGATTTAAATATCGGGCTTACATTGGATATTTTCCACGAAGATGGAAGTGTATGCACATTTAAAGAGTGATTAAACAAATCACATAAGTGTGGGGCAATCTGATTAGACACTTCAATAAGAATCCTATTATTAATACCATCAGGCCCCGAAGCTTTTCCATGTTTAAGTGATTTTAATGCATCCTTTACTTCAGAAGGAAAAATAGTCAGTGTATCTAGGGAAGATTGTGTCAATGGGTAATGCTCATTTGGAAGAACACTTAAAGAATCGTCTACACGCGACTGATTTGCAAAATAACAGTTCAAGACGTTGACTTTCTCATTCTCATCAAATACCATTGAATCACAAGAATTGTCGAAAAGAGGGGGGATTGACGACGGAGAATTTGAAGACATGAGTAACTTTAAGGTTTTCCACCAATCACGTGATGTTAAAGAACCTGATTTTAATTTAGAAGACAATTGATCATAATAATTTTCTTTAGTTTGTAATCTTGAAAAAAAGAAAAAAAGTATGACGTTTCAACAGTATACAAAACAATGAGGAAAAAGAGGCAATTGCAGGCAAGGTTACTCTCATCATTTAAATTCATATTGAACCGAAATTTACAGTTTTAATATTCATACCAGTACCTTTTAAGCCGTTTATCTTTTTTGTTAAAACTCAAAGCGCTAGATTAATGATTTGGCCCTTTTCAGTTAAGAAAAACAGCCTGAAATATTGCTTTTTTAAGGCCGTTTCTGTTAGAATGTGTGATATAGTGGCAGACAGGGCAGATCAAAGATCAGACTGCACTTTTTGCACGTTTTGTGCAGTCTGATCTTGATCTGCATTGACTGTCTGCATAAACTACTTAAGTCGGTTCCAGGGCTCAAGGGATTTCTTGTTCCAGGTGACTTTTTCCCCAGGATAGTTAAAACTCGGCTTTGTTTGGTGAAGCGTTATTTTTTTTTTCTTGATGTAACCCTTTTGTACAAATATCTAGATGTCGTCTGATTGGATTAGTCAGCGATCGTACATGTAAATTACATATTTGCATATTTGTTACGATCCCTGGATCGTTAAGTCTATAAGTTGCTATTGGGACAGATAATGTAAGACGGGAATTGGTTGTACAAAAAACTTGGACTTAAAAAACACTGTCGAAAATTTACTAGTCACTGTTGTTGGAAAAAATTGAAAGAAAAGCGAAAGCTTACTTTATATATATGGCGAATTATGCCATTTCCCATGAGTAGTTTAGGAGCCACTTTGGTGATATAGTTACGGTGATGACGTAATATTAGGATTTGATCGGCGGCCATTTTGTTTTTGAATGCGTATGGGAACTCGTTTTGACTACAGGAATACATATAGAGTTACCACATTGCATCTCTTTTGTAGATCGGATGCATGTGTCATTTGCGCTGTCTCCAGATTTATATCAACACTGTTGTTCTTGGCAGCGGGTTTTACCCGCTGTCATAGTTCCCACATCACAGTGTGCATATACTGGTTTTCAAAACCTGCTATCTTTGTCTAGGTCAGATTTTTGCTTCCGGCAGGTTTTGCCTGGATACGCGAGTAAACAAAACCAGTTTCGTACACTAACAAAATAGTTCTGCCGTTGTTATTCAAAAAGATCGTTCAACTTGATATTGTATGTTCCCTGAAAAAATTTAAACTTCTCATGTTTATGTTGTCTTTAAAATTTAAGATTACAAAATACAAGCCTGTGCCGAGTTTAATACCTCTCTACAATCCGGCGCATTTATACAATAATACAGCTGGTTGTTGGAGAACTCGTACCCTAGTCTCATGGGTACGAGTTCTCTGTTTAAGTTTACGAGGAAAATGTCCTAGAAATACCTATTTATTAGCATGTATTCAGTGCCAGAAAAGAAACCCGCTGCCTTCAGTGCGTTAGCACTTTGATTATTCATAGCACTTATGATCTTTGATCATTCGAACAATGCATATTTTCACAGATTAATTCAACCAAGGGCATGGTCATTCAACACTCCGGACTTTCTGATCCAGGAATAGCGGGTTAAAATACCTGTTTGTTCAATACTTTTTTTTTTTTCATTTATGTTCACGTGTGTTTGTCACGGCAAATCATCATATGATTTTTAGACCCATAAAATTCATTTTGTCGAACAACCGACTGAATCATGAGGTTAGACTGGTCCTTGGACATTCAGAAAACTTACAAATATGATACCAAAAAGTAACGGCCCAAGTCAATACGGACTGCGCCTGCTGACATGGGTCGAGAGTTTTTGCAGATGCGTTAAACCCCTTCATGTAACAATAACTTTGCACTGGGATGTTCCTGCTTACTTCACAAAATAACTTTGTTAAGTAACTGACAGTGAACAACAGCACTGCAGAAAAAGTATTAAATAGAACTCTTAGTGTTGGTCCGTGTGGATTCTGCTGATCCGGACAACTGATGGCTTATGAGAAAAATATAGATTAAGATCAGCCTGCAAGCCCGTCCGGTCTGATCTTGGTCAACACTCTTCACTGAACCCTGTAACTGCTTACCCCATTTGCACAATCACATGTGGTAAGGAAAATGTCTGTGGAAAACAACTGGGGGAAAAGAAAAAAAAACTGGTTACCAGCATTTTCTCCATTTCCCAAAATTGTTATTTTTCACTTTCAAAGACAATTTAAACTTAATTCAAGCCACATTTGATTTTTCTGCTGCAAATGCTTTCTGTTTTGGACAAGTTTAAAACATAATTTTCTGCTAAAGAGCGAAGGATATCCTAAAGGATATTACTAGTTCCATTGTTCATCTTAATTCAACTGAATAAACTTTTCTTCGTTAGGTTATGGACTCAAATCCAACTGTTGGGAAGTACTGGATCTTTTACCAAGGAATTAAAGAATAACTAAAGCAGGAGCATTAAAAACTAGTTTTATTATTTTACAGTTGTTGTTTACCAACTAATATGAAAATTTCTTTTGGAAAAATATTTTGAAGTTTTTTTTAAAGTGTCAGATAACAAATTTTGATATCTCTCTTTCTGTCAATACTACATGTTTGTTTCATCCAATGATCTGCATTCCCCCTCCATTACCCGAAGAACCAGATCCCCTGAAAGATAAAAAAATCTTCTTGTGGTTGATTGAGTGATTAGTGATCTGGATTAATCGATAAAATTAGCTAATTAATGATGACTGATTGATGATATTGAGTTCGTCAATTTATTTAACCTTTAGGCATCTGAGAGCGACTCAAGGACCTTTTGCAGACTGTGTAGATCAATATCAGGCTGCACAGAATGTGCAGTCTGATCTTAGATCTACACTGTCCGATAAGGAGATGGGACACTACGTCGTTTTCAACAAAAGTCGATCACTATCAGGGAGATAACTCACTTATCCTTTTTCTGCCTTTCGCTGCTACCACACTTTGGCTCAGCAGTTCCACAAGATCCTTGGACAGCAGAAAAGAACATATTAGTAATAACATATGGTTGGAAGAGATAAAGGCGTATGCGCCAGCCAAACTCTCTAAAACAATAAGATAACATAATAATTGTCGTAAAGAGCTTACGTTTCCTCATGTTTAGTTAAATGCTCCACAGTGTGCTGCCCACAAGGCCAAACAAAAACACAAATATTAGTATCGAAGACATTTGGGAAAGATAGACTTGAACATATTTTGTCAAACAAATGCATCAGCCAAATGCAATGAAGTAATAAGATAACACGATATCATGATACATAGCTTACGTTTTCTCACACAGTGGGTACCCAATTCGATCTGCGCAGAATCCATCGTGCCAGCCAAAGTCGTACAATCCGTTCAGAGCGAGGCAGTCTTCATGATTGTCGGGGTCGGGATTGGGCTGGTTTTTGCTGTAAGTAAATGTTAACCCTTGGTTAAATTCCTTAACAGACGACAAAATCTTAGACTTGTCCAAATTTAAAGCAATGAGGACCATTCTTCAGTTACTTCCCTTGATTCCTCTCTGGTACTACATTGGTCCCGATAAAGAGATTACTTGGTTTTTATCCTTGATTTTTTTTACACTACACATTCTTCTTCTTGAGATACTATCTCCACTACATCTAGTTCGATTGATTTACAAATCAATATATACACTGTACGTATTTTATGATGATTATAAAAGAATATGATTTCAAACTACTAGAGAACTGGACACGTATACCATAAATCATGTTACATTTATCGCAATATCCCCAAGGGAATCAAGGATAAAAACAAAGGAATACATGTAAAAGGACCAATCTGTTATTTGGTTACCTTTAGTCTTTATCTGGCAAGGGAGACAATTTGACTTATAGGAATGGCCCCTATTGCAAATGGATAAATAATCATGGATCAAATAATGAAATTGTGGGAAAAGGAGGAAGTGCTGGATAACGGCATTTCTCCTTCTCATAAGATATTTTCAAAGGTTCACTCTCCTCGAGGGTTTAAAATACAGAATTGTTTGTAAAGAGTAATTAGAGAGCCCTGATTTGACCCCAGCTCTTGGACACGTGAGCACTTCACAGCCACAGCCTTAAGCTTGCACCGCTGAAGTGAAAAAAAAAAAAACATCGACCATGAGCCGAACCCGTGATGTGACTAAAAAATTAAGAAAGTCGAAATATTCTTAATTTTATTCTAAGTCGGATTCTAAATTTAGAAAGTAACGCAACTTCTGATTAGCTAAAACATTTGGTTTAGCGAAGTGGCGTTTCTTTTAAATATAGAAAAATCTTAAGAATAAGACTGAGAACATTTTAAAAAAGTGCTGGTGAATTCGGATCTTGCAAAGATCATTATTGAAATGGCTTGATCAGGCAAGTGGGCGATATAGATCCAAGATCAGACTGCACATTCTGTGCAGTCTGATCTTGATCTATACCGCCTGCTAAAGTCCCTATTATCGCCCATGGTCCTATAAGGATCAAATCGCTCACCTCGCATCCCACTCAGAATACGTCAATTCTTCATCTTTTGCTGTCCATTTCCAGATACCTTCGATATCACGGTCTGAGGCGCCCAACCAAAATGCTGTAGAGTTTCGCTGCATGCTTTCTGGAATGGTGCGACCGGAAACAGACTTTTTGTTTTTACCTCTATTCATCTCAGATCACTCATTCGCTTCTGTAACCTACTTTTTCCAGTCTTTTATGCAGTAGATCACTTTTAAAAGCAACATGGCAGAAGGAGAAGTTACTCATAGTGAGCAAGAACTTTCCACTTTCTGGTACAATGCTTCAAGAACTATACATGTATCGAACACAAACCGATAAACTGCTAAATAAAATAAATAAGCCTTGCTATGTGAAAAGGGGTTATAATGCATCTGCACAAAGTATCGACCCATGTCAGCCTGAGCATTCCATGATGGACGGAACTTTTTGCTGTTGGTCAATTTTCTGCCGAAATGCTTTAGACTTTCGTTGCATGCTCTCTGGAATGATGCAACCGGGAACAGACTTTTGTCTTTAACATGCAATAATCTCAGATCACTCATTCTCTTCTGTAAATGACTTTTTCCCGTCTTTCAAGCAATAGATCACTTTCTAAAACAACATGGCTGAGGGAAAAATTGCAAATAGTGAGCAATTATTATTATTATTTTTTTTTTAATGCTACAATGCTTCAAGAAGGATGCATTGTATAAAATGCACCAATACTGCTTTTAAAATCAAGTACATAAACATTCTAGCAAATTGTAAACAGAATAAAAGCTATTATTTTGACTACAAATCGGCGAAAGAGTTCAGGATAAAGCTGGTTTATTGATTGAATGTTGTTTTGCGCCGCTTTCAACATTTTTTCAGTCACATCACGTCGACAGCTTACATATGCATGTATGTCATGGGTTTAACCAGTACTAGGCTACGGCTCTGAAGTCTCTTGCCCAAGGAAACTCCCACAAAAAACTCTGTGCTTCCACTCGAACCCGGGGCCTCTCGGTTATTTTACAGCAGAGCCGCGCTGGACCCCGGTAAGGATAGAGAGTACCGCTGATCATCGTTTGACTTGTCACTGCAAGGATCGATAACGGGCTGTCGGTTTAGGTGGCATAGAGATGATTATTGAGTTGTCCTTCTAAGACCAAATTGTGATAAAGAGAAACGCAGTTTACAATCTTACCCTTTTTGAAAAGTTTCCTTGCGTAATATTTCAGAAATTTGCTTTCATTTTCAGTCTCAATGACAACCAGGTCGCTGTTCTTTTGATTACAATAATTCTGAAAATAAATAATTCTAATCAACATATGGATAATGATAGTAAAATAGTTTGATTAGATAAATACATTAAGTGTACTATATTAATGAAATGACACGAGTGAATGTATAAATCAATGATTTTAAATGAATGAATGAAGTAGCAAGTTGAGTCTTGATGGTCTTATTGTGGCTGAAAACATTTTTGTAATATCAGACATCGTTTCGGTAAAACCGAGCTCTTAATGCAACTTAAATGCACCCGAAATTTTGGAAGCCAGCTTTTAATCTATCTTTGAAAACTACATCCAAATGCGAATACATGCTGTATTGGTGTAACATATTTGCATATTATGAGCCACTAATAAAGGGAGGTAACGTGTAGACCATAAAGTTGTACTGAGAGAAAGAAAGGACTACTTAACCACTGCCTCCGTCCAGTCTATTTTCTCTTCGTCATGAAATAAGTAACAAGAGCCCCGGAATGGCAGCCATGCATCGGGACAGCAAGTGTCATCACCTGTAAAGGAGTGGGATTCGTGCCTACCAACCATTTTATATACGAGTACAACGTCTTCTAGCATTTAACAAACAGAGGATATATATATATATATTTTTTTTTTTCGGTGAAAGATCGAATTTCATTTTATCGAGTGAACATCATCTGTAATATTTTCACCAGTGGCTGCCACTCGTGAAAGTATTATCGATGATGTTCACTCGATGAAATGAATTTCGATCTTTCACAAAAAAAAAAACAACAAGTATTCTATTTATTTCACGCTTCTAACTTTTGTTGTTGTTGTTGTTGTTGATGCGTTTGTCAAAATCCAGTACAGTTGTTTTCAAAATTTCCAGTGGCGTGCCCCCTTCACATAAGAACACATTACAATATTACGTAAAACGCGTGAAATGTAGGGTAAATACGCGTAAATTACGCCATATTTCCCTCTGGTTGAATTACACGCGCTGTTTACCGAGGTAATTATTGCGCGGGAACAACTGTTACCACCTACTTGAATAGTTAGAAAATATGAATACGGTATTTTTCACTGGTCGTAACCGTAAAATATCAAACCATAATCCACCATTATTTCTCATAATGTTGTGAATTCAAAATAGAACCCCCAATCCAACTCTGCTCCCCCAAAAATGAAAAAAAAAAAAAAAAAAGAGGGAGGGCGTGGATCACTCCAATCTTGTCCTTCCCACATGTCTTGTGGTCCTCTGCCACTCGTGCTTAGGGCTGAACAGGTCGAGGCAAGCCCGGGTTGTGTATATAAGTCCATAAGTCCATATAAGATTGGGAATTACTAATCAAGAGCTTGTAAGTTCGAATCTCGGCGCCGTCAAACTCCCTTCGAAGAGTGTTGCCACAGGATGGTGCTGCCACAGGATTTATTCTCTTTTGCCGCCGAAAATTGTTTATGCATTGTTTCTAGGGGTGAAGCACAGTCAGTGGCTTGGAAAGGGTATTGTGCGCAGTAGGACTGCAAGGATCGGTGCACTGGTCGAAATAATATAGCTAAAATACAGTTGAAAATGGCAAAAAACGACAAGCAATCAGCAACTTGAGTTACACTTTTCACGGTACATGTTCATAGCCATATTACCTTTTAAAGGCAGACGACTCCCCTTGATCCCTTAGGTCGTATTAACCAACCAATTTAACCCTTAGGCTGACCTTTTGCGGACAGTGTAGATCAAGATCAGACTGCACAGAACGTGCAGTCTGATCATGAATCTACACTGCCCGAAAAGTAGATATCCCGTACCAATTATATTTGAAATTACAATTATTTTTTTACTATCGACTTGAAAGTTTCATTTCACTTATTTAGCAGGTTAAGGATTAAACAGCATTGCAATTCTTTTCATTAAGAACTTTTTTATGTTAAAGTAACTCAATTTCTGATTGCCTAATCCATTTTGTTACTTTCTAAAACCAGCAAAATCTAAAAATGGTAGGTAAGTACGGGCCCTGAGCGAACCGCTAGGACAATGTAGATTTAGTAAATATTTAAGAAAAAGTAGGTCCTGGGTACGTATTCACCAACCATTCTTAAGAACATTCTTAGCGTTATTCTCCAAGATTTTCTGACTTTGAAAATAACACAACTTCTGATTGACTAAACCATTTGGTCTAGCCAATCAGAAATTGTGTTACTTTAACATTAGAAAATCTTGAAGAATAACACTATAAGAATGTTCTTAAGAATGGTTGGTGAATTCCGGACCCTGAATAGCTCTTATATATACAGCAACGTACCATGAATTATTCCAACACAAAACTGAAGTGTTAGAAGTCCCAAGATAGTCCAAACACCCATGCTGAAATATCCTTGTTTCGTCTATAAAATCATACAGATACGTCATAGACTGTAGAAGAATCCGGACGATGGAGGTATTTACGGTACATCTTATCTGGGTAATTTAATTAATGAATGCAAAGAGAGCTAGTCGCAAATTATGAATTCTTCCATGGAAAGGGGTAGATCAAGATCAAGATCAAACAGCACAGAACTTGCATACTTCTTCTTCTTCTTCCCCTCCTCCTCCTTCTTTTTCTTTTTTAGTAAGATAAAAAGAACGCATCCCCATTTACCGTTCTTCGAGTTGATACATGTACTTATATTTGAAAGGTAAAAAATTTACCCTTTTAAGCCATTACGAAGAGGGTGCGTGGTTCAAATACCTTGTGGAAGTTATCTGAAAGTTCTGTTGGAAAAGCAGAAAAAAAGCTAATCAACTTTTAAAAGCAGTGTCTGACAGTTTAAAGCGTAGTACATCTAGATTTTTGCACAGTTATTTAGCAAATTATTATTTTGATGAATTGATAATTTAATGTAATTAAGACGTGAATCTTTATCTAAAAATAATGAAATAAACCAAATACAGAAAAGAAAAATGCCGTCACGTAAACTCGAACCAACGACCACAAAACTATGAGTCTGTCGATCTACAACCGTTCTTTACCAAAGGTGCTTTAATAAGGTTACACTTAAACTATATGCAGTGGGATATGTCTGTTTCTCATGAATAAGTAATGTAATCTAACATTAGTCCCGCCATGAAACTTTTAGGAACAGCTGACCAGTGTCCTTTCCTGCAAGTAGTACAGAATGTAACGGTCCGATACGAGATCTAACTATCAATACCATATTAATTGATTGAATTTGCGTTTATTTATCGTCGCCACCGGTTGCCCATATGGGCGACGCCCCCCTGAAGGCTGTTAGTATTGTTACGGGGGATAGTGCAGATACAGGACGAAACCCATCTTAAGTTACGCCTGGTTCTTTTACGTGCTCGGTGTATAGCACCGTCACACGGGACCTCGGTTTAACGTCTCATCCGAAAGACTATTAGTAATTTTAGATAGCCAGCCGTGGGGATCGAACCCACACCCTCAAGTGACTCGAAACATCACGTTCACGAGTCCTACGCTCTACCTATTGAGCTATGCGGGCTGGTCATATACCATATTAATGGCTTTAAATTTAGACATGTTCAATTCTACTGGCACAGTGTGGCGGGGAAAATATCGAATTAATTGATAAAAATAGAGAAATTATTGTCGTGCTTACTGAAAGTTTTCAGCCGATGATTTTTTCTTAAACTTCCTTTTGTACCAATAAATCAAATGTGTGTGTGTCTTTTAATTAAGTTATACTAAAGGGAGATAATTTCTTGTTACCTTTGTCATGAAAAAAGAGTAACTATTAGATTATAAACGATAACTATCATTTTTTCATTCGCAATTTTTCCTTTTGGCCACTATAGTGGCCAAAAGGAAAAATGCATTTCAATTTAAAACATACCATTAAAACATATGGAAAATATTGTAAAGATGACAATTTGTCATTCAAAATTAAAAAAGTAAAAAGTAAACAAAAGGTAAAGCAACTTGGCAACTTATGACCTAGTTTTAAAATTCATTTTCTCGCCAGCGACTAACACTGGGGCAAACGTACAATAACAGATTGTCATCTTCACGATAAATTCAATACTTTTAAATGGTATAATTTGATATGAATTACATTCTAAATAACACCCTCATTGTTTACTTTTGGCTGTCACTGGGCCATTAGAGAAAACCAAACTGAAATAATAAAAAAAAAAGAATGCTATATAAAATGATATAAAATTTTTGAGGATGTCCTTATGGCAGACAAAGATGTCCCCAATTTCCCGTGTTTAACCTTTTAGGTACTTAATGGGACTCTACTTCCTAGCAACTATGCTATGATAGCACAATCAAAGTACTGGTTAGTCACCCAGTATCCTTGTATAACGTTCACCCGTCGACCTAGTTTCGTATTTATGTATATATACGCGTCATTTTTAAATCGTAAGGCTTCAAAGTACGAAGTTTTGTCCTTTTGCGGACAGTGTAGATCAAGATCAGACTGCACACAACGTTCAGTCTGATCTTGGATCTAGGCTGTCCTATACGGTGAGACTAAAAACCAAACAAAAATTATGAACTCTCCGATTCTGGGTCTTAGTCTTAGCTGAATATTTTGATATTTTCGTGCAACTCATTTAGTAGTGCAAGATTTAATTTTCTGTTAGAAAGATGGAGCTCTTACATGCGTTAATTTCCGAAAACATTGTGGAAGAAAGGCGCTAGAGATTAACTCTTTACTAGACGAAAAAATTTTAACCCTGTCAATTTTGACAAAATTTTAACCCTGTCAATATTGAAAGCATTTGCAAACATAAATTAATGTTACCAAAACATGAAATCTGTCCTCCTAAGGCTTGAAAACACTGGAAAGGAGGAAAGGAGGAAATGCTGAATACAAGCATTTTCTAGTTTTCCCACCATGTTTTCAAATGCCTTTTATTTAAAACAGCTATGGCTCCTCTTTCAACACTGTTTCCTACATCGTTCAGTTAGCTTCCTATATTTATTCTTCTCTGTATCCGCTCATCAGTTAATCCCCTAACAAACAATTTTGTGTGCAGATCCGTCTGAAAAGGGAGCCTCTTTTAAACAGTGTGGGAAAAGGAGAAATTGCTTGTAACAAACAATTTCTCCTTTTCCCATGGTGTTTCATATCTCATTGGAGAACGTCAGCAACAAGGAGTAATTTAGTGAGACGAACTGGTCAGACATCTTGGAAAAGAAGCGCATAGCTGAGACACCAGACGAAGACAAACATAACTGAGTCATGCTCTGTGAAAAAGGGCTTTATGTATCTGCATAAAAAGTATCGACACATCTGCAAAACGTAGTGCGCAGTGCACGCAGGCTGACATGGGTCAAAACTTTTTGCTTTACTGATGTGATGACTTGCTTGATACAAAGCATCACCGAGAATCATTAAGTCCCTTTTTGTCTTAGCACGGCTCATATTTAGGTATCCGACATTTTAATGGAAATCATTTTAGCCTCTGTTGACATACCTACACAGACCACCCCAACACTTTGCCCAGCCGATTGCATTTGCATTTAGGGGTCCTGCGTGGTTCAGTAGTAAAGGGTACGATTCGTAACCTAGAGGACCCAGGTTCGATCCGTGCTCGAAGAACTAGGATTTCGATGGAGTTTCTTTGGTTAAACACTTCAGAGAATCCAGCCTAGTTCTGGTAACACTCAGGACACGCATGCGTAAATGAGCAGTCACCGTGACATGACTGAAATAATTTTGACAGCTGCGTAAACGACCAATCAATCAACCATTTCATTAACGGGGGTATGGGTGGCTGGGGGTAACATACCAGCCGCAACAATTTCGCAATTTTTACGGTCTAGAATGTGGGCCTATAATAATATGGAATGTGCTATAAGTCTCTCTATCTCTCTCCCTCTCTCTCTCTCTCTCTCTCTCTCTCTCTCTCTGTCACTGTCTGTCTGTGTGTCTGTCTCTCTCCCTCTCTCTGTTTGCCAAACGAAAAAAAAATGGGCTGAATGTTTTCAATTTACAGCATCTGCAGACGACGGAATAGATTTCGCTAGAATGATTGCAGTTTTCTTTAATAAGGTAGAAAACTTCGTGTGAAAAGGAGAAAATGCTGGTTACCAGCATTTTCTCCCATTCACACGATGTTTTCAAAAGCATTCTTCCTCAGGGTCATTAAAACTACGGATGTATGGTAATGGTTCGAATCGCTTGTGATCAAGGGAGAGAAGTCCAATAGCGGTCCTCTCCCTAGTTACCTCCCTTCCTTATGTTCCGATTAAAGACTGGTAATCGCCGAAACGTGACGGAAAAAGTTGAACGAACGAATTTCCAGGACAGACTCTGAGGTTATAATGAGGGACGGTATGGTCAATTTTGTACTCCTATTAGATCCGATAATACATTTTAGAAAAATCGAATATTTTCTTCTAATTCCATCGTACTTTGAATTGCGAAATAGTTGTTAAATATTCCTGTTTACTTGATGATAGACGTGTCGAACCATTTCGTGTTTTATTCGTCTATTTATAGATCGTATGTTACATTGACGTCCGGTTATAATTAATTAATGAATTTATCTCTATGGTTTAATGTTTGATTGTTCTGTAAAAAGCGTGTATCTATTTATTCATTATTCCTTTCCAATCTTTGTTTACCAATATGAGCTATAGATTTATTTCTAACATAAAGTATTTGTAAACAGCCCAGTCAATCATACACCTGACATATAAGACCATTGACACCATTCTTGTTTTGGATTATTTCTCCACAATACTGTGCTGAAATTCATATTACAGAAAATATCTTGGTGCATAATGATTGATTTATCATCGTATTGAGTACATAAATTTTAACAAGACGAGGCGTATTCGGTTCGAATTTTTCGCTCGGCTAGTAATAAAATGTACATGACAAACAAATCGCACACGGGTCAAGGGTCGTCTATGTCGTGTATTCAAACGTGCAGGGCATAATCTAGGGCATCGTTAATGACTTGCCAAATGGCAAAATTTTAGACTTGTCCTAATTCAAACCACATGTAGACGACAAATTTTATATGGCCAAGATTATTTGATTTGTCTTTTGAAAGGGTACATGTGAAAAGGTAGTTAAATGTCTTGAAAAAAGTATCGACTCGTGTCAGCCTCCGCGGACTAGTCGGAACTTTTTTGTCATCGGTAAATTTTCTGCATGTCCAAGGGCCATTCTACCTCATGATTCAGCAGACTTGTATAAAGAATGGATACATATTATGCAACGACTAGCTAGCTTTGCTAGAATGCTTTACGAAGATGTATTAAAACCTGTTTTCCCAGAGTGCCGCGAAAAATATATGAGCCAAGCTCTGAGAAAAGGGGGCTTAATGCATTTGCGAAAAGTATCGACCAGGTCAGCCTGAGCAGTCCGCGCAGGCTGACCTGGGTCGAAATTTTCGCTATTGGTAAATTTTCTGTATGTCCAAGGACAAGTCTACCTTATCATTAAGTTGTTAGTTTCAAAAAGTGGCTATTATGGATCCATAATAATGTGATGGCTTGCTTGGTATAATGCATGACGGAGATGCAATAAGCCCCCTTTTGCCAGAGCGTGGCTCAATTATGTACATGTACGTAATGTCTACGCCGAGCCCCGGTAGCTCAGTCGGTAGCGCACAGGACTTGAAAACAGGGCTTGGGTTCGATCCCTGGCTCGGCCAATTTCTTTCCGATGATTGATGATAGTCATTGCGACAGGATTCATTCCTCTCCCATCGCTGACCATTGTTTCGATGATGGTTATGTGGGAAAGCAGCCAGTGGCTTGGAAAGAAAATTGTGCGGAGTACTGGTAAAAGAGACTCCAGGAAAGCATGGATACGTGCACTGGCTGCCGCGATATAACTGAAATAATGTTGAAAACGGCGTAAAACACCATAAAAATCAATCAACGTAATTTATAGCTGAATATTTTATTCCCACTTTGCTTCTGTATTTTTCTCACTGACTGCTTATTTCTATCCCCACCCATAAGCACCCTTTAGTACCATTTCATCTAGTAACCCATTGTCCAGAGCGCTTTATGAATTACAACTGTACTAGTTATCCCTGAACTGCCTCCCTCGGCAAAAATTGAGACTCGGTTTTCAAGTCTGATGAAGAACATTTCTTATTCGTTCAACTCTTTATCCAAACGACATAATTCTAGACTATACCGAATTGAAAGCATTTGCAGACGACAATTTAATTGAAGGTCAAATGATGATATCTGTGTTTGATAGAGTAAAAAACATTGTGGGAAAAGGAGAAAATGCTGGCAACCAGCATTTTCTCCTTTTCCCATAATGTTTTCGAAAGCCTTCTCCTTCAGAGTTGTTGAAACACGAGATTGTGTGTTAAAAGGGCTGAAAAAGCCCAAGGGCTTGAACTCGTGATTTATAAATTGCCATAATTTTTAATTATAGCTAATGAGCAAAAGGTATACAAGTCATACTAAAAAAAAATGGTTTAAATCATCTTTAAATAGTTTCCGCCAGGTCAGCTTGGCAACAAGAAACATAAATGAGTAACTTCCTCTGAAAAAGTAGTTAAATACATTAGCAAAAAGTATCGACCCACGTCAGCCTACGCAGTCCGTGTAGGCTGATCCGGGTCGAAACTTTTTACTATGGTTAATATTTCTGCATGTCTGAGAATCATTCTACCTCATGGCTCCGCCAGTTTTCAAAGAAATGGATCCATCATATGCAACGACTTCCTTGGTATAATACGTTAATCTTTAAGCTGCTAAGTGCGACTCTAGGACGTTTCATGGACAGTGTAGGTCAAGATCAGACTGCACAAAAAGTGCAGTCTGATCTTGAATCTACACTGTCCAATAAGGAGATATTCCCCCCAAAAATACTTTTGAAATAGCAAAGTTACGGGTTTTACAATCGACTTTAAAGTTCGTTTAACTCATTGCCAAACGACAAAGTTTCGGACTGGACTAAATCGAAAGCATTTGCAGATGAAAAATTTACTATAGTTAATGGTATCATTTGGCTTTGAAAAGGAAGAAAACACTGTGGGAAAAGAAGAAAATGCTGGTTACCGGCATTTTCTCCTTTTCGCACAATGTTTTCATAAATCTTCTTCCTTAAGGTCCTTAAAAGTCGGGATTGTCTGGTAAAGGGTTAAATTATTTAGTAGCCTTAGCGGTAGGAAAAATCAGTAGACTATCTTTTTGCAGAGCGCAGCCGAGTTAGTTAAATTTAAATGTACTTTCAGGATCCGGAAGAGAGTAAAAAACAAAAAAAAAAAGTAACATCAAAATGGACTCAGAAATCTCAAAGATTTGGGAGGAGGCGCTTCGTTATGTAGCTCCACTTCCGGTTCCACCAACTGGAGCGACTAGTACCATATCAAAGTCACCAGTACACACTGACATGACAAATCATTCCACAAACAACAATAACAACTGTAACATCATCAACAACAACCTGACCCAAAGAGGCCACACACATGCATCTATCCATTCAAGTAACTCTGATCACGTGATATGTAGCAACGATAATGTTGAGGAGGGGTGTGCTGAAATAAATGTTGAACCTATCGTGCACGTGACACCAAGTGTCGATCAAAACCTCATAGAAACGCTCTTTGTTAATAGTGCAATAGCAAATAATGGACCGAATGTTGGAAGCATATCTGTCGTTAATGCTAATGACAGGGGCATATTAGACAGAATTCAGAGGCCCATTGAGAGTGTAAATGAAGACGGCCTAAGCCAGAGGGATTTCTCAAACTCTGGATCGACTTTAAATGTGGTAAGGCAGGGAGATTCCTCAAACTTGAAATCGGCTTTGAAACAGAGCGGTATAGTAATACCTGGGGCTTCACCAGACACTAGGCATGATATCTCGGATGCTTTGACAGCCGGTCTAAAAATGATCCAGCAAGGTAACGAGTTAATAGCTAAAGCTCTAAAACTTTCTGGGTCCAATTCAAATTTAGAAGGGGAGAGAACTCAAACATACGCAAACTATGAGCCTGTAAGTATGCCAAGCTCAGTTGAGTCCATGAACATTCCAAGTATTGAAGAAAATGATGCCATAGATGGACAGCTAGTTCAAACACAAGTGCCATTTGTGTCCCAAGAAACTTTGAATGCAGCAACTAACTCATCTCTCGAAGGACAAAGTATTTTACATGAACATGACAACAACGGGAAAGATTCGGAATGTTCGGAGCCTAAAGTAAAGAGAAGACGAAGAAGAGAGAGGAATCCGGAGCCAACCCCAAATGTACCGGTGTTGCCGCCATGTCGGATTTGTGACGAGAAGTCATCTGGGTTTCATTATGGTGCCAACACATGTGAGGCATGCAAGGTGAGTATGACTGTGGCTGATTGTAGAAGTTGAACTACGCCATATACCAGGGTCTATATACAGTAGAGGCCATATGTATATTTACTGATTGATTGATTAATTGCTTGATTGATTTACGGTGCTGAACGCCGTTTTCAACATTGTTTCCGTTATATCGCGGTGGCCAGTGAACCTATCCTTGCTCTCCTGTGTGTTCATTCACCAACCATTTTCAGAACATTTGTAGCCAAATGATTGATGTAGAAAGTAACTGAGCTTCTTAATTTATCCAATTAGTATTACTTTCAAATTCAGAAAATTCTTGAGAATAAGACCAAGAATGTTCTCAGGAATAGTTGACGAATTAGGTTCCTGTTCTTTGACCAGTACTTCGAAAAATATTCTTCAAAAGCTACTGGCTGCTTTCCCAAGTAACCATTGTCAAAACAAACGAGGAATAAATCCTGTCGCAATGACAATCATCATTCCTCGGTCACCAGCATTTTCTCCTTTTCCACATTTTTTTTTTTACCCACTTGACGACTAATGATATTAATCCAAAAATCAAGCCATATATACACTGTACCTTGTCATGTGCGAACGCCTTGAATTTTGACGAGTCTGAAACTCTATTGTCTGTTAAAGAGTAAGGATACCATTTCATCACTCATCATCTATTTTACAGGGTTTCTTCCGTCGGACATTAAAGAAGGAAGAGGTTAATTTTCAGTGTAAATGTTCCGACAATGAGAAACTAGCCTGGAGTCAAGGACCATACAAGAACGGTTGCCCGGCATGTCGATACGAACGTTGTATAAAGGTTGGAATGTCCAGAAACGGTAAGTCGGTTACCAGTCAATCGTTTGTCTCTTTATTTTTCCGCCATATGGCTTGCAACACGCGAAAATTGGCATTCGGACATTTGCGTAATTTGTCATCTCGGATCAGCCTGCGTAGTCCGCGCAAGCTAATCCGAGACGGCACTTTACGACTACATTCGATTTTGTACTACAGTAGACTTACGCAAAACAGAAAATAACATGAAAACGGAAAGTGCCGTCTCGGATAGCACGCAAATGTCCGAGTGCCCCTTTTCGCTTGTTGCAGGCCATATATTTTATTTCAATGCCAAGTTTGGAGAATCATTTTTTAAACTTGTGGCTATACCCATTTTCTGCCTATCTGGTTTGTAATTATGAACTGTATATCTATGTAAATTATTGGTATAAAAAAGATTAAATCTACCTACCCTAGTATTTTTAGCGATAGATAAATACTACTTGAACAGAAGTAGAACTATTTCTACTTTTCTACTTTTTTTGGCAGTGAAGCTCAAAAGATATTCTTTGAACAAAACAAAACAAACAAAAAAATACGAGTTTTTTTTTTACAATATTCCTACTTTTCTCTCTTCGCCCCCCCCTCCCCCCCCCCCCCAAACAAATGGTGGCTGTTCTTCGAACAGAAGTAGATTTTTTACTTTTCTCCTGCTACAAAAATCCGCCGATACACTGTCAAAAGTAGAAAGTAAGAGTATTTAAGAATATGAATATTTTTTACACATTTTGTTTCAAAGTGAAGATCTGTAGAAATTAATATCGGTAAATAGGTCTATATCCAGCACAAAAATAGATGAAACAATGAATATACTAGCTATATACTGTTGAGTCACGCTCTGGCAAAAGGGAGTTAAATGCAAGTTATCATATAATTTTGGATCCATTAAATCACCAGTTTGTCTAACAACCTACTAAACGATGAGGTAGAAAGGGTCTTTTGACTTACAAAAAAAAAAGTTTTGACCCAGATCAGCCTGCGCAGACAGCGCAGGCTGACCTGGGTCAATACTTTTAGCAGATGCATTAAATCCTCTTTTAACAGAGAGTGGCCCATTTATATATTTTCAGCAATAAAGATTGGTAGATATACTCTGAACAGAAAAACAGAAAACATCAAGGAGGTGAAATCTCTCGAGGCCATGGATTCTGTGATAGAGAAGGCGATTTTCTCCTCTATAAATATAGATGGTGCAATGTCTGGATTGGATTCTCCGGCTTTTGGTAAGGGTACAACTCTGAAAGTAGATAACTTTTTAATAAGAATATATTCACTGATAGATTTATCTCGGAAAGGATAGAGATTATAGCTGGAAAAGGGGAAAATGTTGTTGCTTGCGTCTTGTCCTTTTCTCTCATTGTTTTCAAGTCTTCTTCTTCAAGGTCCTTAAAATTCAGTTTTTTTTTTTTATGATAAAGGTTGCCATTTTGACGTTCATATAAACGGTCGTTTTGCAATGAAAATAGTGAGTGTTAGAACTGTATTCGATTTTAACCCTTGCATTGCCAAGCGCTACTCACAGACCTTTTGCGGACAGTGTGGATCAAGATCGTGCCGTCTGATCTTAGATCTACACTGTCCGATAAGGATAATTATTTCCCCAATAAGTACCTATGAAATAGTAAAATTAGGGTACCTACTATCAGTTTGAAAGTGGCACTTTACAAATTTTACTATTTCGGCAGGTTAATGGTTAACATGAGAATGAAAACGGACGCAACTCGTCTATTATGTATAATGTATTTCTTTATATGTATTTTCTTGTATTATGGGCCGGTGGCCTTGTTACATTGAATAAAGTTATTGTCATTGTCACTGTCAGTAGTAATGGATAGTTCTTTTGTTTTTTCATGTGGATTTTATACAAACAAGAAATATCTGATTAACCTTTAGGTTGCTAAGCGAGACTCACTGACCTTTTGCGGACAGTGTAGATAAGGTAGAAAGGACGTGCAGTCTGATCTTGGATCTACTCTGTATCGGACAGTTTTCTCCAAAAAATAAGGTTTAAATAACATTATTCGGGTTTTTACTATTGGCTTGAAAGTTTTATTTCATTTATTTAGTAAGATAAGGGTTAAGAAAGTTCTCTTAACTGTCTTTAAACTTCCCTCTGCCATTGATACACATTTTTCCTCTGCCATTGATACACATTTTTGAAGGGCGCGAGGAAGAAAATTAGCACATTGACCCCATATTTTTTTCCCACATATAAACATAAGACATCCGGTTGTATGTAAAAAATCACATTCTAAAGAATAAGTTAATTACTTTACAATAGCCAAGCCAATTTTCTTAAAGATAGATTGATGGCGTAAGAGGTCCTTTGTGGCTCCATATGAAGGGAAAAACTGAAAAGTAACCCAACAAGCAATTACCTCTTCGTCATCATTGGTTTGCATATTGTTGAAAAGTAAATTGTTCAATTAGATATATTTTGCCGATTTTTAGATTTTAATTCAAATCAGCATTGGAAAAGGAGCAGTTTGCTGCTAAAATTGATGTGTCAAAAAATACATGAAGACATGCAATAATGAGATATACGAGAGCTAAAAAATATTACCGATAGCAACACTTGTATGTTTTTGTAATAAATTTGTCCGCAAATACACCTGCAGGGTTGCGCAGAATAAATATGTCCACATTTTCTACCAGTCGCATATTATTATTTATTCAGCCCAGTATATTAATACCAGAAAGGTCGTCAAAAGCCAGCGTGGTCAGCGGGAAAAAAGAGGAACAGAAAATATACAAAATGGAATATTTCAATTTAAAGTTTTCATCAAAAGCCTTTAATCAACATATTATTATATTATTGATCATAGACCTATATTTTGATTGCACTAACACCTGGCAGAGATATAGTTAAGGGAACTGTTGTGGAAGTTTTTTATGTTATTCATATAGTGCTTCACCGAAACCTATCTTATGCGTATTCATTAAAATTGTCTCTATGAGACAATTTTAATGAGTGCCCACAACAATAATTGTAGTTAAGAAATACTGGTTTTAGCAATTATTGAGCTCCACTCATTTATCTCCAGCTCGGCACATTTCTTTCCGAGGATTGATGATAGTCATTGCGACAGGATTCATTCCTCTCTCACTGCTGATCGATTATGGCTATTTGGAAAAGCAGCCGGTGGCCTGGGAAGAATTTTGTGCGAAGTACTGGTAGAACTAGTAACAGAAAAACTAGGAAAGCACGGATAGGTGCACTGGTCGCTGCAATATAACTGAAATAATGTTGAAAACGGCGTTAAACAGCATACAATCAATCAGTTCATGTACCTCCACTCCTTTTGAACATCCTTTTCTATCCATTTAGGTTCTGATTTGAGCTCCCCCGAAGCCATGAGAATTGCAGATTCATCGCCCTCGTTCACTGATTCACCTTCTTGTTCCACAACAGTAGAACACACAAGTGATTCCAAGTCAAGAGCACCTGCTTTGACAGTGCCGGTATGGGTTTGTATTTATTAAGTCAGACATAGATGTAGATATATTAGACTTTAAATATCATACATTTTCCAACAGCACTCAGAAAAAAAAACATTTCTGTCAGAATTGAATTCTCTGGTAATTGTTTAAACTATGTGGATAATTTACTTGAGAACCCTGTTATTTCAAACAATGGAGCTCATTATGTCTATACATGTATATGCGATAGAATAACGGCAGTCTTAAATACGATCCTACATATAATTATTTGACTGTGCTGTGGCAAAAGGAGGCTTAATTCATCTCTCTGATGTATGATACCACGCAGGTCATCACAGTATTATGGGTCAATAAACCCATTTTGTATGTATAACAACCTATTGAATCATGAGGTACACCGGTCCTTTGAGCTGCAGAAAATTGACAAATAGCAAAAAGTTTCCACCCAGGTCAGCCTGCGCGGACTTCTACTTTTTGTAGATGCATTAAGCTCCCTTTTCATAAAACATGACTCGTTTCTAGTTGTAATACAAAAATATTTTATGGGCTGGTTGCCTTTTTACTGCTGCCAAAATGACACATTTCTAGTTGTAATACATATATATTTTATGGGCTGGTTGCTTTTTTACTGCTGACAAAATGATTCATTTCTAGTTATAATGCATAAATTTATATTTTATGGGCTGATTGCCTTTTTACTGCTGGTAAAATATTTTCAATTGTCAGATTCTTGATCCGATATCTACAATCAGTGCGCTGACAAGGCGATACTGATATAAAGAGAATTCAAATGAACACCCCAAAACAGGTATTAGTGAAGAGATAGCTATTAAGACGTAAAATATCCTCACGTTTTCGGAGCTTGTCAATCAATCAATCTTTCAGGAAATTGAGAAAATAGTGCAAGAAGTGACAGAGGCTCACAAAAATTCCTCGGTGATGGATCCATCTGTATTAAATAGATCAAAAGATGTCGTAGACAAGTTACATAGAAAATATTTGGTAAGTCAAATTATATCATTATGTGATAATAGAAATAATTAATTATTCATTTTCTACGTACACGTGATTCGCAGTGGTATAACCCATTTGGTCCCATAGGCGAAAACATGGGCTTTTGCGGACGGCATAGATCAAGATCAGACTGCACAGAACGCGCAGTCTGCACTTTAATCTATACCGTCCGCTTATTAAGTCATACCATTATGACAAAATTCTGTCTGAGTTACAGTTGATTTTATTTTCAGGTGTGGAAAGTGGTCGAGTTTATATATTTGGCATTGAAAGAGTAAACAGTTAATTAATTTTCAGTGATATTACAATAAATATCTCCACTAGAGACGAAATCATGATATAATTTTTACAGTGACGATATCGTTTTTGCCTGAACTACTTTTCTTTATGCAAAATTTTAGAAGATAAACGAAATGATTCATTTTTTCCAGTTCATAACCTCGTTTTTGTAGGTAAATGAATAGTAAATGTAAAACATTCAACCATTTTACCTACATTAGTTATGCATCTTAACCCCTTACCAAATGAAGAAAAAAATTGCATCAGCCCAAATCTAAAGAATTTGCAGATGATATATTAGGTGTGGTTTCAGATGGTACGTTTTGTCGTTTGAAGGGTAGAAAACGTTGTGAGAGCAGAAGGAAATACTGGTTGCCAGCATCTTCTTCTTTTCCCGTAATGTCTGTAAAGGCCTTCTGCCTCGAGGTGTTAAAGGGTTGGGATTGTATCGTAAATGGTTAAGAAATAGGAATCATTGACTTCTGTCATGAACTCTCGGCGTCTTTCTACAGTATATTAGTAGCACTAAATAGCCTAGTTAGTGGGTCAAGTCTAGTTACTTAGACATGTACCATGGATAAGATTATTATTATAAGTAGTGGTAGTAGTAGTATTAGTATAACAAGATATTGATGTAATACGTTTAAACTTAAATCCAGGTAAATCTGTATCAGGCAAGACATTCAATATGCGATTGATACTTGCCTACTACATGTATGTTTGAATATATTTGCTTTTTTGGTGCACTGAAAAAAGCGCTTGCCTCGTTCAGAAGTGGCCAACTACGACAGGTTTCACTCTACATCATAGATAATAGATAGCTGACTTGCTGTTTTTCAGGAAGATTATAACTTAAAAGAAACAGTGTTCGGTCACCTAAAGCCATTATCAAAAGACGAGTATAAAGAGTTTTTCAACGCTACTGGAATTGACATAGACGGTCGGCAAGCGGCGTTGGAAGAGGCGTTACAACATTTCACCAAGAAGATTGTAAAGTTTGTAGAGTACTCCAAAACAATCCCAGGATTCAACGATCTTTCCCTGCAGGACCAAACCAGTCTTATCAAATGTAAGTTCTTTCAAATTACTCGAAACTAGATTTTGTTTTGCCAAGTTTTGAAACACTGCTTGGCCACTTGACCAAAGTGATGAACATGTATCAGTGAACAGTGAGCAGTGTTTTGACGATGTGTATATAGGAAAGCAGATAGTGGTTTTGAAATGATGTTATGCATAATACCTGTCATAAAAGTTCCAGAAAAGCAAGGAGCCTCCGCACTATTTCTGAAAAAGATGTTTAAAACGGCGTTGAGCACCAAACAAAGGAACAAAGTTCTGATTGGCTGAAATAAATGGTTAGCCAATCGGATGTAGTGTTACTTTTCATATAGATTTAGACCATAAGTACTGTATACTATTTAAAACATTTGTTAAATACGAACGGATATTTGCAGATTCCCGACCAGAACAGATGGTCGTATCCAGCTATCGCGCTATGTTACGCAACACAAGCCCGGATCTACAAGTTTGCACCACCCCCTGGGGTAAGGAGATCCATCTACAAGATGTCGCTAGGTTCATTCCGATAGAAGTGATGAAAGCGAGGTTCAGGTTTTGTGAGCGTTTAAGAGACCTTGATCTTAGTGTTGAGGAAGAAGCAATCCTTCGGGGAATTGTGATCACTTTTTCTGGTTAGTTTGTTGCCATACTGTTTTTCTTTTTCAAAATTCCTGCAGTAGTTGTTTGTAAATTCGAGTGGTTTAATTGCTAATGGCCTTTGTAAAATACTTTACATGATTATCTCGATGGAATATAACACAACGGACCAAAGTTCTGTCACGTTATTGTGAACTATCAGCTTGTTTTGGTTTCAGTCTGAACTATACCTTCCCAACAATCCTGAGCTCAATTAATTTTTAACAAAACAATCCCTTGTTTTAATGACCTATAGTAGATAGATGAAGTATCGTGAATGATAAATGATGCAGCAGCTTCTATAATAATGTAAATATTTCCAACACGCCATATACCAACTGATCTTATCTGCCTTTGTCGATAAAGGGAGGTAAATAGATGGAATGTGACTAGGAATTGGTTATAAGTTTTAGTAGCATTGCGTTTCTGTTTCAATTTCAGATCGGTGCGAGCTAGAGAACCCGGAAGCTGTTCAGGAAATTCAGTATAAACTGATCACGTGTTTAGAACATCTATTCAGCCGCCGGAAGGAAAAGCCGAAAAACCCACTGTATAAAATACTCGATCTCCTCGTGCGGTTCCGTGAATTCTCGGAAATGGAATACAAAACTGCTAAAGAGCTTGTGTTTGATTGGCCGGTTGTATCAAACTATGCGCTAATCAGAGACTTTTTCTTGTAAAATACAATCAGAATTCAATGCAATCGTTTCGTAGCGTAAAGTCTTACACTTTGACTGCCGTTTGCAACTTCCCAAGCTTTTTGCTGATAGTATAGATCAAGATTAGATGGCATAGAGGTTTAGTCTGATCTTGGATCCATTTGATACTTGACTTTGACCCCCACATTTTTTCGATTGTAGCACAACTCTACTGAAGAGCCGCGAAAAAAGTCGATTTCTAACTGGCAGCAAAAAAGCAAACATACATTTTATTGCCTGCTGCAAAGTACTTGTTTTTGCTTTGTAGCAGACCACTTCTTAAAACATTTAGGCCAAAGGAGAAATCAGCCATCATGACCAAATTCTTCTGTTGCCAGAATGTTCGCTTTTAACCATTGTGTTGAGCTTAAATCCATGATAATGGATCGAATTCTTGAAGGATGTATGCAGAAAATGAATTTCAGGGGGCAATGAAAAAACCAAAGCAATAAAGTCCCTGCACTATTCTCTGCCTATAGCAATCTAGCCGACTAAACATGACTTTGTATCAGCTCAATAAATGCAAAAATGGAAAAAAAGTAGTAGATTTCCTCTCTGAAAATCGATTTTGCACATTTAATTGTGATAAAACATTTGTACCAGAGTTTGAATTCATTGGTGAAATGCCATTGATGGAGAAGAGAAAAATAGTGACACAGATGTGTTTGTTTATTCATTTGTCGGTAAAAACTTTGAGATTGGACACTTATCAAAACTGAATGAAAATTTAATTTAGTTTCTTTGGGAGGAGGAATTTATTTTTAGGTTCATGTCATATGGCCCAATATGGTATCATTTACTGTTAGTTGGAAAAATATTGAAGATGCTCTTCTCTAGAAGACTGCTGATAATATGCAGCGAATGTATTGTCTTCATCTAATTGGTTTAGGGAGAATATTTGGCGATGTACTGGTAAAAGATATAGGTAGCAGGAAGGTATGGATAAGTGCACTGACCACTGCTAAATAACTTATAAAGTGTTGAAAACGGCGTTAAACATCATACTAACAAACGAAACAATTATCTTCACTGTCGGCTAAAGCATCTTTTGTTGCTTTATTCACTATAATTGTTAGGCTTTGTGATTACCTTTTGTTCGCCTTACTTTGTCACAATGCACCTTAGGGTCCATCCAGGGATCACATGTTCTAATCTTTTGTGAAGATTCTTTGCATTTCAAAACATAAAGAAATTTTAATTGGATTCAGAATTACATTTTCAATACAATTATGTGTAAAAATATGAATGATATTGAGAAATTCCAATGTTCAGATTTTCTCACTAATTTGCAATTCACGTTTCTATAAACGTTTGCTGGAATAGAATGTTGGCTGGTCTACGATACATGTTGGTCACATTGGCCAGCAAAATAGTTTTCTACATATCAAATTTAACAAATTAACAAATTTATGCACCCAAAGAACAGCATCTTTTTTATTCATCCATGAGAAATACCGTAAAATTAATTGGTGATCTAAGCAGATCATGTAAAAGTTTAGTAAAATATATCTTAACAGTTCTTGATTTCTATGGACCAATTCAAGACAAGACAATCAACGCCAGCTGAGCGATACAGAGCAACCGTCGCCCTCTTGTTTGCCTTTAACCGTTTCAGCGCTAAATATTTAAATTCAATCCCTTTCAGCGGCTAAAAATACAACCTATTAATTCTCAGACAGGATATTGTATGCTCATCTGACCAAGCGGACGGTATAGATCCAAGATCAGACTGCACGTTCTGTGCAGTCTGATCTTGATCTATGCAGTCCGCAAAAGTCCATATTTTCTGTTATGGCGCTGAAGGGTCAAACTAAAATAGCATCAAGTATAGCTTGGCTCTTTTCTATTTTTAGATTTTTGGATGCTTTTTTTCTTATACATGTACTTTATTCTACTTGCAGACACATTATTGTATGCTTTAAAGTCTATTTTGGTTTGTTATTATAATAAAATTGTTAAGATGTTGATTATTTATTTCATTTTTTTTTTTAAATCCATTTTATTATGTAGCAAAGGCCTGTATTTACCAACTATTCTTAATGACATTCTTTGTCTAATTTTGAAAATTTGCGTATTTTTAATAGAAACACTACTTTTGATTTATTAAACTTAATGAGCCATGCTCGAGGAAGCGGAGGTTTAAAGTATGTGGAAAAAGTGTCGACCTAGGTTGACCAAAGTTGAAATTTTTGCTATCGGTAAATTTTCTGTATGTACAAGGACCATTGTACCTCAGGGTTCAGCTGGTTGTTAGACTAAATTTTAATAGATTCATAAGCATGTGATGATTTCCTTGGTATAATGCATGACGAAGATGTCTTAAACTCCCTTTTGCCAGAGCATAGCTCATATGGTTTAGCAATCAGAAATGTACGTTAGTTTCATATTGTAGCAGGTAACTTTCAATACAATATAGAATGGCTGGGGAATAGGTACATGTATATAAGTACATGTATATAGCATAAGTTGGTATATAGCATAATAGGCATAATAGGTATATAGCATAAGTTGGCACTGGCTGCAGAGCTAGCTTTTGTTGCGACATGACACAGTGTTTGCTTTTGGACAAGGAGGACCTTGGTGCGATACCCACCCTTGGCAGCTACATTCTTGGCCCAATAACTGTGTATATGCCAGCAGGCCTACGAATACATGAATTTTGCATCACCATCGACGAATACCCTCAGCCCTTCTAACCATGTTTCCTAAACTCTTTAACAAACGATAAAATTTTGGATGAACATGAAAGAATTTCTAGACAAAAAATCAAATGTGGCTTAATTGATGAATTTGTCTGTAAAACGATAGAAAACATCGTGGGAAAAGGAGAAAATGCTGGTTACCAGCATTTTCCCCTTTTCCCACAATGTTTTCAAAGGCTTTCTTCCTAGGGGGTCTTTAAAACTCTGCAGTGTGTGTTAAAAGGTTTAAAAAAATTAAATTCCGATCTATTGTAATCGATTAACTCTTTATCGGACAGTATGCCCGGGCAGGTAGCTCAGTGGTTAGAGTATCTGACTTGTGACATGGCGGCTGCAAGTTCAATACCCGGTTGAGGCAAACTTTCTTTCAGGTGTTTTCAGTCTCACCTTTGCATGTGAGAAAAGTAGCCAGTGGCTAGGAAAGAAATTTTTGTCAGTACTAGTGAGAGGAAGTCAGGAAACACATGCGTATGTGCGCTGACCGCCGTGATATGACCTAAGCTGTCAAAATTACGTTAAACTCTAATACAAACAAAAAATAGACAACTTAATTTTGACCTTTTTAGATCGAAAGCATTTGCAAATGACAGATTGAGGTGAACATTGATTTTGAAATGGAAGGATAGAAAAAATTGTGGGGGAAAAAAAGAAAGTGTTGAATATTGCGGTAAACACCCAAATAAATAAACAAATCAATGTCGTCTGCTCGACTTTTTTTTTTCAAGAAGATAAAGTTTTTTAAAATCTCTTTTCCAGACGACAACATTTTAAACCGATCCAAATTGAAAGCAGTTGCGGACGATAAATCAAATATAGCCAATATTATGTGATTTGTCTGTGCAAGAGATGGAAAACATTGTGGGAAAAGGAGAAAATGTTGGTTACCAGCATTTTCTCCCTTTCCCACGATGTTTTTTTTTTTTTTAAAGGTTTCTTCCTTACTATCGGTGTAATACGAGATTTATTAGGTAAATGGGTATAAAACTTTATGGCTGTCAACTGAATGAATTCGACGTTTTTTTCCTGGTTCGAATCCCCAGCTTGGTCAATTATATCCACTGATGGATAATATACATTGCGACAACATTCATTCCTCTCTCACCGCTGATTTTTTTCGGCGGTGCTCTTGTGGGAAAGCAGCCAGTGGCTTGGAAAGAATACTGTGCGAAGTATTGCTTATAGAAAAAAATTCAAATATTTAAAAGATTACAATCTGTTATTGTACGGTCGGTCCAAGTGCGAGTAGCTGGCAGAAAAAAACAATTTTTAAAAGTAGGTAAAAACTTGCAAGGTGGCTCTCTCTTTCTTTACTTTTTTTACCTGACTTTGAAATTCATTTTTCTGCCAGCGAGTAGCACTTGGACCGACCATACAATGACAAATTGTCTTCTTCACAATAATTTCCATACTTTAGATTTAAAAAGTATAATTTACGTTAAAATACATTTTGTCACCCCCATTGTTCACTTCTAGCCGCTACTGGGCCTTTAACGAGCTTTAATATTAACCCTTTTCCTGCTAAGTAACTTGAATGAACCTGTGAAGCCGATAGTAAAAATCCCGCATAATACTACTTCCAAATTATTTTTTGGACAAAAATACCTCCTTATCGGACAGTGTAGATCAAAGATCAGACTGCACTTTGCGCAGTCTGATCTTGATCTACACTGTCCGCAAAAGGTCAGTGAGTCGCTTAGCAGCCTAAGGGTTAAAATGTCAAGGTTTTCTTGCTTCCATTTTTAGAGCGCTGCGCAAATAAAATGTTATTTGTTATCCACAGGTAGACTTCCATTTTTCTCCAATAATCTTTGATGTCTCGAGGTTGTTATTTATCTAAAAGGTTCGCTCCGCGAAAAGTGGTTTTATCCCTAGCCTACCTATCATACAATACCGAGTTTTAAACGACCCCAATAAAAAGGTCTTTTGAAAACATTGTGGAAAAAGGAGAAAATGCTGGTAAACCAGCATTTTCTCCTTTTTCCACAATGTTTTCCATCCTTTCCAAAGGGTGAATTTTTGTTTTTGAGATACAGTTATTTTGTCGTCTGCAAAAGCTTTCGATTTTGGCGCTCAAATTGTTGTCTTTTGGTAATGGGTTAATGCATCTTGGCAGGCCTAATGTATTATAGGCTACCAAGAAAGTCATCATAAAATTATGGATCCGTTTCATTGAAAAAAAAAAAAATCTTGAATTACGTGGTAGAAAAGTTCCAACCCTAGTTTTACCCCTAGCCTATACCATACAATACCGAGTTTTAACGACCCCAATAAAAAGGCCTTTTGAAAACATTGTTGGAAAAGGATACAATGCTGGGAGCCAGCATTTTCTCCTTTTCCCTCAATGTTTTCTACCTCTTCAAAAGGGTTAATTTCTGGTTATGAGATACATTTATTTTGCGTTCTGCAAAAACTTTCAATTTTGGTGTTCAAATTTTTGTCGTTTGAAACAGGGTTAATGCATCTTGGTGATGCATTATAGATCTACCAAGCAAGTCGTCACACAATTATGGATCCGTTTTACTTTAAAAAAAGAAACTGTTTGAATTACGAGTAGAAAAGTTCTTTGACATGCACATAATTTAGTCTACCGATAGCAAATAGTATTGCATCAGGTCAGACTGTCTAGGTAGCGCAGAATCCAACCAAGTCAGCCTGTGTAGATCTAGATAGCGTAGTATCGAACCAAGTCAGGCTGTGTAGATAGCGATACTTTTGTGCATTTGTCTTAAGCCACCTTTTCACAGAGCATGGCTCATTTTTATTTAGAACGTTGAAATATTTGCAATATGACGGGTTATTTAATAGAACACGCCTAATATGTCAACCGCCATAATTATAGATGGTAAATTTATACAGTGGATTTCTACTCGATGTATACACGTATGTATGTCTGTTGTCCATATGTAGTTATACTGTGTAACTTAAATTACAACTGTCACAGTGAAAATGATATGAAATACATAGATCTATACTGTGTTTTTTAGTTTAGAAATCGTTTACATATAGATCTAGATCTACTTTAATGGCGTTAAAATGAAGCAACAATCGATATATTAAAAAAGGTGGGTAGAAACCTTTATGACGCTTTAAATAGATCTAGATCGTGATGTTTTATTCACATATAATACTTTCTACTTTTATAGCGTTTTTAAAGTCTATAGATCTAGATACATGTATTTTAATGACTCTTTCATGCGCCTGCATCTGTCCGTCTGTCTGTCTGTCTGTCTGTCTGTCTTTCAGAATGAGTCTTATCTGTGCTTGATCAGAAGGCATCGTATTTAAGATTAACCTTTACCAGTCGACAAAATTTTACACTTGTCCAAACTGGAAGCATTTGCAGACGACAAACTAAATGTGTCTCAAATGAGGGAATTTCTCTTTGAAAGTTTCGAAAACATTGTGGGAAAAGGGAGAAAATGCTGGTTACCAGCATTTTCTCCTTTTCCCAAAGTGTTTTCAAAAGCTTTTTTTCCTCGGAGTCCTTGAGTGAAAGGCTATCGTTGGACCTTGTGCACCCGCTAATTTTTGTTATGATTGGTCGACTATTGCAGAAATAGGACCTAGTAGTTCTGCTATTTTTAGCTCAACTGAGCACGAATGATTGGTATGGGTTGACCTTTGACCTTTTTTTTTTTTGCTACTTAATGTTACACACATGTTTCACATAGAGTGATAGAGACAAATTTATAACATAAAAGGTTTATCTAAAACCATATATATGACACAGAGAATGAATACACCGGGGGGGGGGGGGGGAGTTTAAACGAGCAATCCCTCTGTCACGTAAGCAAATTGTGAAATGTCAAAACTCATAACGAGCGACAGCGAGTTACAGGCGAAGCGGTAACACCGTTCTAGATTTTTAAAAATGAAATTCCGACTTCGTTCTGGGTTTTAGTCTAAATCTAAATAGGGACGACTAAAAATTGAGTGTCTTCCGGTTAGTCGCACAGCGTCACACGTATGACAATCTTTCGCAAAAGTAGGCTACCTGATTGGTCAAAAAATGACAATAATTCTCTACCGATCGAATAACTTAAAAATCATTATTAGTTTAATGAGTACAGATTATCTAATTTCTTACTAACTCTCAGCGTATTAAACGTCTATTTGTGTATAAACATACGCAATGATCTAAGCTAGCAAATAATGACGTCATTAATCATACTATTCTTACGTCATGCACGAGCCGTTTTTTCGCGGAAAACATTGTGTCGAAGAAATCATGACTAAACTAGTTTTTTGAATAATTCAGTATTAGTTTTTTTCATGAACAATGGCGAGTTCTGATTGGCTGAAAAAATTTTTTCATAGCTCCATGAAAAAAAATCAGCAGTGCCGGAATTACTTTTGCTGTCAAACTAATGTAAACAAACATGTATACGAGATTTCATAATGTTTTTTCGTTCTGATTTTATATCGAGTCCAGAGTTCAAATTGCTAGCTGAATTTATTTTTTCTGAATAGACCTACTGAAAAAAAAAACCAACAGTAAATTCAAAGAGAGAGCTGAAAACTCATTGTTACTCTGCTGGGTTTAAACAATCTTATTTTCAACTTAATTCTAGCGTATTGAACCTCTAATAATATATCTACTCAATCTGCAAATGTTCAATACTATAATGACGTCACAAATTACGTCATTTTTACGTCATGAAGGAGCAGTTTTACCGCGCTATGAAATATCAATGAAAAGGACAGTAAATAAATACGCAATAAAAAAAGAGCAGTTAGTATATTATTTAAGTGCATATTTGTTGTCTGTGATATTGAATTATAAGGAATGAAGAGAATTTTTTTTTTGTTTTTTTTTTTTGTTTTCATGGAGGCATGAAAAAAAAACCTAATCACACTATTGTATGAAACCGCTGAAAAAAAAAAACCTAATCACACTATTGTATGAAACCGCTTCGCGGTTTCATACAGTGTGATTAGGTTTTTTTTTTCATACCTCCATGAAAACAATAAAAAAATCTCTTCATTCCTTAACTGTTTCAAAATACCATTTAGAGAGAAAGCCGAATTCATGATCTGTAAAAAGGGGGCTTAATGCATCTGCAAAAACTTTCGACCCAGGTCTTCCTGTGTAGTCCGCGCAAGCTAACCTAGGTCAAAACTCTTTGCTAGATCTATTTTCAACGTTCTGCATGTCAAAGGACCAGTATGCATGCCTTTTGATTCAGTCAGTTATCATACAATAGGATGTATAATTATGTGATGACTTTCTTCGTATCATGCATCACGGAGATGCATTAAACCCTCTTTTACCGCAACATGGCTCAAGATTCTGTTTTTGTTTGTTTTTTTCACTTTTTGTTTAGATCTATATTCATTGTGGCGGCAAGTGCACCTACCATGCGTTCCTGAAGTTCCTTTTACCAGTATTTTACCAGTATTCTTCCCAACCTACTAGCCGATTCCTCGTAAAAACCAAAGTCTCTCTTATATAGATCTAGATCTACATGCAGTGAGGAAATGTTCCCGTAAAATGGTCTTTACAAGTGTGTGAACCAATTATTATTCCAAATTATTTTTCTGGACATAAATTAACAAAATTGTCAAGGAACTGTCTTTCTTTTGTTAAGGAAATCAGGGACAGTTCGCCCTATTTCACATGTACAAATCTACGAAAGAAAAAAGCTTTCTACTTTTGACAACGCTCAAAATTAGTTTTGGCAAAGCCGGAATTCGAACGCACACCCTTTGATTTCAAGATCTAGAATCTAGCTCGTCATTCGAATTAATAGATATTTGTTCCACAAATCATTTACGTCGCTCGTATTGAGGCTTTGCCTTTTTCACATTACAATGGAAGGTTAAAAGGATAACTTAATGGTCGTTTGAGGCAACTAACGATCGTTTACTTTTGCAAACAAATCATTAAAAGGCATATTTACTTACCTTGAAGTTGTTTAAATCCATGTTTAAATAAAACTACGACGAATTTCTATCGCAGTGACATCATCTAGTTCATGCACCAAACTTCACGTTTTATCAAGGTTTTAGTGACGTCAGTTCTCAGTGACGTCACTTTTCATTGATTTGGGGCACTCAGAAGGGAAATTCGATTTTGTCGGCGTACTCAACTCGTGAGACTATAAAATAGCGAAATTTCGCTAAATACACGTTGGGATGGTAAAACTTTGCGGTATGATAAATTGGTTGTACGGTTAGGTGGCAGTGAACTTTGAAACTTGTTCACGGATGTTGTGAATATCGTGTCGCCCCGAGCAGCCGAAGGCTCCATGCGACATGATTCTCCACAGCCGTGAACAAGTTTCCAAGTGTCCTGCCACCTGACCGTACAACTAGTATTACGGCTACATGTAAATTGAAGGTCAGGTAATTGTTCATAGAAGATAGTTATAAAGAACAGTTGAATCTATAGGAACTTTAACACACTTTGAGCAGGGTTATGCAATTTTATGAAGATTTGTAATAAATCTTGATATGTAGAATATGCAAATTACCTTCAGGTTAGGGCTAAATAAAGTGAGTTATGCTCCGTGAAAAGAGAGCTTAATGCATTTGCAAAAAAGCATCGGTCGAAAACGTTTTGCTTTTGGTAAATTTTCTGGTGGTGTCCGTAGTTGTGAGGTAGAGCGTCATCCTCGTAACCATAAGGTCTCGAGTTCGACACCCGCGCAGGCTGACATGTGCCAATACTTTTCGCTATCTCTAAAGTATCTACATGTCAAATGATAATTCTACCTCATAATTCGGTCAGTTAGTTGCCAAAAATAGATCCATAATTAGATGATGTCTTGCTTGGTATAATGCATTATGGAGATGCATTAAGCCCCCGTTTGCCAGAGCATGACTCATATCTACGGCATAAGTTAAGATCACTGTCCTTAAATTTAGAGAGAGGAAGACCCTAGAAGCTCTAATCATTATTGTGATTTGTCTTATACCTTGCAAAAGTGCAGTGTTCAATCTAACTTGGCTTGTAAGGGGACCCATCGGGCCCACAAGCATTGAAATAGGGGGCTATTTTGGAAAACTGGGGGCCACACTGTGGGTCCTACTAACACTAGCGCGCTTTACAACACAGCAGTGGTCTTCTTGTTTTATGGGCGAAAACAATCCGATAAATTTTGGTCTAGGAATTAAAACAGAAATACACAAATTCAGTGCAAGAAAATCAACCTTGAAAACCAAGTAATACCCTTATCCATTTGGCAAACCCTTGGTGATCCGTTTATCAATTCCTGTATCGCGTAGCTTGATATAAACCTACACGTTAATTTTCTTCCCCGGAAATACGCCGTTTTACTGTTCTTAAAATTGTAAGGCTCTTCTTAATAAAGAAAACATGATTCACAATTTCCTATCGAAATCTTTCTGAATATATTTCAATTGACAAACAATTTGGTCATTCAATTTTTAACGTGATTTATCAATTCCTTTGGAAGTTTTCACCGACAGTTTTATAAATGTGAATAATATCATCGTGGTGGTCTATGTCGTTGCTGATCGATTGACATGGGCGCCGCCATGTTTAAGATCATGTGACTGGCAGTCAAAAATGGAAACCTCCTTGATACGGACGAGGTTAGATGTAGTTACGGAGTCGGACGAGTTGTGGAGACTGACCTTTATCAGGAATAATGGCGTATTTGAGAGTATTAAGGGGAAATAATCAAGAAATTACCCCCAGCTTCCATCATTCTGCAGGAAGGTCAATGGATGCTCTGTGAAAAGGGGGCTTTATGCATCTGCGAAAAGTATCGACTCAGGTCAGCCTGCACAATCCGCGCAGGCTGACCTGGGTCAAAAACTTTTCGCCAATGGTCAATTTTCTGTATGTACAGGGACCAGTCTACCTCATGATTAAGTCGGATGTTAAAAGAAGTGGCTATTGTCGATCCATAAGTATTTGATGGTTTGCTTGATCCCATTGATCAAGGAGATGCATTAAGCCCCCTTTTGCCGGGGCATGGATCATTTAAAAGTTGCAGACAGTATAAGTCAAAGGCCGCAACTTTTTTGAAGTATGAAGTGTGATTTGTATCCATATCCTCTGCATATTTTTTTACTTTGGCCTTCCTTTGCGATAAAATACACATATAATTGTAAAATGTATAACTCTATGAGGCATGCTATGTGAAAAGGGGGTTAAATGCATCTGTTAAAAAAAAAATGACCCTTGCAACCCTGCGCAGAAGGTGTAGGCTGGCATTTGTCGAAATATTTTTGCTATAATATTCATAATTTGTAAATTTTCTGCATGTCTAAGGACTACTCTACCTCAGAATTCAGCCGGCTCCCTAGACAAAATGGACTGCAAGGATCCATAAGTATGTGATGACTGTCTTGGTATAATGCATTACGGAGATGCATGAAGCCAACTTTTCCTATAGCGTTGCTCATAAGTATGTATTTATAATACACTAGGTGGTATTGCTAATGTCTCTGGAAAGGTCGTTAAAAAGACATTAGGTTTAGATGCGGGAGGTGGGGCGTCACTAATTTGTGCATGGCACTGTTATTAGATGATATACTTCATGCATTTAAACCCTTAACCTGCTAAATAAGTGATATGAAACTTTCAAGCCGACTGTAAAAGAAATAAAGTTCCTATTTCAAAATTATTTTTTGATGACAAAATATCCCGTTATCGGACAGTGTAGATCCAAGATCAGACTGCACGTTCTGTGCAGTCTGATCTTGATCTACACGGTCCGCAAAAGGTCATTGAGTCGTGCTAAGCAGGCTGAGGGTGAATGCCTTTTATTATGCAAAGCTACATGTTCATATATCTAACTTTGTAGACATTTTTTCTTCTTTAAAGATTAATTCTTTTGATGACAAAACTACGCTTTGTTAATATTGTGTGGTCCTGTGTGGCTCGGTGGTAAAGTGTAGGACTGTTGACCTGGAGGCCCGGGGTTCGAGCCTTGCCGAATCCTCTGTGTTTTTCGCGGGAGTGTTCCTGCGCAAGACCCTTCAGAGTCCTAGCCTAGTTACTGGTGGAACCCAGGAAATACATGAATATGTTAGCTGTCGCCGTGATATGACTAAACTAATGTTGAAAGCGGCGTAAAACACTACTCATTCAATTTAATTCTGTACGAATTGACAAAACTGGGCTTTATCAAAGTTGAAAGCAGTTGCACACGGGAAAAAAACAACAAGAAAAACTTGTGTCTCAAAGGATAAAATTTGTTTTTGCATAGATAGGAAAATTCGTTTGAAAAGGAGAAAATGCTGGTAGTCAAAATTTCCTCCTCTTCCAACCATGTTTTTGACTGCTTTCTTCCCATAGAGACGTGACTTATGGGCCACTTTGTGATGGTACCTAACATTTTCTCCTCTCCCACAGTGTTTGTGACTGCTTTCTTCCCTAGGGACGTGACTAAAGGGGTTGTTTGGTGCTGGTTACCAAATTTTTCTCCTCTCCCACAATGTTTGTGATGACTTCCTTTCCCTAGAGAAGTGACTAATGGGGTAATTTGGTGCTGGTAACCAAAATTTTCTCCTCTCCCACAATGTTTGAGATGGCTTTCTTCCCCTAGAGATGTGACTTATGGGGTTATTTTATGATGGTAGCCAACATTTTCTCCTCTCCCACAATGTCTGTGATGGCTTTCTTCCTTTAGAGAGGGGAATTATGGCGTTACTTCGTAAGGTGCTGATATAGAAACATGGAGAGTAAAGTAACATACTGTTCATTTGATTTTAAGTTTGTACATTTGCATGAGGTTTAAGGCCGACTTCACAGTTTTTCAGTCGGAATAATTCCACCGTTTCTATTCAGACAGGTAGTGTAAGCAAAACCATGACGTCACCAAGCATGACAACGAGCACGATCCTACAACAATGATCCTAACTCGGCCGATTCCGTAACTATATCTAACCTCGTTGTATCAAGGAGGTCTCTTTTAGAAACACTGCCTGCGTTGTCTGCGCATGTCATATTCTTCGAAGATTTGACCTGTCTGCTATGACGCATCACCCATCCCCCGATACTTCGGAAAAGTAGGGCTTATACCGAAGCTATTACCCAAGCCTGTAGGGACCGTTTTAACAAATGGCCGGTGCATAGGTTACCTGCTAGCTGATCATAACTGAATGAATCGCAGGAGGTAGCGTTTTATTGAGTAAACGTTTATTTTATTTTGAAATTCAAAGTAACGGTTGTCGTTTTGAAAAATTAGTCCTCTTCTGTACCCAGAATGCCCATTATAGATAGATGTGTATTTGTAGAATGCCATCTAGCGGAAGATAATGATACTGGCTGTCACATGATCCTAAATATGGCGGCGCCCATGACATTCTTCCAATCAACGAACAACAACTGCTGTGAAGTTATTTACATTTATCGATCTGTCAGTGAAAACTTTCCCCAAAATTGACAAACCACATAAAAATGAAAAAAAAAAAACAGTTTGCCAACGGCATATGTATGTGTTTAAAACGACGTTGATTGAAAACTGCGAGTCATATGATTTTAGCAGAGTCTAATTATTGCAAAAGCATTCAAGGGGTCTATAATCGGCGAAGAAATGTAAGGTGTAAGTACACATTACACACTAATACAGCCGACGGGTTTGATACAATGAGGCTTGCAGAATATGTCTTAAAAATGTTCTATCGCTGATTTTCTTTTTTTTTTCAACAATGACGTTGGTACGAGTTCGTAATCAGTCATACTTTTGATGCAGCAAAGGAAATCTTGTAGTCATTTCCATGTAAAAGCTTTCAATTTACATGCGAATTAATACTCATTAACACTAAGTAAGGATTATAACAACTTACCAAATTAGCCTTGTTATTTTTATGGCATCTAACTGCATGATATATCAGTAGGTCTGCATCTATATCATTGACCTGAATCCGATACTGCAGATGGTCTCAAGCATTTCAATCTGACTTACATGTTGATTTGATTTCATAAGTTCGACCAGCTTTATTTTTTAAAAAGATAACTTTTATAGATATTGAAATTATGATATGAGAAATAAATATGCTTTTTTCTGGAACTAGAAATATACTGAACGTTGTGACAGGTCTCAGATGTGTCGAAATCAATACGATCTGTATGCTGTAGTATTGCAAGGATGAGTTCAGCCTGGTAGGCCGCCATTTTGGTTATTCTGCCAGTTCCGAATTTACTCGATTTAAAAAATTACGTGAAATTCCAGAACCCGAAAATCGAGTGTGCCATATTTTTGTTCGCTTTAATAGTAAATTCCTTTCAAGCTCGGGAACCGTAACGAGGTTAATTCACGTAATTATGGTTTATTAGATCACGAGTCACAAATGCTCATATCTAGTAGTTTATCTTAATAAAAAAGTGAACACTTTTTTTTTCTTTCCCTTTCATAGACAGCATGTCCAAATTCAAAGCATATGCAGACGAAAGGCCTAAATAGGGCTCAATAGATGGGATTTGCCTATGGGAGGGCAGAAACCATTATGGAAAAGGTAGCCAGCATATTTTCCTTTTCCCACAATATTTATGTACCGTTTACCTCGGAGTCCTTACAAGATGGGATCGTTTGCTAAAAGATAAATTAGACTGTTAAGGCGGCATCAGTCTGTCACTGAGCGCATGCGCAAGCAGATTGACTGAACTTTGTTTAAGGGAATGTACTCAAGTAAATCAGCTTAATTATGTCCTAAACGATGAACACGTGACTGACTAGTGTTTTCGTCTTTCAACAACCCACTTTTGAAAAGCGTTGCTGAAAAAGAAGAAATTGCTTGTAAACTTTTCTCATGCAATTATGCATTAATTCATACTGATTATCAATATCGCCTAATATGAAAACTGCACTTCAACGTCCATCCTGAATTTGGATAAAAAGCTACATAAAGTTAAAGGCCTACTCTACATCAAACAATAATTGTTCCTTTCCTTTATAAAAAAAAATTTACTGTTTCGACCTGCAAGCCGCAACAAATGAAACATATCCGTCCAGTTGGACCACACAATGCAGACAAACAGGCAGAGGAATTGCAAATGAACACTTCGTCATCATTTGGCTTTGTTTGAACGCTTCTCTACTAAGCAGCTATTTATATACACAAAACATCCAAATACTCTGCCCAGCCAATCCAATTTGCATTAATCCAAGGGAGGTAATTATTTTGGCCGTAAGACATCATTTTTGAAGGAGTCTACAAGTTGTTGATGTGACGCCTTCATTCAGCATTATATTAAGAAGCCGTTCTTTTTACGACATGAAGCCAATGTGGCATGAAGTATTAAACAAATTTTAAGTAGCTATATTGATTCTATGGAGGACATGTGCCCAAACATTTTGCGATCTGCAAGTCGCAACATAACACATTTTAGGAAAAACAGACAAATATTGCATTTAACCCTTAACCTAAAAGTTATTTATACGCGAAAATTTTCTTTTTATCGGACAGTGTACATCCAAGATCAGACTACACGTTCTGTGCAGTCTGGTCTTGATCAACACTGTCCGCAAATGGTTCTCGAGTTGCGCTTAGTATTAGTAGCCTAGGGTGTAATTCATACAAACAGACCCTAGGCTGATATACTTACACAAGTAACTTAACCCTTTACCTGACCGATCCTATTTCCATTCATTAAAGGGAGATAATAATGCTAACCATAACATTCTTTCTTATTTTATTTTACAGTTTACAGTGTGTATCAGTGAGTACATTAAATGACTTCGTATACCTTCAACTAACAATGTGTGTCCGAACAGTGATAAACTCCAACTGACGAACTGAGAACCCTTTTCGACAAAAAGACCTGTTACTAAAATCATGTGCAGATACGAAACTTGGATAAGGAAAAAGTATCATTACTATAGTCTTTGATGGTCGTTTACTGAACCATGCGTATGTAGATCATCTGTAAAACTTTGAAACTAAATATGTAAAATTGTGTGCAGATCAGGCAACACAATGATTTTAAACTAGAACAGTATGAAGTATGGAAAATGAATGTTTTAAATTACTCGAAAGGTTTCTACGAAGAAAATCTACGAAACTTGGAAATAAGGACGGTATTGATGATGTTAAAGGTAAATCATTGGTAATGCATCTAACACAGGTCAGAAAAATAAAATTTACATTTCATGGAATGAATAGGGGTTAAACATTAATTTAGCATATTTTTAACTGACGAATATTTGTTGAAATTCGTTCCATATTTTGATTCTATTTTCTTTTTAGTATTTTTTTTTTCCAAAGGGAGATAATTACTTGCTAATTGTCTTTGTTACATAACAAATATAGTGTAGGTAGTTTTCTAAACAGTACTGAAAAGAAAGATAATCAAAAGAAAAAGGATGCAACGGTCACAAATTTTGACAATGATATCATATTTTTTTTATATTTTTGAGGACTCATAACTGATCTAAATTACCAATGCCTTACCTATGTAACATTATGTATTGAAAAATGTGTTAAGACCTTTGTTATAGACATTCTGTTGAACGACTGTTGATATATAACTTGATATACACAGACGATTTTCCCGTTTTTGTTTGGAAAGTCAGGTCAGCATTCGAGAAGCATTACAAAGATGTGGTGTGTTTGTAGCGTCAAAACTCGACAGAAATAAACACAAATACATCTAACACGTGCCATAAACATTTTATGTTCCGATGATATCCATTGCTTTGGATAAAGGTGAAGGTCGTCTAGAAGACTTTGAACAGAAGTCAGTACTGGAAGCCGAGAACGTGGTGAATATAATTGAGACCAACAGACATGACGATGTCCACAAATTGGATCAAGCTGACCAACCTGAACCGCCAATAGTAATAAAACGAGAGGACAGTATCGATGCTGGTTCTGTACATGAAAGATACAGTTTCGTTGTTGCGGGGTATGGACAGCTTTGTTTTTGTTAATTTCGTTTGTACATTTAACTCTTCAACAAAACGACACAAAAACCCTTAGGCCAGTGTAAATTGAAAGTAGGTGCAGAAGATTAAAAAAATAAAAAAAATATATATAAGGCACAAAAGACTGGATTTGAACCATAAAATGTAAAAATATGGGGGGGGGGGGGTGGGGGGGAGGGGGGAAATATGTGGGGGGGGGGGGGAAGAAAGGAGAAAATGCTGGGTACACCATTTTCTCCTTTTTACCACAATGTTATTGAAAGCCTTCTTCTTCCAGTGTCATTAAAAATACGACGTGCTTAAGTGAAGCGAAAACCTTTTAGCTTCACATTAAATCGATTTTACTTTTTTCTAAATCTAAAGATAAAGCTTTAATGCAGTTTAAAATAGGTTTAGTCATTCACTGTAATTAAGCTACGGATACCGGCCGCTGTAGATTTAAGATAAGGCTGCACGTTCTATAAATTAAGTTACCATCATATAAGTTACTAGTCTTAAAGGGCGCTATTCAGACTTGTAAAATCTCTCAAAACTAAAATAGAAAGGTCACTGAATGGCATAAGCCAATAATTGGCAAACTATTAATAAAGAAAAAAGACAAAAATAAGAAAAAAAATCTATGGTATTTTCTTAATGGGCAACGTAGCCTCTGTGTATTTTTAGATTTTATTTACGTCATTGTTTTGCAAATACTTGTGGGAATGTCTCCTGATCAATAACACGCGTTGATTTCGATGATTTCTTATTCAAAATAGTTTGATGACGTCATATCTGATGTAATAGAAATGGACTGAATTACCTACTGCAAAACGACCATTTTAATGCCCACATGTGCACCTTTTTATCCAATACAACTCTGCAGCTTATTCGATTGTAAAAACATATATCTAATTTTATTATATTTCTGTCAGTAAATTACTGGGATTTTACTGTGAATATCACGACTAGTGATAATAGATATGGTATCATCACTAGTGACGATATAGTTTTAGAATGTTTACCGAAACTGTATTTTTTTCTATATTGCTCATATTGTACCATGCATGATAATTATTAGAATAAAGAGGGTGAATTAGGAATATAATAAATAGGATAATCAACTGGTTGTGGGTGATATTAAAAATCTTCATCTCGAAAGGGGTTTGATGCGATTAAAAAACTCGTCCTTCGGACTCGTTTTTTCAACCGCATCACACCCCATTCCAGTGACAGATTTTTACTGTCACACACAACCAGTTGATTATATTTCATGTATTTGCCGGTAATTGAATCCAAAAAAATACATATTCTAAATTACTTTCACTCGTGACGATATCATTACAATTATTACTTTAACCCAAACAATACTTAGATATCAGTCAGGAGAACCCGTAAAGATATCGTGATACCACTTACTGGAACTCAAGCCATTACCCTGATTGCAGTGACTGAAACCCGTTACGATATCTTGATAGCAGTTACTGAAACCCATGACGATATCCTAATAGCAATTACTGAAACCCGTGACGATATCATGATAGTAGTTACTGAATTCCTTGACAATATCATGATATCAGTTCAAGCTCAGAACGATACTGTTTTTATTTATGAAACCTTATCTCTATTTTTCTTACAGAACAAGTAATTCAGAATGCACGAAGCCTGTGTTTCGACGAAGGAGAAGAAGACAAGAGGAGGGATATTTACAAGATCTATATCTGCCTCCGTGTCGAATCTGTGGCGATCTATCTTCTGGGTTTCATTATGGAGCAAACACGTGTGAGGCGTGCAAGGTATAGTTATGTTAAATGTTGTTTTACGTTGGTTTTAATACTAAGGCTCCGTAGCGCTACTCGATGTATTTTGGCGGACAGTGTATATAAAGATCAGGCTGATCTTGGATCTACAGGTCCGATATGGAGGGATTTTCTTGTGGAAAGAAGTTTAAAAAATGCTTTTCTTTTTATTTTTACTTATACATGTAGTTACTTACACCTTTTTGTTCTTTTCTTTTTAAGGCTAGAGCTCTTGACTTTGCTGTCCTTCTTAAGGTCAGTCGTATTCGTTGAGGTGGTAAAGCAAGGAATTTGTAAGCTGGGGATACTTAAGGGTGTGGGTTTAATTCCCAGGGATGGTCAATCTTAAAATTAACAATGTTCTTCTGAATAAAGCTTAAAATCCAGGTCTCGCGTGACGGTGCTATACACCGGACACGTTAAAAAACCAGGCGTAACTTAGAATGGATTTCTTCCTGTATGGTGCACTATATCCCACAACATGAAATGGCCAGCAGCACTATGGGGCATCACCCAAATGTGCAACCGGTGGCGACGATAAATATACTACAAAACCCCCAAAAACTGCTTTTACCAATAAGACTAGGTGTACCACGTGACCAATGCAACTATGTTTATTAACTTGTCATTGTAGGGCTTTTTCCGCCGTACGTTGAAGAGGGAAAATAAAACGTATCGATGTAAATGCACGTCAAGCGAGAAGCAGAACCGGAAGCAAGGTCATGTGACTAATGGCTGCGCCTCCTGTAGATATAAACAATGTATGGCTGTGGGGATGTCGAAAGAAGGTAATTATTGTACTTTGATATTTTGTCGAATCTTTAACTCTTGACCCAACGACAAAATCATTAGGCTCTTCTAAATTCAAAGCATTTGGAGACCACATATCACATGTTGCTGAATTGATAGAATTTCGCCTCTGAAATGATAGAAAACATTGCGGTAAATTTGTTGAAATGCCGGTTACTAGTATTTTCTTCTTTTCCAACACAATGCCTTCTCTCTTTTGGTCGTTTAATTCTTATCCTGCCAAATACTAAAAGGAAACATTCAAACCGATAGTATAAAACTAAAGTTCTGCTATTTTAAAGGTATTTATGGAGTAAAATATACCCTCAACGGACAGTGTAGATCAAAGATCAGACTGCACATTCTGTGCAGTCTGATCTTGATCTTCACTGCCCTTTGAAGGTCCGTGAGTCGCGCTGAGTATTCTAGGGATTAAGCACGGGATTCTGTGAGAAAGAGTTAAGACGATGTCAAAAATGATCGCTAATTCTCGCCCAATTCGATTAAAATCATTCGCATTCACAGGAAAGTAAGACAAATTCATCATTAGCAGCGGCAGCATCACTACAACCACCCACCATTATCATCATCGTCACTTTATGTCGTCGTCATCATCATCATCATCATCATCACCACCGTCATCGTCTCCACCACCATCACCACCATTAGCACCACCACCACCACAATCATCATCATCATCATCATCATCTTCATCAGCAGCAGCAGCAGCTTCTTCTTCTTCTTCACCATTTTTACTATCATTCTTTGTAGTAGTAGTGCAGTAGAACTCGTAGTATCGTTGTCGTCGCTACTACCATTCTTCTTCTTCTTCTTCTTTTTCACCATTTTTTATCATTATCAGTAGTAGTAGTACAGTAGTAGTATCGTCGTCGTCGCTACTATCATTGTTCTTATCATCATCATTTTCATATTTTGTTAAACTTGCCTGTACTGTAAAATGGTTAAAATGGTTGTTAGAGAATATCAAATAATATTATATTTTTAGCCATAAAGATCGGTCGGTATACTTCCGTTCACCGTACACAAAATATTACGGAGATAAAATCGCAGACAGTCAGTCGAAGCCAAGACGACATCAAAGTGGAGAGTACGAAAGATTCTGAGAGCAGTAGTCCGGGATCCATTGTCGACACGACGTATCTAGGTTTGTTTTATTTGTTTGTTTTGTTTGTTTTTCTGTCTGTTTGCTTTTGTTTGGTTTGTTTGTTGGTTGGTTTTTTCGTTTGTAAGTTGTTTGTTTAGTATTTTAAGACCTCTTTATTTTTCGTTGCTAAATAAATGACTAGAGCTCTTTTCACAAATGAGGCATGCTCTGACAAAGGGGGCTTAATGTATCTACGTGAGACATGATACCAAGCAAGTCATCACATAGTTATGAATCCAAAATGGCCACTTATTTAACCACCCCACTTAATCTTGAGGTAGACTGATCCCTAACAGACAATTTACTGATAGGGAAAAGTTTCGGCCCATGTCAGCCTGTGAGGACTGTGCAGGCTGACCTGGCTCGATACTTTTCGCAGATGTACTAAGCCCCCTCTTCACAGAGTATGGCTCAAACGAATGAAGTACAATTTCAGTGTAAATGAAGACTATTTTGACATAAAAGAGCACTCCTAATGCTTCCTGTGTCAAGCTGTCCTATCACAGGGAACCATATTAAGCAAGGTAGTACAGTTTGCCAGCCTCGTTCTGATGAAGGCAAAGAACAATGTGATATGTCACTCGATGGAATGGTCTTAGTACTGAATAACCTGGGTATGAGATAACATGTAATTGAAATGCCCTTGATTACGAAACGGTCCGGGTACGAAATTACATATTAACAACTGAAAATGATATCGAACAAGAAAAGACAGACGGAGTAAAATAGGCAAATACGCAGGGGCTTTTGGAATAAACATGTCTACAATTTTACCAAAGGGCCCTAAGAATAAACATGTCTACATTTTTGACCAATCACAAAGTTCTATTCATTCATTTCTATCAGTACCAATAAGTAGGTCTAATGCCTGCACATTCAGCTACGCCGAAAAAAAAGGTGTAATACACAATTCAAAGTATTCAAGTAGTAACAAGTTAAACATTTTCGTTAAAGGACCGTGTCTAAGTTCGCCCGAGGAGAGTTCGAAGTGCAGCGCTCATCCCCCGTTACTAGATATAGGATCGTCTGCAAGGCTGGGGGTACAGTTATCGTCGGTATGTTATTTGTGTTCTTCGGTCTTTATCCGCTACCAAAAAGTCCCGTGTTTTAACAAATTGACAATTGGGTCTGTTGAAAATACTTCGGGAAAAAGAAAAAAGATCCTGGTAACCAGAATTTGTTCTATTTCATACACTATTTTCTTTCTTCTCAAAGACATATGAGTCATTTTAGATGTATCTAATTTTCGGTCTGCAAGTGCGTAAACCAACAATTAATAAATTCATTTAACTTTCAATCAATCCTACATTCTGGAGCTACTGTCCTCTTTCTTTTAATAAAAAATCTAAGCTGTGCTCTGGCAACAGGGATTTTAATACATCTCCGTGATGCACTACGTATATCAGGGAAGTCATTACATAATTATGGATCCCTAAAATCAATTTCATCTAACAATTGGCTTGATCTGGAGGTAGAATGTTCCTTGCACATGCACAGAATGTACCAAAAACAAAACTTTTTGCAGGTGCTTTAAACTTCCTTTTCACAGAGCATGGCTCATTCGTCAAACGCGGGCTAGCGGTTAAATATCGAAAGGGCAACACGTTTCAGAAGAGCAGGTAACCTTTAACATTATTTTTGCATATTTATGTCCCTTAGACTTAGATTTTTTTTTTCCTACTGAGAAAGAAACTGTAGCAGGACGTTGGCATGCGTATGCACTATTCTTGTTTCGTTTTATTGCAGAAAGAAATGGACGACATCATCTGTCAGATTCACGATGCGCATAATTCAACGTTATTCAGACGTGATAAACTCTCAAAAGAAACAGTGCAGAAAAATCATGAAGAATATTTGGTAAGGGACCAATTTACTTTCTTGAAAACCTCCTTACAGGTAGTCGTGGTTAGAAATTGAAAAGATAAAGACCTTGGACCTTGAGGTGAGTTGGGTTGAGTTGGACAATCATCATCACGAAGATGAAAAAGAGGAAAAAGAAGTAGAAAAGAAAAGGAGTAATGGAAAGGACGATGATGATGATGGTGATGATGATGAAGAAATAAATGATGATGATGACAACGATGATGACGACGACGATGATGATGATGAGGAGGAGGAGGAGGATGGTGATGATGATGAATTATGTTGATGATGATTTTGTTTGAGAGTATGTCTAAGCGTAACCTGGGTCTAGGAGGTAATAATATTTTAATTACTCCACATCTTAATCGTGGTCTGCTAATGATCTTTTGCAGCTATCTGTTCATCGCTTCTGTTATTATTACTGCCTGAGGACATTCGATGGTCTCCCCACGACTATGAATTGTGCAGATAATCTAATTATATACTTGTTTATCGTGTGACTTCACAATGTTGAATACAATGGATTCGCGCATTTTTATACCAATTAAAATATAGCGGGGTGATTTCATATACAAGTGACTTTCCCGAACCGGTCAATGTCATCGAAAATACATCGCGACCTTCAACATCCTTTACTATAGTTAAACTAACCTTCAAAGTCTTTGTGAATAACCCATTTGAAAGTTTGCTGTCAGTATTTTCAAAAATGGTTCACAAACAGGAAGTGATCAAACCGATGTTATTGGAATTTCGGTATCTATTTTTAGCCATTTACGTTGGAAAACTGGTTGCAGAGATGAGATAAAGTAGATGTTGCTGAGATGGGTTTTCAAATGTCCCCAGGCCGTCATTTTTGACAATGTAATGTCCGAATGACAGAAAAGGAAAAAGTGAACGGACTGGAACCCAGGTTAGTCTAAGCGTATTCGGGTCATTTATGTTTCAGTGTTCAAGAAATTCCGTTTAATTTCAGGAAATGCTCAAACTTAGGAAAGAGTTGTTTGGCGACCTCAAGGCCCTAAGTAAAGACGAGTACCTCGGATTTTACAACAGCACAGGGATCGACATAGACGGGCGCTACAAGAATTTCCGCAATTTTATAGACGACTTTCAGAATAAGATAAAACACATCATTCGCTTCTCTAAGTCTATACCCGGTTTTAAAGACCTAGCACAAAGTGACCAAATTAATCTCATTAAACGTAAGTATACATTGAAATACTTACCAGGATGATTCCGGGATTTTTCGACCTTGACCCAGAAGGTTTTTCAACTCTTTACCAAATGACAAAATTTAGGACTCGGCCAAATTAAAAGTATTTGCAGATGACTTATTAAATGTCCAAACGATGTTTTCTGTCTTTTGAAGGTTGGAAAACATTGTTGGAAAAGGAGAAAATGCTTGTTACCAGCATTTTCTCCTTTTCCAACAACGTTTTCAAAAGCCTACTTCATAAGTTGTTAAAAGTTAGGATGGTGCGGAAAAAAAGGTTAAAAACAGTGTGGCAAATGGACAAACAACAGAATTTTCAGCATTGTCTGTTCTCATATTCATTTTTCAGGCCTTTAAACAACGCTCTGGGAAAAGGAGAGTATGCTGATATTTTCAGCAAAAACTTAACATATTCAGTTAATCTTTTCCCGAAATGCAGAGACTTAACATATTTAGTTAACCTTTTCAAAGACTTAACATATTGAGTAAATATTTTCACTAAATGCAAAGACTTAACATATTAGTTAATATTTTCACGAAATGCAAAGACTTAACATATTCATTTAATCTTTTCACGAAATGGTTTATGGTTTTACGACCCTGAGGAAACTGAAGATTCAAGTCGGAGGAATGAAACTGAAGCCATTATCTGTGAAAAAGTTTGGCTTAATAATCTGCAAAAAGTATCTACCCATGTCAGCCTGCCCAGACTAATGGATCGAAGCTTTTTGCTTTCTAAACTTTATTTTGCATGTAAACGGACCAGTGTATCTTCAATTGGTTTAGTATGGTTCAGTCAGTTGTTAAACGAAATGGATTTTCTGGATCCATAATTATGTGATGAGTTGCTTAGTATAATACATCACAGAGATGCATCAGACCACTTTTTCCAAGAGAATGTATCATTTATAATTGAGCCGTGCTCTGTGAAAAGGGGGCTTAATGCATCTGCAAAAAGTATCGACCCAAGTCAGCCTGCGCAGTCCTTGCAGGCTGACCTGGGTCGAAACTTTTTGCAATTTGTCAATTTTCTGTATTTTAAAGGACCAGTCTACCTCATGATTAAGTTGGTTGTTTGAAAATGTAGCTCTTATGGATCCATAATTATGTAATGACATGGGCTGGTATCATTGATCACGGAGATGCATTAAGCCCCCTTTTGCCAGAGCATGGCCCAATTCTATATCATTTACATCGTGTATTTCATGTCATAATTTAAGTCAGATGTATCTTGTAATAAATGCAATTTCATGTCAGATTCTAGAGCAGAAACATTCATCGTTTCCGGTTATCGTAACATCTGTAAACACGTAAATATGGACCTCGGAGTTTTTACCACGCCATGGGACAGCCTGTCTCATGTTGCGGAGGGTCAAAATATTTATCCAATGAAATTAATGCGGAAAAAGGTAGAATATGCCCATCGACTTAACAACCTTGGATTGGATGACAAGGAGCAGGCATTACTTCGAGCCATTGTGATGACTTTCTCAGGTGAAAATTACTTTGTTACTTTTTGGTATTTAAAGACTTTTTCTTCGGCAAAAGGTGGTTTAATGCATCTCCATAATACAATATTCCAAGCAAGCTATCGTGTAATTATGAAACAATAAATCCGTTTTGTTTAACAGCCGGCTGAATCCTAAGGTAGATTAGTCCTTGCACATGCTGAAAATTTACCAAAAATAAAAAGTTTCGACCCAGGTCATCCTACGCGAATTGCACAGGATGAACTGAGTTGATTCTTTTTGGAGCTGCATTAAACTCTCTTTTCACACAGCATGACTTAAGTATATGTGGCGGCGGCCAGTGCACCTATCCATACGTTCCTAGATTTTCTTTCACCCTTATTGTCAGTGTAAGACAGCCATTAGAACTTTCTTATCTCACACACTTTTAAGATAAACAAATACTGCCGCCATTGGTCACCGCCCTGTAGTCACATGTGTTATTTCGAAAACCTTGTTCACACAGATTTCAAAGTAAATTCAAAAGTTGATGATCATGACAAAGCTACGATTTTTCTTTTTTCTATGTTCTTAAATTTAAAATCAAGCTGTTTCATGTAAGCTTCTTTGGAACTACTCCTTAAAGTTGTGGTAGGCCTAACAGTTGCCAAAGAAACAAACAGGTCTCATTTATATAATTTTCAATACACATGTTTATTGTGAACACGTATGCGAATGTCTAAGCTATTATGAACGACAGTTCACTGAATTCTTGAGATACTCTACGGGATAAAAAAAAATCTGATATGTGTTGGCATACGAGGTAAATTTGTAGGCTGACCTGGGTGGAAACATTTCGCCATTGGTCAATTTCCTGCATGTGCAAGGACCATTATATCCCAGGATGCAGACAAAATGGATTTTACGGATCTATAATTACTTAATGACTTGCTTTGTATTATGGATCAAGGAGATGCATAGAACTCCTTATACCAGAGCATGGCTTATTTAAGAAATAATCTTCTTTTAATGAAAGGAAAACAAGTTCATACTTACAGTAAAAACGCGGATGCAGATTATATTCCATTGAATAACTTACTGTTTACAGAATGACGTCACTCTTTATAGAATGACGTCACTCTACATAGAATGACGCAGATTTTACCACGCTTTCGTTGCACTGTGTTCATAGAGCCAAATTCACGTTATGTTAGAATTACCAATTTGTTCTGTTCTTTTTACAAGACCAACGATAATTTACAGCAAAAAATGCTAAAAGAAATGACTGTTTCCATACCAATTCAGAAAGAGGTAAAAATTACTGACAAATGGCAAGGGACCGTGCTCTGCAGGTAATCTAGTTAGATCTAGAACACCTTGTCTTTTACAGGGTGTTCTGAAAGTAAGGTTACACTTTTGTACATTTACACGTATAATATGGCTTTTGATTTTAGATGAAGAGACAAATAGATATATACATGTAGATCTATATAAGATTTGAATTTGTGTGTGTGTGTGTGTGTGTGTGATAATTTCAAATTTCACCACATTACACACTTTTATACGGATTTCATATCTGAAGTAACGTTTTGTCATTGGCGTCATTTTAGTAATCAATGACGTTTTCTATGTGACGGCCTTTTATACTCTTGCCATGACAAAAACGTACGATAAAATAGTATAAATTTATATATGTGTTTGTCTCGTCATCTGAAATTTAAAGCCATATTATAAATGAACAAAAGTGATACCTTACTTTCCGAACACGTTGTATATGAGGTTATAGAGGACGAAGTTTATCAAAGAAGCAATACTTGTGATATTTACATGTAGTCCCCTTTTGTGATAGATCTTGGTTGTATTTCATTAATTTCATTGCATTTCTTCCCCACCCACAGACAGGTGCGAGCTGGAAAACGCAGACACGGTTCAACGAATTCAAGACAAATTAATAGCTTGTTTACAACATACACTGAGAACCCGTCCAATCGGATCCGAAAGCTTGTTTTACAAAATATCAGATATTTTAATCAGTTTTCGCGATTTCACTGAAATCGACAACACCGTGACAAAAGATTTACTGTTTGAGTATAAGACAGAGGATAATGTAGCTTGGGCAAAGGATGTTGTTTTGTGACTACAGATTCTTCCTGAACCATTGAAGCGCTCAAATAGATTATATGGACTTTTCCAGTTTCAGCACAAATCTTGCAATATTTTGTTTGTTTGGACAAGAATTCGTCACAATTAAGCAGACAGTGTAGATTCAAGATCAGACTGCGCGCTCTGCGCAGTCTGATCTTAATCTATGCTGTCTGGAAAAGCAAAAATTGGTCGCATTTAGCGCTCCAATGGTAAACCAATGTTGTTGGTATTCATTCTACCGTCATCAAGGATTTGCTTTTGAGTATGAAACAGGGGAAATTAATCTTGGTGAAATCTGTTATTTGTGATCATGGTGTGTTCCTGAAAAAATTGTATTGTAGTTACTCGTTGTATTGTTACCAGCGCTTTTTACCCGGGAGAATGACGTTGTCGCGTGACCATAGGATATTCCTGTAGACCTATGTTGTGGGTATTCATAATGCTGTCGCCAAGGCTTTACTATTTAAGTGTCAAAGAGAGGACGATGTATATCGTGTAAGAAAAATATATTATGAAATCGCAGTTCAAAGCTACACGGTATGGTGTGCATTAACCCTTGACAGAAAGAAAAAAAAATTGACTAGTCCAAATTGAATGCTCTTGCAGACGACAAATCATAAGTAGCTAAAATCAAGGTACCTGTATTTATCTTTGATTGTGTAGAAAACTTTGTGGGAAAAGGAGAAAATGCTGCTTACCGGCATTTCTAGTTTTTTCGCAATGTTTTCATAAGTCTTTTTTCCCTCAGGATCGTAAAAACTCGGGATTGTTTTGTAAAGGGTTACGGGTCTTAGCAGCAATTATTCTTTTAAACCTGTGTTGTGGGTACTCGTTGTTCAGACACTTCAAAGAGTTACCCACAATATAGGATGCAGAAAATAATACTGATTATAGAAATGAACCATTCTCTTTGAAAAGGGGGTTTACTGCATCTTCAAAAAGCATCGATCCAGGTCAGCCTGCCGCGCAGGCTGACCTAGATCGATGCTTTTTGTTGGCATCTCTGCTTTTTGATCATTTGTTGACAGTCCAGCCAGACAGCAAAAACTGAACACCTCGATAACTGTTTGAACAAAGCCGATATAATTCCATCAGTGCTCAACACAATCCAACCTTTCTTGTGCTCAAAGCTATCATTTTTGTACTCATGACAATAAAGTGTGTGTTCAACACAAGAAGATGCTGACTCTATATACGCTGTCAGATTTGTGCTCATTACCTCAAACTTTGTGCTCAACGCAACTAGATGCTTACTCAGCACGGTCAAAAGTGTGCTCATTACCTCAGAATGACTGTGTGCTCAACACTACTATATACTGACTCTACTTACATAGCCAAGTTAGTGCTTATCCTGACCATGTTTGTGCTCATTACAATCGGATGTTGACTACTCTACATACATAGCCAAGTTTGTGCTCATCAAAACCATGTTTGTGCTCATTGAAATCAGACGCTGACTCAACGCAGCAAAATGTGTGCTCATCGAAATCATATATGAGTCATGCTCTGGCAAAAGTGTGGTGGGTAGCCTTAATGCATCTTCGTGATGCATTAAACCAAGCAAGACATCACCTAAATATGGATCCATAAAATCTATTTTATCAAACAACCGACTGGATCATAAGGTAGAATTATTCTTTGACATGCAGAAAATGTAAAGGTGGCGAAAAGTATCAGTCCATGTCAGCCTGTGCGGACTGCGCAGGCTGACATGAATCGATACTTTTCGCAAATGTATTTAGCCTCCTTTTCACGGAGCATGGCTCATATGTATTTGTGCTCGGTACAGACCAATTTTTGTTTTGCTAAACATAGCAAAAATTGTGCTCAAACGAATGACAAACATAATACATGTGTTATATTTTGTTACAGATACTTTTGACCATATTGACAGTGACTGGTTTCTCAGTCAGTTAGTACAGGGTTTGAAATCAGGGAGTCGCTGGTTCGAATTGGATTAAAAGTTGCCAGGTCACTCTGTGTTTTGTTTACTTGTTTACCTGGTTTTGACATTTATTTTTTCTGCCAGCGACTAACACTTTGACCGACCACATAATAATAGATTGCCATCTTCACAATATTTCCACACTTTTAAACGGTATGAATTAAAATTAAATGCATTTTAACACCTGAATTGGTTTTTTCGCCGCTATTGGGCCTTTAAATTTTAAATGTGGCTAAAATATTGTGACGAATCTTTGAAAGGGTTAAAAGCATTACAAATAAAAGGAGAAAATGCTGGTTGCCACCTTTCCCCCACCCCCTCCCTTTGGCCTCCCACCCCACCCGCACAATGTCTCAGTTTCAGATACCTTCTGCTTCAGGGTAGTTAAAAAACAGGATTATTATTTTATAAATGATTAACCCTTTACCAGACAAAATTTTGGATTCGTCTGAGTAGTAGGAAAAAGACAGAACTGGGATTGTCCATTTTTTCATCCATTTAAATCATGTCTATTTTTCAACCATCCCATGCTTAAATCTAATTTTAACCATCCCATGCTTAAATTTAATTTTAACCATCCCATGCTTGAATCTAATTTTAACCATCCCATGCTTGAATCTAATTTTAACCATCCCATGCTTAAATCTAATTTCAACCATCCCATGCTTAAATCTAATTTTAACCATCCCATGCTTAAATCTAATTTTAACCATCCCATGCTTAAATCCAATTTCAACCATCCCATGCTTAAATCTAATTTTAACCATCCCATGCTTAAATCTAATTTTAACCATCCCATGCTTAAACTACATCTGTATTTTAGCCCATATAGCTATATGAGTGGAATTTTTTACTTCGTCATGTGAGATCTGTTCTTTATCTTAGTGTGTCCCCAAGCCAATGTATCGATATTGTTCTTGAGGATATAGCGTTTATTATCGTTTCTGTTCAAGGCGACTTTTTTCACCTCTTCTGTAGTCAACTTGTGCTTATGACTTCTAATAACTACCATTTTTCTTATGAGTGTCTTAATTTCAAACAAACACTCTTTATAATGATCATGTTTAATAAATGCTTTTACTACACGCCTGCTAATTCCCTTACATTTTTTAGTTTCCGCATCATCCTCACACATTTTATAAGAGTATAGTTTGGACCTGAGGCCAACAAACTCCTCAATAACCTTACCACTTGTTTCATCTTTAAACTTACCTAGAACTTTCGTATTTAATCCTGTGGGAATACCTGAAGGATGATCGGATGGATAATCACTCGTATCAAACCAATCACTAATATCATCAGTAATATCCTTATAAAAATCTTCCGTTTCTATTTCATACATTAAGCTATCTGTATCAGTGAAAAGAAGTTTAACTTTTTCACCATATTTATCTTTAATGTAATTATAATGAAAGTTATACATCAATATTTTACTTAAATCTAGAATACACATCCCCACATAAATAGGTTTATTAAAATGTAAAGACTGTTTTTTCATTTGAATTATACATAAATCTTCATCAAGGATGGTTATACTATAAAAGTTTGGCTTAGCAGCTAATTTTTCAGCTTTTTCCCTGGTACTAACTAATCTTATATCTACTCTATTTCTAATATTCCCCATAGTCTTACCAAATACGGAATTATTCATAAGTTTAAAGAAATCCTTTTCAAATGTGGTTGTAGCTTGTGCTCTTAGTGCAGTATTTTTATCAATATAAGGTTTTAACCATTCACTCTCATCAAAAGTTAACCCTCTATGAATCTTTTTAAGCTTTAGACCCAAACTTAAATATAACTTTAAATTTTCGTGGTGTAATACATATTTATTTTTATTATATAAATTAGGTATGAGTTTTTCAATATTACCGGTCTTTATTCTTTCAGGAGCCAACGGAAAATCATTATGTAAGTCATGTAATTCTTTAGGATATTCTAAATCAACCTCTAATATACAAGGTTGACTCTCCCAATTTTCTAAATCATTTTCATCCATCCATTTGAAATTACCAGTGGGAAGTTTTTGAATCATTCCCCAACCATAGAGATTATTCGCATCTAAATAAGTTATAAATTTTGATGGTTTATTTGGGTCATATTTATTACCCATATAAAAATTATTTCCTTTTCCATACCTTTTAAAAATTGTTGATACACCCCCTCTTATCCCTTTTTCAATAAATAAGATTGTATCAGGGTCTGATAATAGTTCTAATTTTACTTTAGTAGTTTTTAACATTGCCTCCCAAGCTAATCCTGGTGCTGTATAAAACCATGCTGGATCTAACTTGTAACTTTTAAGGCAAACATTCCTAAAATTTTCAAACACATCCGCCAGCAGTAGAACATCAGTCATATTATATAAGTTATGATAATCTTTAAAAGTTTTCATCTCGAAGGTATCCCATACCTTTAATGCGTGTTGATAATCCTCCTCCTCAATTCCGCTATATTTAAGCTTCGAGTAAAATGCTCTTCGTTCAGGTAACTTTGTTTCCTTTAATTTACTAAGGCTATCAAACCATTCGTATGGGAATATACCCTTTTGAGAGACCAATTCAAGCTTTTCACCCTCAAATTTTTTCGCGAGATTGGTCTTGTCCTCCATAGGTAGACTCCTAGCTAATTCTTCTAAACTTTTACCTAGAAATTTTAAAGTATCGAGGAATCTAATCTCATGCGTTTTAGTTTTCGTTATTTCTTCTTTCGTTTTCTTATCTATAACAGTGTATTCTATTGGTACATGTTTAGACACGCTTATATACGTTTCCTTGTTTGTTGGTATACAAGTTGTCTCACCAGGTGTACTCATTAAATTTTTTATAAATAAATGAGCATCATACTTACTAAAATTATGGAAAAATACGGGTGTAAAACTAGGTTTTCTATATTTTAAATTACACACATTGTGTGCGGCTCCCCTAAACCTTCCAGTATAATGGCAATGGTCTCTCACTTTTAAACCTTTACATTTTTTAATCGGTTGTTTACAATCTAAACATCTTTTCTTATCGGTTGACTTTTTCTCACATTTTGAAAATCGCTTCCTGCATATCCAGCACCTTTCTGCACTTTCAAATTTCTCTTTATCTTCATCTGTATAAGTCTTTTCCATCTCTGGTAAATTAGCTAATACTTTTATAGAATATTCTAAATGCTCTACGAATTTTTTAGCTGCATTTTTACCAGAATATGTGAAAATCGCTGATTGGTATAACTTTTCATGAAACGATTTAATGTGATAAGAAAACCCTGAAATTTTATGCACATTAAGTACCTTTGTTCCATTACCTTTCTTTTCATATTTCTTTACTAGTATAGACTCCATATCCGCATAAACTACAAAAAAGCATCTTTGATTTTTATAATAATTCTGGAAAGATATCTTGGTACCCTGTACAGGTAAGTCTACTCTACAAGCATCATTTTCACCACAATACTCTAAATGTTTATTTAAAGTTTCTTGTGCTTGAAAATGATTTAAGCATCTTTCACAAATATAAATTTTACCATTATGTTTAGATACTTGTTTAGATAACAATCTACTCATGCTTTTAATTAAACAATAATGTTTATTACCATTCTGCTCAAGAAGTAGAAGATTAATACGATGCTTTCTTTTATAAATTTCTTTACTTATACTAAGTGGATAAACACCACCACCATCAATGGAATTATTATACCCAAAAACTGATACTGATATTGATGGGTTTTGTCTTTCAAATTTAACTATATCCTGAAGGGAAACGGGGTAATTAATCCCTTCCATATTTATAGTGTTTAAAAATTGATATAGTCTTTCAACTATTTCAGGGTGTTCAAGTTTTGGGTTCAAAGCTATAAGAATACAATACACAAAACACATATCATCATTTTTATTTATCGGATTAATAACACCTTTTGTATTTGCTATCTCAGGAGGAATTACGAACCAAGAATTTCCTTTTATTGGGTTATATGATACTGTATGTAATCTTAAATCGATCACGTAAAGAAATTCAACATAATCTTCTTTCATTTCCTGACCAGCTATAGCAGCTAATACCTCTTCCCCCATTGATCCATATATTTCAACCACATCATCCCCTTCTAAATTAATGCGTGGATTACCAGAATGAAAATCCATACATATTAAATCATTCCTTTTAGAGTGTTTCATCATACACCTCGTAATAAGTTTAACTTTTGTTTGACGATTATTTCTCATAACATTGGTTAATTTATCCGTCGCTAAATCAAGGAATTCAACAGGTGTATAACCTGTTATAGCTCTTATAAGATATTCTTTGGTAAAACCTTTAAATGCTGATGGTCCTTCTTCAATCTCTATTTCTTCCATATCCTCATATAGCTTATTTATTTTTCTTTTTAAAGCTTCTATCTTAGGCCATACTTTTTTGGGAATGTTTTTAATACTATCTAAATAGTTCATCAACTCCTCAATTGCGGCTGTAGGTGAAGTTGGTTTTGGTGGTGGTGGGGGTGGGGGTGTGTAAGGTGTTGGTTTTAATACCTGGGATTCAAAATTATCAATATGATAATCTAATATTGGCCCTCCTCGATTCAGGACCTCAATTAATTGTGGTCTTTTAAGCGAAGAGTATCCTCGGATTCCTCTAGACTTAGCTTCTTGTTTTAAGTGTTTTACTGTGGGCCTCCTGAATTGAACAGTAGGAGGTGGAGGATTCCTTATGAGCTCAGTTAATTCTGGTCTTTTAAGCGAAGAGTATCCTCGGATTCCTTTAGACTTAGCTTCTTGTTTTAACTCTTTTACTGTGGGCCTCCTGAATTGAACAGTAGGAGGTGGAGGATTCCTTATGAGCTCAGTTAATTCTGGTCTTTTAAGCGAAGAGTATCCTCGGATTCCTTTAGACTTAGCTTCTTGTTTTAACTCTTTTACTGTGGGCCTCTTGATTTGAGCATCATCAGGAGGAGGATTCTTTATGAGCTCAGTTAATTCTGGTCTTTTAAGCGAAGAGTATCCCTGTATACCTATACGCTTAGCTAATTTTTTTAAACCTTTTAAGGTAAATATTTCTAAATCATGTCTCTCCATTTTATATATATATAAAAAAAAAAAAAAACTTAAGAAAAAAAAAAAAAAAATTTACTTAATTTTATTATGACTTCGTCATCGTCATAAAAAAATTATTGAATGTTAATCTTATATTTATTATTCCAAGTTCTCCCATTCCAGTTCTCAATCGTTTGTGGGCAGCGATCTATAAATTTACCTGCCTTATAAATTGATGGAAAGGTTTTTATTTCACCAGTTTCAACATCCTCTAAACTAACCTTCTTAGGATTAAGCATAATAGTCTTTAATCTATCAAATCTAGGGTCTTTACTTCTTTCCTTTTTAGGTAACTTGGGTAACGCCTCCACCACCTCCTCCTCTGGGAACAATCCATGTTCTTTCACCAACTCAACTAACCGCTTTTTATCCCAGTATGAGTAGAAATCTATATTATTTTCTTCTAGAATTTTTTTTAAATCTGTAATCTTTATCATTTTATATATATAAGAAAAAAAAAATATATTTTAATACATTACACTCATATCCCTATATGGGGTAAAATACGTATGTGGTTTAAATCACTACACTCATTTTATTTCCATCAGATTGGAAGTTGATTAACCTATCACTGATAATAACAGCATATGCTTCAGTGTCTGCGGGTACATTGACGTCGAAATTCACCTTGATTTGGATATCAGTAACAGAATATTTCAACCTTTCACTCTGCTTGGAAACGTCAAACAAAAACAAAGGATAAAGGGTCTTGTATTCTGAAGGGGTGAAGTTAGGCTTCGACACCAGTTCACTCATCTGATAAAACTTAGATCTAAATAATGCAGCGTCAACATACGCTCTACTAAATTGTTGACTAGTAAATGAAAGATTGTAATCAACCGCGGGGTATCGAGTAGAATTTAACATCACATAAATATTTTTAACGTTTACGTTGTCGAAAATGGATGGATTTTGCTCTTGACTACCAATTTTATCAGTCTGAAAGCTCACAATGATAAAACGTGGTACCTCAGGAGATGATTTCACTGAAAGTCTCCAGGTAAATGTTGTTGACTGAGGAATTGTGATGGAGTCACACTGTCTCATTCTATATCCAACTGGAAATCTTTCTTTTTTCTCGATAAGTTTATAAAGTTCCATCTTCTCCTTATCCGCAGGTAGCACGTGAGGCATAAACCATGATATTTTATCCAGTCTAATTTTACCAGCATCAACACCATTAGCTCTAAAAATCGCATCTTCATCATCATTTCTGGTCAAGGTGAGAGTTTGCTTCATACCATACAATATCTTATCATAATCTTCACAAAAACCAAATATATGTTTTAGTGGTACTCTAAAGCTGAATGTTCCCTTTGGATCAGGATTGTCCACGATGTATAGTTTTCTTATATTCCAACCAACGTTTTGAGCACGTGCTTCTGGTAAAGTATCCTTATACCACAATTGGTTTAATCCCTGTGATTTGGAAAAATCATCCGGATATTTTAACAAGCCAAGCATGGTAGTAGCCTGACCAGGATGTGTTAAAGATTCAATCTCCATACCCGAAAGTTGATACCTGATAGTTTTAAACAGGTGCATCAGGGCGTTGTTTGTTAGAGAAACGTTGTCAGTATTTGCGTAAGCTGCTCCATTAGCCTTTGTTAATCGACCTTCTATAAGTAAATAGCTCTCATTAGGATGGGTAAAAATATCTTGGGTTTCGATGGTAATTCTAATATCTCCTCCCGAGTTGTTGAGATTTGCACCTGTGATTGGTTCATACTCAAAGTGTTCATACTCATCAATACTATCATCTTTTGGAATAGGGTCAGTGATTTTTAAAATGTCCATTTTATAATTACAATATAATTATAATTATAAAATTATTCTAACCAAAGCTGGGGAAAAGACATATTTACCTCGTTAGTAAAAACACCTTTAAGCCAAATCCTTTCTGCAGTATCTTTTTTAGTCATAGTTTTAGGATAAATTCTATTACCATATACAAGTGTTATTTTGGGTATATACCACTTTTGTAATTGCTTATTCACCTTTTCCTCAATCTCGTTCTTCTTGATTACTTTTTCGGGAGATAACTTCACAGTAGCTTTTTTATAACCATATTTTGTGTAATTAATTTCAAGGATTTCACAAGCAGCATCTTCTAGTTTAAAGGATGCACCTGTTATAACAACAGTACTAGTACTGTATCTTTGATAAAATATACGATTAAATGTTAATTCTGACATTCTCTTTTTTATTAAGTAATATTTTTTCTTAACTTAATTTTATCTTTTTTTAATTTCCGTATTTTAGCCCATATAGCTATATGAGCGTATTTCATTTTTTTTTCTTTATACTACTTTAATGCCTGCTCCACTGTTTAATTTTTTAACTAGGTCTTGAATAGCAATGGCACTTCCTTCTATCAAGGTATTAATATCTTGCGTTTCCGTGGGTGCTGTGTGTGTATATTTTTGTAAAATTTTCTTTGATTTTGGTGTCAAAGCTTTCGTGACTAATTTCTTCCCTGCTTCTACAGCTGCACTCTTTCCAACCTCTAAAGCTTTCTTCGCTCCTTCCTTTGCTACACTCTTTCCTACATCAAGGGCAGAAGACGCAATTTGTTCAGCTGCACTACTGGTAAAAAGCCTCGCTAAAAAATTAGCAATGCTGTCAAAGATTCCGGTACCACCATATGAATACCTTCTTTTAAATCCGTGTTTAGTGATAATCATTTTTTATAATATAGACATTAGATTTTTATAATCGCGTGAATTTAAAACACCTTGTCTTTTTAATTCATCACAAATACCCACTAACTCGTTTCTTACACCTGTGTTACCTGCTTCTTTACTTGCCAACAACAGGTCTAGTTTTTCAATTAATGCGTTGGGGTCAGATGGTAAATACACAACCATACCCTTTCCCCCATATAATTTTTTATTATCCCAAATAGGTCTAATTATTTTGTCCCATTTTTTACCTTTAGAAGATTTAGGATATTTACTTTTCGGGTTGTTGTTGCGATAAATAGAGTTGGTGCTTACCAACAAATTCGCGTATTTCACATAATCCTCCTTCGTAAAAATAGTACTATCTGGCTCTTTAGATACGATTAACTCCCATAGACCAGGTGTACCTTCATATTCCTCATCTCCCACAATAATATTGTCGCCTTGAATAGCAATTGGTTTGTTACCAATATAAAAAGTACCACCTTTGTCAAATATTCCATACGTTTTATCAGCTCCATACTTAGTAGCAAACTTTTGTAAATAGCTTTTCGCTATTTCACCGATAAATATCGAATCTTCTATCGGTCTATCATAAGCCATGATACCCTCTTTAATAGGTTTAAGTTCTTCACCTTTTCCTCAATCTCTTTCATCTTGATTACTTTTTCGGGAGATAACTTCACAGTAGCTTTTTTCTTCTGTGATCTCCATTGTTGTAGCTTTTTGTGTTTCCGTTATAGGTTTAAAAAACTTTGAAAGATCAGCTTGTAATTCTTGTTCACCCGTTCTCTCTGCTAGTAGATTATCCCTAATATTCTTTCTCGTTTGAAGATACTCTTTTACAATTAAATCCCTTTTTGTGGGATCAGGGATTTTTAAAAAAGACATTTTTTTAAATAATGAAATAATTTTTTATCATACTTTTTATCATAGTTTTTATCATACTTTTTATCATAGTTTTAATCATACTTTTTAATCACGTTTCATAACTACAATTGCATGAAAATTTTATTTTGCTGCTGCTTCCTGGTTTAAGCGGAAGTGGTATTATTCTTTTCAACCAACCTCCGAAAGGACTCACGCGCCTCCCTCTCTCAATTAAACTTTCTTCATTTTCGGTGGTTATCTTTTTCTTAATTTTTGTTCTTATCTCATTCTTCATACTCTTATACCTCTCGTTCTTCCATGATAAGTTTAAACTCTTCACCTGATATATGGTTGTCAATTAAAGCTTTGGATATATGTGAAGCGATTGTATCGAGCTTAGCATCAGCTATCATTTGAATCTTTTGATGTTTTTCTGCCTTGGTTCTTGAATTTCCTACTACATATTTTCCTAATATTGAAAGAAGCCCTGTAACCGCAGCTGATGCTTCTAATGCTATGACAGCTGGAATAGCTACAACAGTAGATAGTAAGCCGATTCCACCTACTCCTGAAGCCATGGTTTCCGTGATCAAAACTGTGTCAACGTTGTCAACAATTCTAGCCACTCTAAAATATTTTTTAGCTAGGGCATCTCTTTTTTGAATTTCGTTTTCGAGGAACTTTTGTACCTCGGATATTTTTTGTAAACGGTAGGAATGACCTTTGTCATCTAGTGCCACCATTTCAATTGATGGGGCGCTTGGATTTGGTAACGGAGGATAGAGTTTTTTAGAGGGATGTTCTTGATCTGTATCTGCCATTTTATTATAAATTTTTTTTTTATTGTAGATATTTTATATAGCAGAATAAGTCACCCTCAGGTATTTCAATCGGTTCTCGTGAGAAATTATAAATGTAGACCATGATATCTTTAACCTCATTGTCAAGAAGTGTCCCATTAAAAATGGTTAAACTATCTTTCCATTTATTACTAATAGATATCACCACAACTCCTCGTGTAGCTATATATCCAAATCCTAGCGAAAGTCTCACACCATCATGAGGAGGAATCTTGAGTGTAGCTACTTGTGAGTATATTTTCCACTTCAGAGGATCTTGCTTTAATGGAGGATATCTTACCTCGTGAGGTTTCCAAAATATAGTTTTATGTTGAGTAGTAATTTTAGGTTTATATATATGCCCAAATTTGTGCATTTTATTTAAATATTATATTATAATATAGCTCCTGAGATAGGGATATCAGCCCATATAGCTATATGAGCCTCTTGATATGTCCAAATTTATGCATTATAATATAGCTCCTAGGATAGGGATATTAGCAAATGGACTATTTCCGAGTAAAATTCCTCTTCCATCATAAATTTCCCCTCCTTGCTTTAAATACAAACCATCACCAAAAGACTCTAATCCTCTACCTTTGTATGGCTTTAAATATAATCCACATCCATCAGTTTCAACTTGAGAAACAATTCCTCCTTTTTTAAGATAAAGACCCGACCCCATTGCTTTTTGTACACCTGTTGAGTCTAATCCAGAAAGAGCACCAACACCTAAAGCTGGTAAAACGGTTTTTGCAAGCATTGGCAAAGCTCTAGCAGCTAACCCAGCCAACAATCCAAGAAAACCTCCCTCTATTTTCGTGTTATATTTAAGTTGTTTCGCAGACATTTTGATTGTGATACCCCTACCATTCTCATAGGCTCTAGCTATTTTTCTTGCTTGCGAATTGGTTAATGCTAAAACATCATTACCTCGTAAATCTTCATAACCTAAACGAATACTTACCGGACAACCAGCTTCAATAGCATGTTGAAGCTTCTCCTTTTGTCCATCAGATATATTTAATTTAACAATAGTATAACTCGTCATTTTATATATATATATATATTTTTTTTTTTTCTCGCTTCTCAAATATATATATCGCATGACCAAAAAAAAAAAAATTGCCGCTCATATAGGTATATGGGCTAAAATACGGATGTGGTTTATCTCGCTTCTCTAATATGAAACCTAATTGTTAAATTTTCGCCTCTAAGATTTAGTAATGTTCCATTTTGATCCGTAATATTTACCTCTAGGTTGTGTATTTCATCTAATGTTATTGGTAGGTATACTAAATTAACTGGTGACTCAATTATCTTATAACCAGGTGCAACATCTGGGAAGAAAGAGTAAATAGTGTTTTTTGTTGTACCATTAACATAACTTCCTGAAATAATATCTATGTTAACCAGCAAACTATTTATGCTAAAAATGTTCACCACATTCTCTGACTCGTGAAATCCTAGTGTATAATTTGCTCTAGTAAATCCTAATACTTTACCAATGGAGCCTGGTTGATTAAAATCTACTTGATAACCATTTTCCAGAGTAAGAACAGACTTCAGAGTATTGGTGTTCGCAGAAATGTTAATATAATAACCTTCATTAACCACATCGTAATGACCCTTTTTTCTCATTTCCTGTTGAATGGTATCATTGATGTCAACAAGGTCATAACTTCCTTCAGGTATTTTTATTTTAATCCATGTGGTACCTTTGTCTGGAGAATAAACGAATGTGTTGTTTGTTGCATCAATGTTTGGAAAAGAGTAGTAAGTTTCAAGGTTCACTAAAGCTATTTCATATACTTTATCCTTTTCCAGCTGAATGGGAGGATTGAACCTTGTTCTGAAGCGTGTTTTGTTGTCACTTACTATGATTTGGAATGATGGAAAAGGCAAATAAAATTAGCGTTTTCTCTAATGGTTTGTCTCGGCAGTCTGAAATAATTTTGTGAGAGGTAAAAGCAGTCAACATTACTATGCCTTCCTCGAATGTAGTAACACTCACATTTATTTTGTCTCTCTAAAAGTAGATCATCAAAAATCATTAAATTTTTATTTTCCGAGTTTAACTCTCTCGGATCAGGCACATCACCCACATTTTCAAAGAAGTTGCAATCTATATCCGATTTGATTTTAATGGTTTTAATCCATTCATCAACTAGAGCTGTTGGTACAATGTTTAGTCCTTGTATCTCATCACGCATGTTAAACAACTTTAAGATACATTCTTTGGGTAGTTTTTCTTCAAAAGCCTTTCTCAGTATTCGATATTCTGGTTGAAAAAGACTTTTTCCAAAAACACTCAAATCGTTGTAGTCGAGCCAACCTGGTCTAAGTAAAAGGTTTAACAATAAGGTAGTTTTACCACATCCTGACTTGCCTATAATTAAACCTCTAATACTTTTGGGTAAAAGGGAGTGATTAAATCTCTTTGATACTACTTCATTCCATGATAAGTTTATAATGTCCATTTTATATATATAACTTTTTAATTTCTATATAAAATGTATTGCGTAAAATGTAAAAAACATACTGATACAAACAACATATCATATGCACTTGTGGCTAAAAATGGAAGAAATATGAAACAAGGAAAATGTGTGGTTTGTGGAATAACTAAAACTCAGTTTATTGGTGGTAGCATTTTAAACAGAGTTATAAACAAAATGCCTTTTGAAGCGCATCTACCAGGTCACAACTTTACAGGTCCGGGTACCAACCTAAATAAAAGGTTGAATCCAGATCTAACCCCAAAGAAATGGAGTAAACCAATAAACCGCGTTGATAAAGCTGCATATCATCATGATGTTTGTTATCTTAAACACAATGACACTGCCACAAGAAACGCGGTGTGTGATAAGAATATGTTAACCGAGTTAGAAGGTATTTACAATCCTACCATTAGAGAAAGGATGGAAAGGGGCTTGGTAAGTAAACTCATTGGAACGAAGATGAAATTCGGAATGGGGGTTAAAACCACGAGTAAAAAAAAAAAATTAGCGGAAGAATTACATAAACCTGTAAGAAGAAAATTTAAGAAAAGGAGAGTTATAGTAAAAGGTATGGATAAAATATGGGCTGCGGATTTAGTAGACATGCAAGCATTTTCTAAGTTTAATCGTGGTGTAAAATACCTTCTCGCTGTCATTGATATCTTTTCTAAATATGGATGGTTGATACCATTAAAAAACAAAACAGGGAAATCTGTTGCTATAGCATTGAAGAGTATTTTTAAAGAGAGAAAACCTGAAAAAATGTGGGTGGATAAGGGTAAAGAGTTTTATAACAAAGATGTTAAAGACTCGGTTGAATTGTATTCTACCGAAAATGAGGAGAAATCTAGTGTGGTTGAGAGATGGATTAGAACAATGAAAGAAAAAATGTGGAAGTATTTCTCTGCTCATTCCACAAATGTTTACATCGATGTGCTACCAGATCTTGTTAAAGAATATAATAACACGAGGCATTCATCCATTAAAATGACACCAGTAAATGCTAGTAAAAAAGAAAATGAAACCAAAGTATGGAGAAATCTTTACCCTCTCGAAATAAAAGAAGATATAAAACCTAAGTTTTCCGTTGGAGACAAAGTAAGGATAAGTAAAAAGAAAAAGACTTTTGAGAAAGGTTATACCACAAGATGGACTGAAGAGATTTTTACAGTTTCTGGGGTAAAAAATACATCACCTGTAACATATAAAATTAAGGATCTTAATGGTGAAGAAATACAAGGTACCTTTTATGAACCTGAACTGCAGAAAACCAATCAAGAGCTGTATAGGATAGAAAAGATTATTAAAAAAGGAAAAAAGAAATCTATGGTAAAGTGGAAAGGTTATTCCAACGAATTTAATTCGTGGGTTGACAATAAAGACATTACAAATATATAACTATAAAAAATGTGGACGCTAGATATTTCGATTGATAACGTAATTCTACCAAATAAACCGTTGAACAATTTAGAGTTAGAAGATGCTGCAAAAAGATTAGAGATACCTTATTTCAGAGGAGTCTTTTTACTAGATACACTACCTAGAAAACCGAATAAAAAAGAATGCGGTATAGTAAACTTTGATAAAAGTGGTGGACCTGGTACCCATTGGGTTGCATGGTATAAAAATGGTAAAACTAAAATTTATTTTGACAGTTATGGTATACAACCACCTATTGAAATTCGACAGTATCTAAAAAGCCCTATACACTATAATACTGATCAATTACAACAAGCTGGTGAGGTATTTTGTTGTCATTTATGTTTGTACATTCTAAAGGAGTTAGGCTCAGGTAATAAATTTCAAGATGTTTTAAATAATTTTTTTTAGTAATATAAAAATGCCTGTTGACAAATTCGGACGAATGGAAAAGCTTGATAAAACAAGCGGTGATGGTGTGTCACTCGCTTACATAAATAATAATTGTTTACGTAAAGATGGAACAACTGTGGTCAGTGGTTCTATAAATATGAATGGTAATACATTAACCAGGGTTAGTAACCCTGTAAATCCTCAAGATGTTGCTACGAAACATTACGTGGATGAAAATTCTGGGTTGTTTCTAGAGAATGGAGGATATCATGTTAATGGATATTTAAATATGGGATTCCATAAAATAAGAAATGTTGAAGAACCTACAGAACCTGATGAAGCTGCTACTAAAAATTATGTAGATAATGTCAATCGAGCCTTCGTATTTGGAGCTGGTAGGTATATGGCAGTTTCTGACATTTATATGGGAGGACGAAGAATTAATAATGTTGGAACCCCTTTAGAAAATGATCAAGTTACAAATAAGTTTTATGTAGATACCGTCGTTGAGATGGCCACCGCGGGTGGAAAAGCTTTGACTAAATTACAAGACGGATCCTATTCAATGGATGGTCAAATAGATATGAATGATAACCCAATTACCGGGTTACCAAATCCTATATCTCGTGATGCTGCTGCTAATAAAAATTATGTTTATAATGGTGGAGCCATCGTAAAAAATCCAGATGGAAGTTTCACGGTGGTGCCTGACATAGATCTTGATAGTTTTTCTATTAAAAAACGCTGGAGCTCCAGTAGAAAATAGAGATTTAGTAACAAAATCCTATGTGGATGAAACTGCAAAACAACTGAGATCCGGAGTGAGTGATGATTTAGTAAAAATATATAAAAGAATAATCGATGATGAATTGAAACTAAACAATGTTGAATCGAAAATAAAAAGTCCTCCTAAACCTATTATAACCGTGTGGGCTGAAGAACAAGGACCAATTTCAAATGGTAATTATGAGTTCTCTTTTGGTAATGGTAATTCAGGTCGCAGACATGGTTTAGGGGGTTACTGCATGAATGCATCAGGTAGAATTAAAAGAGGAAGTTTAACAATTGTTAAAAAGGATGCTAATGGACCAGAAGAAGAGGTAAAAGTTAATATTGTTGTAAACGGAACAGAGAAGGTTGATTACTCTATTTGGAAAAAGCCGAACGAAATTTGTAGCTGTACGGTTTTCCCGGTGGCACTGGAGGTAAAACAATGCGACATCGTAAACTTTATCTCAAGAACAGACACCCGTAATGTATCACACGCTTACATATCTATTTTGATAGAATTAGACATGTAAAAATATAACTCTATGTAAATAAAAAGTTATATTTTACGTTAATAGGGACACACTAATTCCACTCATATAGCTATATGGGCTTAAATACAGATGTAGTTTAAGCATGGGATGGTTAAAATTAGATTTAAGCATGGGATGGTTAAAATTAGATTTAAGCATGGGATGGTTGAAATTAGATTTAAGCATGGGATGGTTAAAATTAGATTTAAGCATGGGATGGTTGAAAAATAGACATGATTTAAATGGATGAAAAAATGGACAATCCCAGTTCTCTCTTTTTCCTACTACTCGTCTGCATTGAAAGCACTTGCAGACAACTTATTAAACATAGCTCAAATTATGAGATATGTCTGTGCAAGGATAGAAAACATTGTGGGACAAGGAGAAAATGCTGGTTTCCTGCATTTTCTCCTTTTACAACAATTTTTTTAAAAGCTTTCTTTTAAGTCAGGATCTTGAAAACCTGAGATTGTTAAATAGCAAATAGTGTAGACAGATCAAAAGATTAGAATACAAGTTATTTGCACTTTGATCTTGAACTAAAATTTTTACGAAGGCTTTTGAGATATTTCATGGCTTTTTAGTCACATCTTCGAACCGAGTAGAGAACAATGTAAATCAAAGATAAAGTTGCGCGTTCTGTGCAGTCTGATCTTTATCTAAACTTTTTACCAAGGCTTCTGAAATAGACCATGGCTTGATGGTCCCAGTTTCGAACCGAAAATTGATTGATTGATTGATTAAATGGTGTTTTACGCCGCTTTCAACATTATTTCAGTCATATCACGGCGACAGCTTACATATTTATGTTTTCCATGGTTTTACCAGTACTAGGCTAGGGCTCTGAAGTGTCTTGCTAAAGGACACTGCAGCGAAAAATCCAGTCTATAAAGTCTGATCTCAACCTACTCTCTCTGCAAAAGCTGAAGTCCTTCATGGCTAGTTAGTCAATTTAACTTGGAATTATCTGAGTCTGTATTGTTATTTTTCTCTAAATATCCATAAATCCGAAAAGGTTTTTGACAGTTAACTGTAAATGGCCAAATACGGTAAAATGACTATTGACAGTTAACTGTTGATAGACAAAATACGTGAAAACGATTATGAACAGTTGGTCTTTGTTAACTCTTTTCTCACTGTAGACGATACCAAAAGCTTTTGTGGACATTGCAGATCAAGATCAGATTGCACAGAATGTAGAATATGATCTCTGATCTACACTGTCCACCCTTCTATTCTAGATTGTAACTGAACTGTCCCTTCATCTTTAAGTGGAACTGTATTTGAAGCCATTAAAGAATCAAAGATTATTTGTTTATAGTGAAAGATGTACAAGATAAAGTTCTCTCCCTTGGTCTCAAGCTCAATATACCACAATCAGTAACTTACTGACACATTTTAGGAATTAAGCAAGAGCGGCATGTGGAACATACTATGTATAGACCCAAACGTAAGCTAGAGGCTCCGGATTCGATTCTCATTCGAAGGACTGGGTTTTTGGTGGGAGTGTCCTTGAGCAATAAACTTCAGAACCCTGGGAATCTCTCTCTCTCTTTCTCTCTCTCCCTGTCCCTCTGTCTCTCTCCCTTCTCTCTCCCCTCTCTCCTCTGTCTCTCCTCTCTTTGAGTGAGTGAGTGAGTGAGTGAATGAATGAATGATTGAATGATGCAGAAGTTTAGATATTGTGGGCATAGTGCATCTTCGTGATCCATGGTACAAAGCAAGCCATCACATACTTATGGATCCATGATTTTCATTCTCTTGTAACAAACGACTTAATCATGAGATAAACGGGTCCTTTGACATACAGAAAATTGACCAATAACGAAAAGTTTCGGCCCAGGTCAGACTGCGCAGGCTGACCTGGGTCGATACTTTTCGCAGATGCATTTAGCCCCCTTTTCACAGAGCATGACTCGTTTGCATAATTATGTGATAATTAACTCTTTATCAAACGGAAAAAACTTAGACTCATCCAAATTCAAAGCATTTGCAGACGACAAATCAAACGTGGTTCGATTGAAAAAAAAAAGAATCTTTAACAGGACAGAAACGTTGTGGGAAAAGGAGAAAATGCTGGTAACCAGCATTTTGTCCTTTTCCCACAATGCTTTCATAGGCTTCTTCCCTCTGGGTTGTTAAAACTCGGAATTATGTGGCGAAGAGTTAAACCTCTACATAACAATCTCGGTATTTTCCGACCCATAGAATGCAGCCTCATGAAAATATCGAGAGAAATGGAGAAAATTTTAGTCACCAGCATTTTCACTTGTTCTTACATTGTTTTCAACACTTTTCCAACAAGAATCTTTCCCAAACGACAATATTTTAGACAGGTCCAATTTAAAAGCACTTGTAGACAACAACATTGTAGGCACAAATGATGGGATTTGAATTAGATAGTCTAGAAAACATTGTGGGAAAAGGAGAAAATGCTTGTTACCAGCATTTTCTCCTTTTCCCACAATGTTTTCAAAAGGCCTTCTTCTCGGGATCGTTAAAACTCGGGATTGTGTGATAAAGGGTTTATTCCTTAACTTGCTAGATACGTTAAATGAAACTTTCAAGTCGATCGTAAGTCCCTGAATGTTGTTATTTCAAAGTAATTTTTTGTGGAAAAAAAAAAAGTCTCCTTATCGGACAAAGTAGATCCAAGATCAGACTGCTCTTTCTGTGCAGTCTGATCTTGATCTACACTGTCCGCAAAAAGGTCGTTGAGTCGCACTTAGCAACCTATGGATTCAGGCGAATTCCATGAACTACATTTAATTTGTTGTCTGTAAATGCTTTCAATATGGAAAAATGGACAATTTTGTCGTCTGGTAAGGAGTTAGCAAGCGCTGTTGCTTGGCAACATAAAAACATGTATAGGAGATAAAAATAAATAATGTTTGTTGTATTGTGCTTTATGTTCTCTGTAATTTTCATTTTAATGATGTTTTGCACTTCTCTCAACTCTACGCGTATTTTTCTCACCGCTAAATATACTTACCTCCAAATGACACGATATATAGATCTACTTTGAAATCGTATATTTCCAAACCGGGTTCATATATGATTAAAATCGGATCAAATATGAGCCATGCTCAGGCAAAAGAGGGCTTAAAACATCTGCGTGATGCATTTTACATTGTACGTCATCACATAATTATGGATCCATAAAATCCATTTTGTCTGACAACCAACGAAATAATGGGGTAGACTGGTCCTTTGACATGCAGAAAATTGACCGATAACAAAAAGTATTGACCCAGCTCAGCCTGCGAGGTCTCCGCAGGCTAATCTTGGTCGATACTTTTTGCAGATGCAATAAGCCCCCTCTTCACAGAGCATGGCTTATACTGTTGTGCACGCGTCGTCTCGCCAGGCTTCGCTTGATTTTGATTCATATTGGATTAACCGTTTCTCCGCGACCTTTTTTTTAATTTAGACGTGCAACCCGACCTAAACACTTTCGACTGCATGCTCAGGTAAGTTGCCTGCTCTATTATGCAGGGTTCATACTTAAACAAAAGAGAAGCAGGGCGCACAATAACTTTTATTTTATTACTTATTAAGGAGTAATAAGATATAGGAATGTTTATTATACTGCAAAGAAATTTCTCGAGATCTGATTGGATAATATGCCCCGTACATACAAGTCATGTTAACTGGCAAAATCTACGAAAAAGTAGTTTCCCTTTTGAAGGCCCCGTATACATGACTACACTTTCAACACGACATCCAAAATGGCGGCGTCGATCGATACGAGCCGCCCACAAGACAAACATAATGAGTGGTCTGCACCGTATTATTTCTAGTTTCCCTTGATGTTTGTCATTAAAGCGGAAAGAATCGACCATTTTTGAAAATAAATGAATATAATTACAAAATTATCGCTTGTTGTCATTCTAAAACAAATACACGGAGTTAAAACGAGCCATTCCTTCGTCAGGTAAACAAACTGTGAAGTGTCGAAACTCATTCATTGTAACGTTAAAAGGATTACCAAATTGTCGTTTGTGGTAACTAATGGTCTGTTACTTTATGACAACAAATCTTAAAAATGCATAATTACTTACCTTGAAGTTGTTTAAATCCATGTTTAAATAAAAAAAAAAGACGAATTTCTATCGCAGTGACATCACCAAATTCATTGACAAAACTGCACCTTTTACCAAGGTTTCAGTGACGTCAGTTTTCGTTGAATTGGGGCACTCAGACGGGAAATTCTATGTCGTCAGCGTACTCAATTCGTGAGTGCATAAACGGGGAAATTTCTTTGAATACACATTGGAACGGTCAAACTTTGCAGTATAAAAAATTCGTTGCACGGTCAGGTGGACGGGGACTTGGAAACTTGTTCACGGCTGTGGTTTAAAACCTTGTTCACGGCTGTGGCAAATCATGTCGCCCCGAGCCGAAGGCGAGGTGGCGACATGATTTGCCACAGCCGTGAACAAGTTTCCAGGTCCCCTGCCACCTGACCGTACAACTAATATTATTATACTGCAAAGAAATTTCTCGTGATCTGATTAGATAATATTGCCCGAACATATATATCATGTACACTGGCAAAACCAACGTAAAAGCAGTTTCCCTTTTGGGGGCCCCGTATACATGACTACACTTTCAACACAACATCCGAAATGGCGGCGTCGATCAAAATTAACATCCAGATTATGCACCAAACTGCACGTTTTACTAAGGTTTCAGTGACGTCAGTTCCCAGTGACGTCAGTTTTCATTGAATTGGGGCACTCAGAAGGGAAATTTTACTTCGTAAGCGTATTCAATTTTTGAAACCAAAAAACAGGTAAATTTCGCTTAACACACGTTAGAGTGGTAAAACTTTGCAGTATAATAAATTCGTTGTACGGTCAGGTGGCAGGGAACTTGGAAACTTGTTCACGGATGTGGTGAATAATGTCGCCACCTCGCCTTCGGCTCGGGGCAACATGATTCACCACAGCCGTGAACAAGTTTTCAAGTCCCCTGTCAGCTGACCGTACAACTAATACTGTACCCGTGTCGGACTGTATATATGTACGGTAGTGACAAAAATGAGGTCGGAGCTAAAATTATTCTAAAACGAGTAGAGCGCAAGCGCGTATGACAGTATTAGTTGTACGGTCAGGTGGCAGGGGACTTGGAAACTTGTTCACGGCTGTGGTGAATCATGTCGCACCTCGCCGACAGGTGGCAGGGGACTTGAAAACTTGTTCACAGCTGTGGTGAATCATGTCGCCCAGAGCCAACATGATTCACCACAGCCGTGAACAATGCACAATGTATGAGTTTCGACACTTACATGTATGCACAATGTGTGAGTTTTGACACTTCAGAATTTGCTTACCTGACGATGGGATGGCTCGTTTTAACACCCGTGTATTTGTTTTAGAATGACATCAAACGATAACACATGTAAAGTTCTATATTCATTTATTTTAAAAAATAATCCATTCTTTCAGTTTTAATGACAACCATCAAGGGAAACTAGTAACAATATGGTGCAGGCTACTCAGTATGTTTGTCTTGTGGGAGGCTCGTATCGATCGATCGACACCGCCATTTTGGATGTTGTGTTGAAAATGTAGTCAGGTGTAGGGGGCTCCCGAAATGGAAACTGCTTTTACGTGGGTTTTGCCAGTGTACATGATATATATGTTCGGGGCATATTATCCAATCAGACCACGAGAAATTTCTTTGCAGTATAATAACATATTTGGTTCAGGTCAAACTGATAAAATTATACCTCATCACAGTCAGATGTCGCACCGTTCAAATTTGTGCGGAGATTCTCCAGCTGCAGCAAATGAACGTTTTCTTTTGGCCTTCAGAATCGACAGATCTGTCATGTTTAGAGCATCTATGCGTTGTTGGTTTGTTACGTTAGACATCGTTAGCAAGCAATGTTAGCCAAGTTAGAACACATTATGGAAGAAAATGGACCCCGATCTCCTAGAATGAAGCTCAGGCACACTTCCATCAAACGAGTTGTCTCTCTTCGGTTTTGAGAGATGCAAATAATGGCCACAAACGACAGAAGTCAATCTGTGTGACTTTTGTGTTGTGTCTCCCACGTGGTTTCAAGCAGTGTTACGTCAGCCGATGCAAGTTAAATTTGACGTAGTGCTTATGAAATTCACAAAAAATATTAAAGTTTTGATATTATGAGAAACACTTAAGGTGCCATCTTGCATTTACAAAAACTTTTCTGTTTTCTTATCTAAATCTCTATATATCTTTTCTTTTGGAGCTGAGCATATTTATATAATTGGTGACTGAAATATAATTGAAACCAGCGTATATAACACCATACAATCATATACCTGACTGTAATCGGTTTCTAACATCATTTCAGTAACATTTATGTCACGGCTGCCAGTGCACGTAGCCTATGTTTTTCCAGGGGTTTTTCTTTACCCTAACTTCTTACAATATTCCTCCTAAGCTACTGGCTGATTTCACACATAATCGTCGTTTAAACAGTGAGAGAGGTGAGAGAGGGATGAATTCTGTCGCAATAACGATCATGAATCCTCGGAAAGGAACTGGTCGAGCCGGGGATTCGAACCAGCGACCCCTTGGTTGCAAGTCCTGTATGCTACCGACTGAGCTACCGAGCACGGCCCCAAATATATGAGTCATGGTCTATGAAAAGAGGTTTTAATGCATCTGAAAAAAGTATCGACCCAGGTCAGCCTGCACAGCCCGCCCAGGCTGAACTGGGTCTTAGCGTTTTGCTTTTGGTCAATTTTCTGCATGTCCAAGGACCATTCTACCTCATGATTCAACAAGACAAAATGTTTTTTATGGATCCATGAATATGTGATGGCTTGCTTGGTATAATAGATCACGAAGAAGCATTAAACACCCTCTTGCAAGTGTATGGCTTATGTAAACTCGACTTAAACAGCTGAAATTTCAATCCGCTGAAAACAGATTCTGAAAACAGCTACATGCATTACATACATCGTTGTATTGTTATCTTCAAGGCGGCTTGACTAGCTAAGCTGACGGCATAGATCAAGATCAGACTGCACGTTCTGTGCAGTCTGATCTTTACCTATGCCGTCGGCAAAAGCCCCTGTTTCCACATGTGTCGCTGAAAGGGTGAAAATTTGGTTATATCCCAGCAACAGCTCGTTTGTTCATATTTTCCATATTTTCTCCCCTGTGAGGTTGAGTCTGTTTTAATTGGCCCCAAGAGCCAAAACAATCGGAAAAGAAACGCGACTTGATGTCGTGATAAATCTGAAATGATGTTGAAAGCAACGAAAAACACTATCATAATAAACAAGCACACAAGCGATCAAACAAAACCAGACAGAGATCATTAAATATAACACAGTTTCTTTGACAAAATAACTTTGATTGTCATAGCAATGAGGAACGATACAAACAACGAAAAATGTTACAGTAACATAAATTACAATCTTGTTAACCCTTTCGCTGCTAGGCGCGAGCCACCGACCTCTTGCGAACAGTGTAGAACAAGATCAGACTTCACAGAACCTGCATTCTGATCTGGAAACTACATTGTCCGATAGAGTATATTTGTTTTTTTCGGCGCCACGAGTGAAAATATTACCGATGATGTCCACGAGATGAAATAAATTTCGATCTTTCCCCCCACCCCCCCAAAAAAATAAATATTCTCTTTTTTTCATGCTTCTAACCCTTTGGGGGGGGGGGGAACTCACATGAAAATCCAGAACAGTTCTTTTCGGTAATTCCCGGTGGCGCACCCCCTCCGAATAACAACGCATGACAATATTACGTAAAGCGCGAGAAATGTAGGGTATATTACGTCATATTTCCATCTGGTTGAGCGGCACGCGCATTTTACCTAGGTAAATAGTGCGCGGGAACTACTGCTTCCGACTTCAATTGAAGAGTTAGAAAACTAGAGGCGCTTGAGCGCCTGTATCGCTCCACAGGCCTGATATTTCTATAATGGCGAAAGGAAGTTTTTAACAATTATCATTCAATCCTGCATTTTAGCTCACTGAAGAAACAATTTGGTAGACAACCACCATAGGAACTTACCTGCAAAACAACAATGAAATCCAATGAATAGTTTTAGAGAAGAATTTTTTCAAAGATTTTACTTTATACCATAAAAGGAAAATGAGTCTCCCATAAAAGCCATGTTTTTTTACAGATCTTTTTTTTTTTAAGGAATTCTGTAAACCTGTATCTAAGGAACATTCCTGCAAAATAATAATGCTATCCAAATAGCGGTTTGTTGGGAGAAGATTTTTAAAGGTTTTTTACTTTGGTTGCCATGGCAACCAGAATTCTTCATGGAACACAATTATTTGAAGGAATTTGAAAGAGGACCACCAAAGGAACATTCCTGTGAAATTTGGTAAAAATCCAGTCAATAGTTTCTGAGGAGAAGTTTTTTAAAGAAAAAGTTTACGGACACACGCATGGACGAACGGACAAACGAACGGACGGACGGACGCACGCACGGACGGACGGACGCACGACGGACACAACGCCATGACAATAGCTCGCTGGCCTTCGGCCAGTGGAGCTAACAACAATGAAATCCAATGAATAGTTTTAGAGAAGAAATTTTTCAAAGATTTTACTTTATACCATAAAAGGAAAATGAGTCTCCCATAAAAGCCATGTTTTTTTACAGATCTTTTTTTTTTTTAAGGAATTCTGTAAACCTGTATCTAAGGAACATTCCTGCAAAATAATAATGCTATCCAAATAGCGGTTTGGGAGGAGAAGATTTTTAAAGGTTTTTTACTTTGGTTGCCATGGCAACCAGAATCCTTCATGGAACACAATTATTTGAAGGAATTTGAAAGGGGACCACCAAAGGAACATTCCTGTGAAATTTGGTAAAAATCCAGTCAATAGTTTCTGAGGAGAAGTTTTTTAAAGAAAAAGTTTACGGACGCACGCACGAACGAACGGACGGACGGACGGACGGACGAACGGACGGACGGACGGACGGACGCACGACGGACACAACGCCATGACAATAGCTCTCTGGCCTTCGGCCAGTGGAGCTAATAAAATCGGTATTTTTCACTGGTCGTAACTGTAACCTTTGCTTGTCTACTGCTAGTGTTTTTTTTTTCCAATAAAGTAAATTTGAAGTAGCTTTAATCGGGTCTGTACTATCATCATGAAAGTTTAGTTTAACTTATTTAGCAGGAGAAGGATTATAGTTGATATGTTCAAAGCAACAAAATTTTAGACAGCCCCACATAGAAAGCATTTTGCAGACAACAGATAGATAATACGTAGGATAATGGATAGAATTTTTTTTTGAGAGTGTAGAAATCTTTGTGGGGAAAGAAAAAAAATTAATTGGCATTTTCTCCTCTTCCAACATTGTTTTGTTTTCTTCTTATGACAAAAAAAAAACCTCGCTTTTACTTTGTCGTCCTTAAATGCTTTCAATTAGACTAGTCTAAAGCTATATCGGATGATTAAGAGTATATTTAAGAAATAATCTTCTTTCTATCGTGGTTTATCGTTCAATAAACCACAGTTGCGAGTTATGAGGCACAATAAATAATCCACGAGGGCGATAGCCCGAGTGGTTTGGTCATTGCGCCTCATAACTCACAACGTGCTTTATTGAACGATAAACCACGATAGAAAGAAGATTATTTCGATTCTAACATGACCAACTCTTAATCAAAGGAAACAAGTTCATACTTAGAGTAAAAACGCGGATGTAGATTATATTCCATTGAATAAATTACTTACTTACTTTATACAGAATGACGTCACTCTATATAGAATGACGTCACTCTACATAGAATAACGTAGATTTTACCACGCTTTCGTTGCACTGTGTTTACAGAGCCGAATTCACGTGTCATGTTAGAATAAAGAATTTCATACAAAAGTTAATTTAACACAAAACGTTTTTGCCGTGCTCCGTAAAAGGGGGGGCTTAATGCAACTGTAAAAAGTATCGACCCAGGTCAGCGTGCGCAGTCTGCGCAGGCTGACCAGAGTCGATGCCCTTTGCTATCGGTCAATTTTCTGTATGTCAAAGGACTTGTCTACCTCATGATTCAGTCGGTTGTTAGACAAAATGGATTTTATGGATCCACAGTTATGTTATGATTTGCTTAGTATCATATATCAAGGAGATGCATTGAATCCCCCTTTTGCAAGAATATGACCCCTATTTACTATATTCAACACAAGTACACACACACACACACACACACACACACACACACACAAATAGTTACGCTATCTGACTCCGATCAAGAAATTCTTTCACCAAGTCATTTCCTGAATAATTCGGATATTCTAATAATGTGTCTCTCAGCAGATTCGAATCTACATCTGTATAATTTCGCACACACGTCAATATTTCGAAAAGCTGACCTAGGCGCACCTGCGGTGATACCGTCGTTGTTTCCCCATTGATCACGTGGATCAAACACGTGACCAGCTTATTTTGAATCGTCTGAACTTTTTCCGGTTCTTTCAGTTTACATCGATCTGAAAAAAAAAAGTAACATCATATATTTATATTAAGCAGTTTTTTTTTACCTTTAACCGTTAACCTGCTAAATAAGGGAAATGAAACTTTCAGGCCGATAGTAAAAACCCAAAATTTTGTTATTTCAAAAGACTTATTTATTTTTTTTTTGGGGGGGGGGGGGGAGATATTTCCTTACCCGTGACAGTGTAGATCAAAGATCAGACTGCACGTTCTGTGCAGTCTGATCTTGATCTACACTGTCCACTTGAGTCGGGCTTAGCAGCATAGGGTTAAGATCATATAAAATCGCGTCATCTATTCAAATGACACGAGAGACAGGCATGTGAACAGAAAATACTTTTTTTTCTATCTTTTTCAGCGTCATAGAAAACGGCATACATCTGGATCAAGATCAGACTGTACAACATGTGGGGTCCAATCTTGCATCGATACCTTCTGCTTGTCTAAAACTTTTGTTGAGTATCAGCGGATTATTTCTTCAGCAGTCGAAAAAAAATGGCGGGATTTTTTGACAGTTGAATTGACAGCAAAAAATTGTATTTTATGTATGTGACGTCGTTTGTTAAGGTATTGTTTTTTCTGCCAGTTATTTCAAAAATACGTAAATGAGTTTTTGAAATAACGCGCAGGAATGCATTTTTTAAAAAATGACGTCACATAGTGTTCCTATGACGTCACAAAATCTGTTCTCAAACAGTAAAGGAGAGTCGTAATTGCTATGTTACACTGAAAACATGGGGAGCTACGTAAAAAAAAAGGATAATAGGTCTTTGTCAAGCCCATAAAGACATGATTATCTCACTGGAAAATGCCATAAGTATGATGGAGCCCTTTTCTTGAATCATCTTTCTAACAATAGATTTTAATGAACGTGTGTGTTTTTGGACAGTAAGATTTTAATGACTTCATGCCTGCAGAACACAAACATTTTTACTGCTACAAACTATCAAGTTTTGGTGCAATAAGAAAAAAAAAAAAATGATACGAACATTGATCGACGGTGAATATAAAAAAGAAAACAAAAAAATAAGTTAAATTCAGAACATCAGAATAAATTATTTTTCATAAAACTTTGACATTGTCTTTTTAGAAAAGTACTAATCATGTTGAAACAGATTCTGATCAAGGGAGTAGATGAATATCTATAACTGAGCTGTGAAAACCATGACTTAACTCTTTCCATACCACAGACAACACCAGAAGCTTTTGTGGACAGTGTAGATCAAGATCAGACTGCACAGAACGTGCAGTCTGATCTTTGATCTACACTGTCCACTGTTTTATTCTAGCTTATTAACGAACCGTTTCTTGATCTTGTTGCGGAACTCTATTGGTAGTCTTCTTTTCAGTAGCGATTTTCAAGAGTTATTTCCCTTCCACCATCATAAACTAAACAATAGATTGTATGCCGTTTAACGCTGTTTTCAGTTATATCACGGCGGCCATTAAACCCGTTCATACTTTTCTGGAGTTTCATGATACCAGTATTTCGCGTAATATCCTTCCTAAGCCACCGGCTGCTTTCGCAAGTAACCATCGCCAAATCTATGATCAGCGGTGAGAAAGGAATGAATCCTGTCGCAATGACTATCATAAATCCTCGGAAAGAAATGGCTCGGCCGCGGGTTCTAACCGGCGACGCCCTCCTTCCCATGTCCTGTACACTACTGACTGCACTACCAACTGCGCTACCTGGGCTCGACTAAAACGAAATAATAGCTTTCAATCAAGAGGACGCATGCCAAACACACAGAATAATGTTTTCTGGCAAATCGAGTTCTGTCAAACATCGGAAAGTGATTTATGGTAAACGCATGTAAGGTCGTATAAAGTTATAAAGAAATGAATCATTGTTATGATGACTCCTCCAACTAGCAAAACTAGTTCTACTGCTACCTCCACCACCACAATCAACAACAATAGCACCGTCCAATAACAACAATGACACCACCACCACCACAAACAACAACAACGACACTGCCACTAACAACAACGACACCACAAATAACAACAACGACACCACAAATAACAACAACACCACCATAATCACCATTACCTACACCACCACCAATAACAACACCAAAATCAAGGCCACCAAAACCAACAACAACAACACCACCAACAACAAAACCACCACTACCAACATCTTCAACAACAACAACACCACCACCAACAACACTAGCACTACAAACACCTCCAACAACAACAACACCCACACAAACAACAAAACCAACAAAAAAACACAAACAACGAGATCATTTACACCAAAAACATTAACATCACTAACAACGACACCATAAACAACACCAATAACAGCAACAACAGTACCATCACTAACAACGACACCACCAATATCAACAACGACACCACCGAAAACAGCAATAACACGACAATAAACACCATCACCACCATCACCACCAACAACAACACAAAAATCAAGGCCACCAACGACAACAACAATACAACCAAAAACAAAAAAACGAAACCACAAACAACACCACCAACAAAGACACCATCGACAACAAAACGAAAAACATCATCAACAACAACACCAATAACAACAACACCACCACCAACAACACCATCACCAAAAACAACAATACCACCAACAACAACATCACCAACACCAATACCACCAAAAACAACACCACCAACAACAACATCACTAATAACAACAAAATACATAACCACCACCAAAAACAACGACCCTGCCAATAACAACAATGACAATACCAATAACAACTCCGACACTATCAATAACAACAACGAAACTACCAACAACAATAACAACAAGAACAACATTACGAATTACAACGCCGACACTACCAATAACAACAACGACACCAACAATAACAACAATGACACTACCATAACAACAACGACCCCACCAATAACAACAACGACACCAACAATAACAACAACGACACAAACAATAACAACAACGACAACATAACCACCAACAACAACAAATTAACAAGAAAAAAAAACAACACTAAGAACATCAACAGGAGATGATTTTAATGGTTTCCGATGAAAATTATTGTTACAACAATTACTGCTTCTATTAGTATTACTTCACCAACAAGACTATCCCCGATCGCGCAGTGGGTACCGCAAAGGATTTGAAAGCAGAGAGTTGCTGATTTGAATTCCCAGCTCGTTTACTTTCTTCCGAGGACTGATGATAGCCATTGCGATAGGATTCATTCCTCTCTCACCGCTGATCATTGTCTCGACGATGGTTATATTGGAAAACAGCCATTGGCTTGGGAAGGATATTGTGCGAGGAACAAGTTCAAAAACTCCAGAAACGCATAGATAGGTGCACTGGCCGCAGCCGCGATGAGTTAAATTTGAAAACAGTGTTAAACACCGTGCAATCAATCAATCAATCAATCAATCAATCAGTCAATTTCACCAAAAACAACAAGTGATGATTTAGATTATTACCGGTAAAAGTGATTGTAATGCCTCTAAGAAGTGCCCCTTCCTCTTCTTTGATGTTTGCTGCCTCAATTTTCTTGCATAGCTTGAAAAACTCGTCCATAAACCGCGGCGATACAACAGTGCCTAGTAGCTGAAGTGGGAGCGTGTAGTTGTTTTCAGCGTGTACCACCTTGTCACGTGTGTTCACCATCGGGAGCCCGCCCACCATTCCACATTCCGTCCTCGACACTGAAAAGAACATGTTCAAATGTATTCAGCCCTTTAAAAAACAATCCCTGTTTCATGACACTGGAGAAGAAGTCTTGTGAAAATATTTTGGGAAAAAAGGAGAAAATGCTGGTTATCAGTCGGTACATAAGTAAATTATGGCCTCAAACAAGTTTTGTGCTTTTTTTCTTTCGTGAAAAATCTAATTATTATCATAACGTGCGAAAACCCCTGTCATACATTTTTCGAAGTAAGATCCAAATACATGTATTTAAATGACGTGGGAGGTGTTTTGCACAAAAGCATGCGTACAGGCACATCCGGTTCAAATTGCTAGCGTAGATTTGGCCTCGCTAAATGATACATATTCTTCGCTAATTTCAGACATGGGAGGTTCTCTTCGACCTCATGCTTGATGGATGGCAACTAGCCAAGTCTCAAATGCAAATGTTCGAAACGTGCATTAACAGAGAAGGTAACAGAGTACATTATTAGTTGTACGTCAGAAGGCAGGGGACTTGGAAACTTGTTCACGTCTGTGGCGAATCATCTCGCCCCGAGCCGAAGGCGAGGTGGCCACATGATTCGCCACAGCCGTGAATAAGTTTCTAAGTCCCCTGCCACCTGACCGTACAACGAATTCATTATACTGCAAAGTTTTACCATTCCAACGTGTATTCAGCGAAATTTCTCCGTTTTATTTTCTCACAAATTGAGTACGCTGACGACATACAATTTCCCTTCTGAGTGCCCCAATTAAATGAAAACTGACGTCACTGAGAACTGATGTCACTGAAACCTTGGTAAAACGTGCAGTTTGGTGCATAAACTTGATGATATCACTGCGACAGACATTCGGCGTATTTTTATTCAAACACAGATTTAAACAACTTCAAGGTAAGTAACTATGCATTTTAATGATTTGTTGGCAAAAGAATACCTTCATTAGTTGCTTCAAACGACCATTAGGTTATCCTTTTAACGTTACAATGTATGAGTTTCGGCACTTCACAGTTTGCTAACCTGACCGAGCCGTCGTCGAAGAGATGGCTCGTTTTAATCCCGTGTATTTAGAATGTTTTAGAATGACAACAAATGCTAATACATGTAACTACATTCATTTATTTTCAAAACAATCCATTCTTTCCGTTTTCATGACAACTAGATATATCAAGGCAAACTAGTAATTAAATGGTGCAGGCTACCAAGTATGTTTGTTTTGTAGGCGGCTCGTATCGGCCGACGCCGCCATTTTGGATGTTGTGTTGAAAGTGTAATCATGTATACGGGGCTCCCAAAAGAGAAAGTTCTCTTATGTGGATTTTGCCAGTGTACATGATATATATGTACTGGGCATATTATCCAATCAGATCGCGAAAAATTTCTTTGCAGTATAATAAAGAAAAAAAAAATGAGCCATGCTCTGTGAAAACGGGGTTAGCGCAGTTCGCACAGGCTAATCTGGGCCGATAGTTTTAGCTTTTGGTCATTTTTTTGCATGTCAAAAGACTTCTCTACCTCATCATTTCGTTGGCTGTTGGATAATATGGATTTTATGGATCCATAATTATGTGATGACTTGCTTGATATCATGCATGACGGATATGCCTTAAACCCCCTTTTTGCAAGAGGATAGCTCAAGTATAAACAGTATTGATGGGTTGCATAAGAGTCCAGGTTTAATCCTTTAACACACAACAAAATTTTAGACTCTTCCAAGTTGAAAGCATTTGTAGACGACAGTTTCAATATGACTCAAATAAAGCATTTTTTCTTTGATAGGGTAGAAAACATTGTAAGAAAAGGAGAAAATGCTGGTTACCAGCATTTTCTCCTTTTCCCAGAATGTTTTCAAAAGTCTTCTTCCTCAGTGTCGTTAAAAGTCGGCATTGAGTGGTAAAGGGTTAAGCAGGGATCAGATATACACACGCTCTCTGTGTAAATACGATCCGTGGTCTAAGGGTAGGGCAATGGTGATAACTACATGTAGCAACATTTGATTCCTGTAACCATGTCATAATTAATTGTATCCAATGACAACAAAAGATTGTCGTCATTCAAAAGTAGTAATTAACAACATATGATTCTAGTAACACTTTACCCGATGAAAAAAAAAACCACCACAAGCTTAATAAAATTGAAAAAAGAAATGGAAAGGACTATTTGAATGAGCCTCAAATGTTGATTTGTCTTGGAAAGGGTAGTAGACATCGTGGAAAAAGAAGAAAAAATAATGGTTACCATCATTTTCTCTGTTTTTCTTAAAAATATTTTTATAAGCTCTCTTGGTGAGGGCCATAAAACACTGGATTATGCGGAAAAAAAAAACAATAAAATTATTCAGCACCAAATACTCGTATATAAACTCGACCTTTTCCTAAGGCTACAAATACAGTCCACTGAAAATCAGAGACATTTTTACCTTGATCTATCCTGTCCATAAAAGCACATGTTTTTGCTTATGGCACTGAAGGTTTAACCCTATCCTGCTAAATAACTAAAATGAAATTTTTCAATTCGATAGTACAAACCAAAATATTGCTATTTCAAAGTTATGTTCCGGGGAATAATATCTCCATATTGTTCTGTGCAACCTGATCTTGATCTTCACTGTCCGCAAAAGATCAGTGAGTCGCGCTTAGCAGCCTAAGTAAGGATTAATTATACTTTGTGGTCATATATATGTGCCATGCCGTGTAAGTCACACTTCTGATATTTCAATTATCACTTTGAGGTTTCAAAACCTATATTGTTGAAACCACGTCAATCAAAAATAACAGATTTTATAGCCGAAATAAAAAAGAAAATAAGAAAGAGAGACAAAAGAAAGAACGACAGAAGAAAAAGAAGAAGGGAGAAAAACGAATGGAATGAAAGAAAGAAAAAAAAAAGAGCGAGAAAAGAGAGAAAAAGAAAGGAAGGACGATTGGCAACCAATACAAAAATCCTTGAATCTAAGTAAAATCGAATGAAACTTTACACACAAAAATCGATAAACGATGCTGTTTTTTTTTTTAGCCATCGTTTAAGTTTCAGCTGATGAAAAAAAAAAAGTTCGATATCAAGCAACAAATCCTTATATACATGTAGTTTATCTTTAGGCTGCTTAGCGCCCCTTAACTCTTTACCAAACGACAAAATTTTAAACTGGTCCAAATTGAAGGCATTTGCAGACGACAAAATAAATGTGCCTGAAAAATTGAACTTTCTTTTAGGAAGGGAAGAAAACATTGTGGGAAAAGGAGAAAATGCTGGTAACCAGCATTTTCTCCTTTTTCCACAATGTTTTCAAAAGGCTTCTTTGACAGAGTCGTTAAAAGTCGGGATTGTGTGGTAAAGGGTTAAGAACGTTTTGCTGACACTGTAGATCAAGATCAGACTGCACAAAACGTATGTTCTGATCTTAGATCTACACTGTCCGATAAAGAGATATTTTCACCGAAAAATAACTTTGAAATAGCAACATTCAGGTTTTTTACTTTCAGCGTGAATGTTTCATTCATCTTATTTAGCAGGGTAAAAGTTTACATTCTCCATTGTAAAACTAATTATCTGACCAGCTGTGACCTTCTGTCGTAGTCAGGTGGTTAGACTTGAATTTCCGATTAAAACTTTTCGTCAAATAAATAAACACCCCCATGGTTTCTCAGTCCTTTCAGTGCTTTGATTTACCTTTAATGAGGGTGGCTTGGTCGTCCATGCATAGATCCTTGAATCCGGGAACACACTTGGCAAATTTGACGATCTCGACTATCTTGCGTTCGAAAAATCGAATAATGTGCTCGAGTAACACAACTTTTCTTGCATCGTCTTCGGAAACATTACCTTCGGGATTGTGTTCCTTTTTTCGCTCCTGAAAAGAAGGAATAAACTGAAATTATGTTTTTGTTGCTTTGAAAAACGATTAACTGATATCAAGGCAAAACCTAACTTGCTTATGAATAATAATTTCTTGTGATTCTATGTGTGTGTAAGACAGACAGACAGACAGACAGATAGACAGAAAATGTTGAACAGCGCTTTCTCCTTTTCACACAGTGTTTTCATACGTCTTCCTCACTAAGGTCGAACGACACGGAACTTTTCGGTAAAGAGTAATCTTTTAAAGTTTTCAAACGCCTTCCGTACTTGGGTCGTATAAACATGAAATGGTTCGGTTAAAATGTTAATGGTAAAAGTAACCATAAAAGCGCCAAATAAACCCAGCAAACATTTTCAGTTAAAAAAAAAAAACAATTATGTCCTCCAATTTCATGGTTGCTTTTTTTTTTTCTTTGTGCAGTGTATCAGCAAAGCGGACAATGTACCTCAAGATCAGCCTGCACATTTGTGCAGGCTGATCTTGAACTACATCGGCCGCAAAAGCAGTTATTGTTATGAAAAGCCCTTAAAGGGTCATCTATAAAACCAGACAAATACGTAGTAGTATACTATACCATATAGGACGCCAGTTTTCGTTGGTACTCCTCTGGATTAATGGACGGAACTACATTTTTAAAGTTCTTTTGAGCACGAAGAAGTATCGCCAAGATGGACTCGATTTCCGCGTCATCTGCATTACAAATTGTTTGTTAGCTTATTAGTTCGGTGTTTATCGACATTTTATACATGATTTTCAGATGGCAAGAGCTTATGTTCGTGCTATTTTGGAGTTTCCTGTTACCACTTTTTTCCGCACAATAATTCCTTCCAAGCCACTGTCTGTTTTCCAAGACAATCATCATGGAAACAATGTTGATAGGTTAGAGAGGCATCAATCCTGTTGCTATGACTATCATTATTCCCCAGAAAGAATTTAGCTGACATGGGTGGAACTCGAACCAGCAAGCCCCGGCGTTAAAGTCCTATAGGTAACCAACTGAGCTACCAGGCTGCGAGATAGAAAGTACTACAGTAAATGGTATATTCTTTACCGAACGATCCCGTTTTTACGATCCACAGTTACCTATAATTTCTGCTTTTCTCAAACATGCTTTCAAAAAGGCCTCTCTTGACCTTGATATTGCATTTATTTCAGTCTTATTTCGACATAAGAAAATGCCGGGGCCAAACAAAGTAATGAACTTTTGAGCTGAGACATTTTATACTTCAATAAACTCTTCGTCCGTGTCCGTGGAGACTCGTTTTGTGGTTTAGCTAGGGTATAGTAACAAAAGTAATATCAAACTAGTCAATCCGGAAACCGAACTAGGGTTGATGGAGTATACAGATGTCTTATTTAAATTTTGTAAACACTAAGCTTATCTATGATGATGTTGATAATAATAATAATAATAACCAAATGCAAACACAAAACACACAGGGGCAATCATTGGGGGTTGAAACATGGTGACATGGAACGGCAACCATTTAACAGATACTTGACAATATTTTCGCAAAAAAAGATTGTAAAATATGACGGTTTTTCGACACTATATAAAATAAGTATTACTTCACATATTGCTGACTCTTAGGCTGCTAAGCGACACTCACTGACCTTTTGCAGACAATGTGGATCAAAATCAGACTGCACAGAACGTGCAGTCTGATTTTTTATCTACATTGTCCGTTAAGGACATATATTTTTTGGCCTCAAAAATACCTTTGAAGTAGCAAAATTTGGGTTTTTACTACCGGCTAAACAGTTTCATTTCAGTTATTTAGCAGGATAAAGGTTAAAGAAACAATCTATACTTTCTGTTCTAGTTTACCTATTTCTCCAATATCAACGATATCTTTCTTCTCCTCCAAGTCTTGGCTTCCATCTTCATATTCTAATACTGGGTGTTCTGTGATATCTGTTAGGTAAACGATAAAAAAAAAAACAATATTTTCAGGGGTAAAGGTCAATTTTGTTAATTGCAATATATAGAGTATAACTGTCTGTTTCGGTATATGATCGAAATTTCTTTCATCGAGTGAAAAGCGAATGCTATATTTTCATGTGTGGCGAAGCTCAGGTGAGCTAATAACAACCTGACTTTTCGTATCAAAAAATGATCAACGAAAACACCATTTCGGCTAGGAATATTGAAAATAATACAAGTAAACGGGATATTGGCAAGAAAACCAGCGCTGTTGTAACATATATAATTCACGAACACCAACAGATCTTATACAATAGATGACAATATATACGACAAAAAAACTTGGGAAAAAACGATCCAAAGTTCAGGTATTACAATTCAAATGACAGTCTGAAAATATAAAAAATGTTCACATATCGATGATAACCAAAACAGTGGTTTTGAAATTATTCTAAAATGATATTGATTTTAACCACATTATGGTCATATTGTATGAGCAATTTGGTATAAACATCAGCTACAAAAACATTATCCTATGAGGATAATTTCAAAACCATTGGTTTGTTTAGATCAGTATATACACTCAGCAAAACTTATAAACCGCCACTTTTGTTCACCCTGCAAATATGATAAAATAATAGACAGGCAAATGGAAAGAAATTGTAACATATATCTTGACGTCAGCCATGGTATTACAATGAAAAGTTTCTCGATTCTACCAACAGAAGACATGTTTTTATTTTTTTCAAAGAGGGAAAGCACATCGGTTGCGCATGCGTGGTGTCTATGAACCGAAACAGGTTAAAAAGAGAAGCTTAAATTACTGAAATTTTGTCAGCGATAAGAAAAAACATGAATATTCTTTGCTGCACAAACGTACCATCCGAAAAAAACGAGTATGAATTTTTAAAGAATTTGATTTTTCAATTTTCAGTGTGGAGTGAATGGATGTTAAATAAGCTCCTTTAAGAAGAACAAGTTGATAAATTCTTTTCAGACTTAGGCTGAGGTATGTTTTAACACAGATCAATCAACCCGCAAAAAACCAAACCAAATGAAACATCTCTTTTCTGGACAGTGATGCAAAAAGAAGGTCTACGGGGAATTGCAGGTTAAAAGTGGCGGTTTATAAGTTTTGTTCAGTGTATAAACACATTTCCATCTGATTCTGATTGTTGTAGTTCCAAAGACTTTCTGGTTGAAGAGTACATTTTGTGAAGGGTTGACTTACATTTCGAATTGTTGTCGATGGGTGATAAATTATCACACAATGGACGGTGTTCACTGATTGCTGACTTGGTATAATGAACGTCATATGATTGGATTGAGCAGGTTGGAAATTCAACATGATCATAAGGCAAGGGAACATTGGAATGTATATTTGTCTCTGGATAACCTTTGTAGTCACTTTCAAAACTGTTTTGAGGTGAGGCGATATTGGACGGCAAGTCACTGTTCACGCCGGTTCGCTTAATCATTGCTTCATGGGGACTCTTTAATTTACCCATTTTATTTTTAGTGCAAACTGCATCCTTCGTTTCTTTGGCAAAACGACATCCATCTACAAATTTCATGTTGTTTTCGGTCTGTTCCTTTGCCATAAAACTTTGATACGCATTTTCCAATCCCGTTGTCCTTCTTAGAGCATCATCAATAGTACTGTCTGTCATAGGTTTCATTGGACTTTGGTAAGTTTCATCAAATTCACTTTGAACATTACATGTATTTATGTTTTCATGACTATCATATTGACTATTATGTAATTTCTGACAGTCCGGAGTCGCTGTAAGTTTGCAAGTCTTATCGAATCTTAGATGTATTTCTTTTTTCTGAACTAAAGAACCGTTTCCAGTATAGTCACCCAAAGATAAAAATTTTTTCTGTGCTATACTATCTGTCAGAGAATGCTGTGTATCCATTTCACTAAAACTGGGCAAAGATGCTAATTCTTCAGTGACCTTGCTGATTCGACAGTGATCCTGTACCGAAACAGGTGTATCAGTTCGCGTGTCTACCATACTCTGAGTGTCACAGAATACAGAATGCACAGTCTTAACCTCGGATGTCGTTTCGTTATTTCTACTTTCGTTCAGTTCGATGTCCGGTACACTGTCTGTGATTTCTGTCACGTGCTCATCTTGAGCATCGTCGTCGCTGAAATTGTCATCAGACAGACCCCAATCAGATATATCTAATAAAGGTTTCGCTCGCAGTTTACGCAGTCGCCGGGAGTTATGTTTCACGATAGGCCTACTAGGTTCATTCAAGTCCATCAACTGAGATATGATTTTATGTCGTCGCACATACGGCGATTGAGTCGGGTATGTTCGTTTAGAGAGGCGAATCCTTTCTGATACTCTCTGATGGTGAAGTGACACTTCATCCCTGTGGCTGGAAGGCAAAGACCGACTCGAACCTTTTCCAAACGCTTCCGTATGAGTATTTGTACGTTGTGAGGGTAAATGTGCGTCTTCTCGAAGGATACGGTCGATCAGTCCGTCAAACATGTCCCAGAGGCAGGACTGGGGTTCCCCGCTGCCAGTTGCAGAGGGTCTCGGTTTCGGGTCTTCCATGATGGCTTCTTCATTAAACACTCGGTTTCTTTTTCTTTTCTTTTTCCATGAGAAAATTGTCCTGAAAATAACCAAGAACCGAAAGTAGGCATTTCTTGTATCATAGCGTGTAGTATTAAAAAAATGGACTTGTCTCAATACTTATTACCGTTTTCTCTTCCATTGCAAAGACAAAAATTGTCTTTTCAAATACCTTGAATTAATCATCTGCTGGTGCTATCAATTTGAACAAGTCTTGAATATTTCTGTGTGGTAGAGGAATAAACTTTTTTGTTTGTTTGTTTGTTTGTTTGAATGTTGTTTATCGTCGTTTTCCATATTATTTCATCTGTATCACGGCGATCAGTGCATCTATCCCTGCTTTCCTGGGGTTTCTTTTACCATTGCTTCGGACCATATTCTTTCCAAGCTACTGGCTGCTTTCAAACATTACATCGTCGAAACAATGATCAGCGGTGAGAGAGGAATGAATCCTATCGCATTGACTACCATCAATCCTCGGAAAGAAAATAGCCGAGTTTTAGATTCGAAGTGCGACCCTCTTGTCTCAGGTCTTGTGCGCTACCGAATGCGCTAGCGGGTCTTGGGGTAAAAGGTTGAACACGGAATTGTTCGGTTACAGTTTTGATCCCTAGAAGTAGATAGTAATTTACCCGATCTGGCTTATTTTTTAAAAAAATTTAAAAAAAACTTAAAAAATAGAAAAAAAGCGAAAAAAATTTATCGAAATTCGAAAATTTCAAAAAATTTTGTCGACTGAAGAGCTCAAAATCGCGAGCGAAAGCCCTCAACCCCTTCAAAAACGTGAAATCAGGCCTCAAAACGCTCAAAATCGCGAGCGAAAGCCCTCGATCCGTTCAAAACATGTGAAATAAGGCCTGCTCAGTCTGGGTGAAAAAAATTTCTAAAAAAAATTCTCTAAAAAAAAAAAAAATTTTTTTTAAAAATTTTCTAAAAAATTTTTTGAAAAAGAAAAAAAAATTTAAGTAAACATAGAAATATATGGAACCGCTAAAAGAGTTTCTAAAAGAATTAAACTTAGACAAAGACGAGGGTTTAATGGAGGCTATAGATAACATGAAAGAGAATTTGCTAAACGTAGATATACTTAAAGATAAATTCAAACAGTTAATTTACAAACAAATGACAGCTAACTCTAAAGAGGCTTCTGCAAGATTCGCGGTGCTTCTAGCTACGTATACAAACTTTATTTTAGATTCTATCAATCCGAAAATTAGACAAAATTTAGCTGTAAAGGTGTCATTTTGGAAAGAGGTTTACGAAGGTAGAAACCAACCTAAGAAAGCTTTAATACTTAAGATTAAAAAAACTCTAGGGTTGAAAATAGAAAAAGGGCTAACGAGAAACGAAATACTGTATAAAACGATAGCAAAGTTTTTAGATACGGATGAGAATGGTCGTTCAGTGCGTATTAAAAATAAAGGAAAAAAGCAGGGAGGACAAGTTATAAATTTATTAAATATGACGAAGAAAGTAGCTAAAAAGGCTGGGATTTAAAAAAAATATAACTTTTAAAAATAATAAAGTTATATTTTTATATTTTATTTTTTGATGCCCCCAAGCTAATGAGTCAATCTTGTTTTCCAAAACAAACCTTTTATCATCACTTGATCCTAACGCTTTTTTGTTTAACTCTTCAGTATGCATATTATGACCCCTAGTTCTTAAAACAGTCATCTTTTTATACTGATCCTTTCCCATAAGCAAACACTCTTTGTTATTATCAAAATTTATCTCTTTCTTGATAACCGCTTTTTTAACACCTTTACACCTTTTGTCTTCATTACCATCTAAGGTTTTATAAGCATACATTTTTGCTCCTAAACCAACAAACTCAGTCATAATCTTACCACCTAACTCATCTTTAAACTTTCCAACTACTCCAGCATTACCATCATTTTTTAAGAAATGATCTTTAGGATAATTGCTTGTATCAAACATTTCAAACACATCTTTCTCCATATCCTTATACAAATTTTTAGTTTCTATTTCAAGGATAAAACTATCTGTATCAGTATAACACATCCTAACCTTTTCACCATACTTAGCTTTAAGGTAGTTATAATAAGTTTTTTGCATATGCGTTTTACTAATGTCTAAGATGCTTAATCCTGAGTAAATAGGTTTATTATATTTTAAAATAGTGTTTTTCATGTGTACCGCTACTAGATTTTCATCGAATATTGTTGTGTGGTTATAGTTTGGTTTTGCTACCAATTTCCTATAACGCTCCTTACTAGAAACCAAGTGTATCGTTATTCTATTTCTCAGGTTTTCCATAGTCTTGCCAAAGACTGAATTGTTCATCAACTTAAAAAAATCTTTCTCAAAATTATTTTTAGCTGCTTTTCTTAGTTCAATGTTTGTATCAATATATGATTTAAGCCATGGGCTTTCCTCAAACTTAATTCCTCGATGTATTTTAGTAATCTTTAAACCTAAATCAACACATGTTTTTAAAGCTTCATGATGAATAACATAATTCTTTTTATTATTTAATTTTGGAATAAGTTTTTCTACTTTTTCTATTTTTAAACGTTCAGGCGCTAAAGGAAAGTCATTGTGTAAATCGTGTAATTCTTTAGGATATTCTAAATCTACTTCTAATATACACGGTATTTTTTGCCAAATTTCTAATTCTTTATCTGTCATCCATTTAAAACCATGAGTAGGAAGAGGCCGACTCATTGCCTAAGGGTAAAGGCTGTTTGCATCTATATATAATAAATATTTTGATGGTTTACTAAGATCATATAATTCACCCATATCCTCATTATTTGCTTTTGTGTATCTTTTACTACACATGCTAACACCTCCTTTGATACCCTTTTCAACCATTAAAAGCATATCAACATCAGATAAAAGCTCTAGGTTTACTCCTGTTATTTTTAATGCTGCATCCCAAGCTAAACCGGGAGTTGTATAATACCAACTAGGATCTAAATCATAGTTTTCGCGGCAAACATCTCTAAAGTTTTCGAAAACATCCGCTAAAAGCAATACATCTATTTTATTGTAAAGTTCTAAGTAATCCTTAAACGTTTTCATATTAAAAGCTTTCCAAACCTTTTGTGCATGAGCATAATCTTCATCCGTAATTCCTTCTTTGTTTAAACTTGAGTAAAATGCTTCTTTGGGTGGTAATTTCTCTTCTTTAAGTTTATCAAATGAATCTAGGTACTCATAAGGAAAAACTCCTTTTCTCCTAACTAACGGTAGCAGATTCTTAGTAAAATATTTTGATAAAATTTTTAATTGACTTTCCTCTAAGTTGCTTGAAAGTTTATCCAAACTAGAACTCATAAACTTAAAGCTATCAAGAAATCTAATTTTATGTTTTATATTTTCTCCAACCCAAATGTCTTTACTAAAACTAATATATTTCTCTTCATTATTTGGAATACAATCAATCTTCCCTTCAGATTTGCCAAGACAATTAATAAAAAGATGAGCGTCATACCCACTAAGATTATGTAGGTATACAGGTGTGAAGTTAGGATTTCTAGCTTTTAGATTGCATTTACTGTGTGCGGCACCTCTATATTTACCCGTAAAATGGCAATGATCTCTTACTCTAATATTATCTTTTGTAAACTTATTACCACAAATCCAACAGCGTGTTTGTTGTTTATGTTTTATTTCTTCCTCTCTCGTAATTTTAATAGGTTTTGGATTTTGGTGATATTGTTGATGAATTTTTTGTATATCATCTTTTAACTGGTTTATAAAAACTTCCTCAGCATTTTCTCCAACATAACTTCTTTCTATAGGTGCACACACAGAATCATCAAAACATTTTATAATATAGAAAAAGCTGCAAGGTATATGCTTTTGACGTTGTATAGTATAACTTTTTTCCGAGTTTGGTTGGCATGCGTGTATTGGTTTTAAAACACTTTCAAAATCAGCGTATACGGTAAAGGGAACCACAAGTTTTCTAGAATGGTTTTCAAAAGGTAACATGGTACCTAATTCTGGCATCTCTAAAGTAATAGACTCGTATTCATTACAGCATCGTTCATGTTTTTCCAAAAGTTTTTTATTGCCAAAATGATTCAAACATCGTCTGCAATATTCTATACCACTATTATTACTTACTTGGGTTCTCATCAAACCATTAAAGTTTTTTATGAGGGTATAGTGCATATTTTCTCCATCTTCAATAAGAAGAAGGTTAATATGTTTATTATTTTTATTATATTTTTTTGTAAATCTTAAAGTATAAAATTTACAATCATTACGATACCCATACACGTTCACACTAATTTCAGGATTTTGTTTTTCAAACTTACTGATACCCTTAAACGAAACAGGATACTTTATTCCATCCATGTTTACGATGCTTTCCTTTGCTTGTAAAGCCTTGTCAACTATCTCTGCATTATGCTCTTTAGGGTTTAATGCTCTTAAAACACACCATAAAAAGCATTTAGCATCTTTATTTTTCATATTGATAACTGCTTTTTTGTTAGCAATCCACTTTGGCAAAGGTAACCAACCATTAGCTCTTAAAGGATCATAAGGAGCTGTATGTAGTTCTACTTGCACCATACGTTCAAATGCCCAACCACTACCTTCTCTTTGAAACTTAGTTAATTTTTCCAAAACTTCATCTATCATTCTATCCAGCAAATCCTCTATTTCTCCCCCGTTTAAATTTAGATGTTGTTTACTATGAAAGGCAACTTCGACAGGAGCTAGGTTAGGGTCTGTTGATTTTATTAAAGTACACTTAAGTACAAGTTTTACCTTTGTTCGTAAATTATTTCGAAGAATATTTATAAGAAGCATCCGTGTTTCTCTGAAAAATCTTTGTGGGTTATAATTTTCTCTACCCCCTATAACATGTTGCGTGGTATACCCTCTAAATGCGGATGGACCCACTATAATCTCAAACGGTTCTATTGGAGGGGTATTTTCTCTAACACGTTCAGCAACTTCATTCAAAACTTGGGATATTTGCGCCGTCTCTACATTACCAGTTAGCCAGTTACTAAAATCAGTTACTCTTCTTTGTATGGATTCCGGAACGACAGCTGCGGCTAGTCGTCTTGCTCCAGAGTAAACATTAGACGCAGCTCGTCTAGCTGCACTCGTAAATCTATTTAGGAAACTCATATATATATATATATATATATATATATATATATATATATATATATATATATATATATATAAAATAAAAACTTAAGCTAAATTTTTTTTGTCTCAATTTCATTACGACTTCGTCATTGACATAATAAAATTACTGAATGTTAATCTTATATTTATTATTCCAAGTTCTCCCATTCCAATTTTCAATCGTTTGTGGGCAGCGATCTATAAATTTACCTGTCTTATAAATTGATGGAAATGTTTTTATTTCGCCAGTTTCAACATCCTCTAAACTAACTTTCTTAGGATTATGCATAATAGTCTTTAATCTATCAAACTTAGGGTCTTTACTTCTTTCTTTTTTAGGTAACTTAAGCGACTCCTCCTCTGGTAACAATCCATGTTCTTTCACCAACTCAACTAATCGCTTTTTATCCTAGTATGAGTAGAAATTTATATTATTTTCTTTAAGAATTTTTTTTAAATCTGCAATCTTTATCATTTTTATATAGGAAAAAATATCTTAATACACTACACTCATTTTATTTCCATCAGACTGGAAGTTAATTAACCTATCACTAATAATAACAGCATATGCCTCTGTGTTCACATCCACATTTACAGTAAAATATGCTTTGATTTGGATATCAGTTACTGAGTATTTTAATCTTTCACTCTGTTTAGAAACGTCAAACAAAAACAAAGGATATAGAGTTTTATAATCTACGGGAGAAATATTAGGGTTTGACACCAACTCATTCATGTTATAAAACTTAGATCTAAATAATGCGGTGTCACCATACGCTCTACTAAATTGCTGTTTAGCAAATGAAAGATTATAGTCAACCGCAGGGTATCGAGTAGCATTTAACGTAACATAAATATTGTTAACATTTACATTGTTAAATACAGATGCATTTTGTCTTTGGTTATTACTTTTATTAGTTTGAAAGCCGACAACGATAAAACGTGGTACCTCAGGAGATGATTTAACAGAAAGTCTCCAGGTAAATGATGTTGTCTGAGGAACCGCGATTGAGTCACACTGTAGCATTCTATATCCAACTGGTATTTTTTCTTTTTTCTCGATAATTTTATAAAGTTCCATCTTCTCTTTATCAGCAGGTAGCACATGTGGCATAAACCATGATATCTTATCTAATCTACCTTCAGGAGCAGCATTGATTCGAAAGATTGCATCATTATCATTATTTCTTGTTAAGGTGAGAGTTTGCTTCATTCCATACAATATTTTAATATAGTCCTCACAAAAACCAAATATATGTTTTAAAGGAACTCTAAAACTAAATGAACCTACTGGATTAACATTATTAATGATGTATTGTCTTCTTATTTCCCATCCGCTATTTTGATCGTCTGCATTAGCTGTTGTATCCTTATACCATAATTGGTTTAACCCTTGTGATTTAGAAAAATCATCTGGATATTTTAACAACCCAAGCATTGTAGTAGCCTGGCCAGGATTTGTTATGGATTCAATATCCATACCTGAAAGTTGATACCTAATATTTTTAAACAGGTGCATCAAGGCGTTGTTTGTTAAAGCAATATTAACGTTGTCTGTGCCTATAACATAAGGAGTTCCATCAGCATTTTTTACTAATTGTCCTTCAATAAGTAAATAACTCTCACTAGGATGAGTAAAAATATCTTGGGTTTCGATACTAATTCTAATATCTCCTCCTGAGTTGTTGAGATTAGCACCTGTTATCGGTTCATACTCATGGTGTTCATACTCATCAATACTATCATCTTTTAAAATTGGTTCGGTGATTTTTAAAATGTCCATTTTATAATAACAATTATAATTTTAAATAAATAAAAATTATAATTGTGTTACTTAAATTTCTAACCAAAGCTGGGGAAAAGACTTATTTTCATCATTAACAAACACACCTTCAAGTTTAATGCTTTTTGCGGTTTCCATTTTAGTTTTAGGATAAACTCTATTACCGTATACAAGTGTTATTTGGGGTATCCCCCACTTTTGTAAACGTTCATTCACCTTTTCCTCAATCTCTTTCATCTTGATTACTTTTTCAGGAGATAACTTCACAACAGCTTTTTTATAAACATATTTCGTGTTATTAATTTCTAGGATTTCACAATCTTTTAGGTTTAAAAATGCACCTACTATAGTAATACAACTAGTATTGTATTTTTTATAATCTACACGATTAAATTTTAATTCTGGCATTATCTTTTTTATAAGTAATATAATTTCTTAACTTAATTTTATTTTTTTCTTCATACTGTTTTAATGCCTGCTCCACTGTTTAATCTTTTAACTAAGTCTTGAATAGCAATGGCACTTCCATCTATTAATGTATTAATGTCTTGCGTTTTGGGTGTTGTTGTTGGTGTTGGTGTTGCGCTATATTTTTGTAAAATTTCCTTTGATTTTGGTGTTAAAGCTCTCGTAACTAATTTTTTTCCTACATCTACAGCTGTGCTTTTTCCAACCTCTAAAGCTTTCTTTGCACCTTCCTTAGCTACACTCTTTCCTACATCAAGGGCAGAAGACGCAATTTGTTTAGCTGCACTACTAGTAAAAAGCCTCGCTAAAAAGTTAGCAACGCTTTCAAAGATTCCGGAACCACCGTATGAATACTTTTTTTTAAATCTGTGTTTTTTAGTGATGATCAGTTTTATAGTATAGACATTAAATTTTTATAAGCGTTTGAATTTAAAACACCTTGTCTTTTTAATTCGTCACAAATGCTCACTAACTCGTTTCTTACACCTGTGTTACCTGCTTTTTTACTTGCCAATAACAGGTCTAGTCTTTCTATTAATGCGTTAGGGTCAGATGGGATAATGATACCCTTTCCTTGAAATATTTTTTCATTTTCCCAAATATATTTAAGAATTTTATCCCATTTTTTCCCTCTAGAAGCTTTAGGATATCGATTATCCGGATCGTTATTTCGATGAAGAGCGCTGGTTTTTATCATTGATAATCTCTAAGATCATTATGTTTATTATAAATGTCTTCATTTGGTTCTTTAGCAACAATTAACTCCCATAAACCAGGTGTTCCTCGATACACCTTACTACCAAGAACAATATCATCCTCATCAATTACAACCATTTTGCTACCAATATAAAATTTACCACCTTTATCACGTAATCCATATGTTCTATCAACATCATCTTTACCAAGAAATTTTGTTAGATACTCCTTTGCAACTGGTCCAATGAAAAATGTATCTTCATATTTTTTTAATTTACTTTCCTCAATAGCTGGTTTTTCTTCAGAGGGATAAGCTTTTATTGTTGGAAAAGCTGGTAGATTAATAGCTTGTGGTAACTTTTCGATACCTTCTTTAATAGGTCTAAGTCCCTCTGTAATCTCCTTTGCTGTAGCTTTTTGTGTTTCCGTAATAGGTTTAAAAAACCTTGAAAGATCGGTTTGTAATTCTTGTTTACCTGTTCTCTCTGCTAGTAGATTATCTCGAATCTTCTTTTTCGTTTCAAGATACTCTTTTACAATTAAGTCCCTTTTTGTGGGATCAGTGATTTTTAAAAAAGACATTTTTTTAATTACTAAAATAATTTTTTAACACACCTTTGTCGAGACAAAGGCGAGACAGTTTTTAACATAGTTTTTATCATAGTTTTTATCATAGTTTTCAAACACTAACTTGTTTGGGGTAAACACCAACTTGTTTGGGGTAATATATAAGAGCATTATATATTCTCTTATATATTACATGTCTGAGGTATCACCTATTTCACAAATACACTTACACCTTATCTCAGGGAGATTACATCGTGGACGAATTGTTCTTTTCAACAAGCCTCAGAAAGGACTCACGCGCTTCTTGTCTTCCTTTTTCAATCAAACTTTCTTCGTTTTTGGTAGATATCTTTTTCTTGATCTTGGTACGTATCTCATCCTTCATGCTTTTATATTTCTCTAATTCTTCCATGATTAGTTTGAATTCATCATCAGAGATATAATTGTCAGTTAAAGCTTTCGATATATGTGAAGCAATTGTATCTAACTTAGCATCAGCTATCATTTTAATCTTTTGATGTTTTTCTGCCTTGGTTCTCGAATTTCTTACTACATATTTACCTACTATTGAAAGAAGTCCGGTTGCCGCAGCTGTTGCTTCTAATGCTATGACTGCTGGAATAGCCACAATAGTAGATAGTAAACCGATTCCACCTACTCCTGAAGCCATCGTTACCGTGATCAAAACTGTGTCAACATTGTCAACGATTCTCGCAGCTTTAAAATATTTCTTAGCTAAAGCATCTCTTTTTTGAATTTCATTTTCGAGAAACTTTTGTACTTCAGATATTTTTTGTAAACGGTAGGAATGACCTTTGTCATCCCCCATTGCATGCATCTCAATAGGTGGGGCGCTTGCTGTACTTCGTTCTTTGGGTAACGGAGGATATATTTTATTAGGATGTTTTTGATCTGTATCTGCCATTTTATTAAAATAATAATTTTTTTATCTCAAGATTGTAAATATTTTAGATAACAGAATAACTCTCCCTCAGGTATTTCAATTGGTTTTTGTGAGAAATTATAAATGCAGACTAAGATATCATCAGCCTCATTATCAAGATGTGCTCCATTAAGAATGGTTAAACTATCTTTCCATTTATTACTAACAGATATCACTACAACTCCTCGTGTAGTTATATAACCAAATCCTAGCGAAAGTCTCATACCATCACGAGGAGGAATCTTGATAGTTACTTGTGAGTATATTTTCCATTTTAAAGGATCTTACTTTAAGGGAGGATATCTTACTCTATGTAAATGAGGTTTCCAAAATATAGTTTTATGTTGAGTAGTAATATTAGGTTTTATACCAAATTTGTGAATATCCATTTTTATTTTGTTGTAAATAATATTTATAGAATTACAATATTGCTCCTAAGATAGGGATATTAGCAAATGGACTATTAGGTCCGAGTAAAAGTCCTCTTCCATCATACATTTTTCCTCCTTGCTTTAAATACAAACCATCACCAACGGAAGCTAATCCTTTACCTTTGTATGGTTTTAAGTATAATCCACATCCATCAGTTTCAACTTGACAAACACATCCTCCTTTTTTAAGGTAAAGACCTGACCCCATTGCTTTTTGTACACCTGTTGAGGCTAATCCAGAAAGAGCACCAACACCTAAAGCTGGTAAAACAGTTTTTGCAAGCATCGGTAAAGCTCTAGCAGCTAACCCAGCCAACATTCCGAGAAAACCTCCTTCTATTTTCGTGTTATGTTTAAGCTGTTTCGCAGACATTCTAATAGTTATACCCTTACCATCCTCATAGGCTTTAGCCATTTTTCTTGCTTGTGAATCGGTAATTGCTAAAACATCATTACCACGTAAATCTTCATGACCTAAACGAATACTTGTTGCTGAGCAACCAGCTTTAACAGCATGTTGAAGCTTTTCCTTTTGTCCTTCAGATATATTTACTTTAACATTAGCGTAACTCGTCATTTTATATACAACTATTTTTTTATTTATCTCGCTTCTCTAATATGAAACCTAATTGTTAAATTTTCACCTCTAAGATTTAGTAAATTGCCATCTTGATCCGTAATATTTACCTCTAGGTTATGTATTTCATCTAATGTTATTGGTAAGTATACTAAATTAACTGGTGACTCAATTATCTTATATCCAGGAGCAACATCTGGGAAAAAAGAGTAAATAGTGTTTTTTGTTGAACCATTAACATAACTTCCTGAAATAATATCTATGTTAACGAGCAAACTATTTATGCTAAGAATGTTCACTACATTCTCTGACTCGTAAAATCCTTGCGTATATTTAGCGCGAGTAAATCCTAATACTTTGGCAATGGAGTTTGGTTGATTAAAATCTACTTGATAACCATCTTCTAATGTAATAATAGACTTTAGGGTATTAGTGTTTGCAGAAATGTTAATAGGATACCCTTCATTAACTCTATCATAATGACCCTTTTTTCTCATTTCCTGGTGAATGGTGTCATTAATGCCAACAAGGTCATACCTTCCTTCAGGTATTCTTATTTTAACCCATGAATTACCATTGTCTGAAGAATAAACGAATATATTGTTTGTTTCATCAATGTTTGGAAAAGAGTAGTAAGTTTCAAGGTTTACTAAAGCTATTTCATATACTTTATCCTTTTCCAGCTGAATTGGGGGATTAAACCTTGTTCTAAAACGTGTTTTGTTGTCGCTTACTATAATTTGAAATGATGTTTTATGGTTTGTATTTTTTACAATTTGTTCTAAAAGATCTTCCATTTCTTAAAAAAGCGAAAATATTTTTTATACTGACTTTGGTATGTAAAAATTATCAAAACCGTTTCTATACTTCCCCATCATGTTTTTTACTGGTTAAGTCAATGATAGCGAAACCATGTGGTCTTTCCCATGCCTTCTGACAAAATTTTCTAAACTCGTCCTTAGGCATATCTTCACCTACATGATCGTTATAAATATGATTAATGTTTTTTAGGTCTTGTGGGAAAAGGCAAATAAAATTAGCGTTTTCTCTAATAGATTGTCTCGGTAGTCTAAAATAATTCTGTGAGAGGTAAAAGCAGTCAACATTACTATGCCTTCCTCGAATGTAGTAACACTCACATTTATTTTGCCTTTCTAAAAGTAAATCATCAAAAATCATTAAATTTTTATTTTCTGAGTTTAACTCTCTTGGATCAGGCACATCACTAGCATTTTCAAAGAAGTTGCAATTTATATCCGATTTGTTTTTAATCGTTTTAATCCATTCTTCAACTAAAGCTGTTGGTACAATGTTTAGTTCTTGTATCTCATCACGCATGTTAAACAACCTTAAGATACATTCTTTTGGTAGTTTTTCTTCAAAAGCCTTTTTTAGTATTCGGTATTCCGGTTGAAAAAGGCTTTTTCCGAAAACAATCAAATCATTGTAATCAAGCCAACCTGGTCTGAGTAAAAGGTTTAACAATAAAGTAGTTTTACCACATCCTGATTTGCCTATAATTAAACCCCTAATACTTTTTGGTAAAAGGGAGTGATTAAATCTCTTTGATACTACTTCATTCCATGATAAGTTTATAATATCCATTTTATATAACTTTTTTAATTTTTATATATAAAATGTATTGCGTTAAATGTAAAAAACATACTGATACAAACAATATAGAATATACTGTTTCTAAAAATGGAAGAAATATGATGAGGGGGAAATGTGTGGTTTGTGGAATAACTAAAACACAATTTATAACAGGAGAAAAAAAACTACTAATGGCAGTAGCATCTTAAACAAATTTATAAACATGATGCCTTTTGAAATGCATCTCCCTGGTCACAATTTTACGGGCCAGGTACCAAGCTAGATGAGAGGTTAAATCCTGAACTAACCCAAAAGGAATGGAGTAAACCTATAAATAGAGTAGATCAAGCTGCTTATAATCATGATGTTTGCTATCTTAAGCATCATGATACAAAAACTAGGAATGAAATATGCGATAAAGATATGTTAACAGAGTTAGAAGGTATTTACAATCCTAGTATTAGAGAAAAAATGGAAAAGGGTTTGGTAAGTAAACTCATTGGAACGAAGATGAAATTTGGAATGGGGGTTAAAAAAAAAATTTCGACACAATAAAAATTTTAGCGGAAGAATTACATAAACCCGTAAAAAGAAAATTTAAGAAAAGGAGAGTTAGAGTAAACGGTATAGATAGGATATGGGCTGTGGATTTAGTAGACATGCAAGCATTTTCTAAGCTTAATCGTGGTGTTAAATACCTTCTCGCTGTCATTGACATCTTTTCTAAATATGGATATCTGGTGCCATTAAAAGACAAAACAGGGAAATCTGTTGCTATAGCACTAAAAAGTATTTTTAAGGAGAGAAAACCTGAAAAAATGTGGGTGGATAAGGGTAAAGAGTTTTATAACAAAGATGTTAAAGATTTGGTTGAATTGTATTCTACTGTAAATGAGGAAAAATCTAGTGTGGTTGAGAGATGGATTAGAACAATGAAAGAAAAAATGTGGAAGCATTTTTCCGCTAACTCCACAAACGTTTACATCAATGTGCTACCGGATCTCGTTAAAAAATATAATAACACGAGGCATTCATCTATTAAGATGACTCCGGTAGACGCTAGTAAAAAAGAAAATGAAACGAGAGTTTGGAGAAATCTTCACCCCGATCATCTCGAAATAAAAGATATAAATCCTAAGTTTTCTGTTGGAGACAAAGTAAGGATAACTAAAAAGAAAAAGACTTTTGAGAAAGGTTATACAACAAGATGGACTGAGGAGGTTTTTACAGTTTCTGAAGTAAAACTTACATCACCTGTAACATATAAAATTAAGGATCTTAATGGAGAAGAAATACAAGGTACCTTTTATGAACCTGAACTGCAGAAAACCAGTCAAGAGCTGTATAGAATAGAAAAGGTTATTAAAAAAGGAAAAAAGAAATCTCTTGTAAAGTGGAAAGGTTATCCTGATGAATTTAATTCATAGGTTGACAATAAAGACATTAGAAATATTTAACTATAAAAAATGTCAAATATTTCGATTGAAAACGTAATTTTACCAAATAAACCGTTGAACAATTTCGAATTGGAAGATGCAGCTAAAAGATTAAAGATTCCTTATTTTAGAGGAGTTTTTTTACTAGATACATTACCGAGAAAACCGAGTAAAAAAGAATGCGGTATAGTAAACTTTGATAAAAGTGGTGGACCTGGTACACATTGGGTTGCTTGGTATAAAAACGGTAAAACTAAAATTTATTTTGATAGTTATGGTATACAACCACCTGTTGAAATTCGAGAGTATTTAAAAAGCCCAATACAGTACAATACTGATCAATTACAACAAGCTGGGCAAGTATATTGCGGTCATTTATGTTTGTACATTCTAAAAGAGTTATCCAAACGAGTTGGCGAACGAGTGGGTTTGGGTAATAAATTCCAAAATGTTTTAAATAAACTTTTTTAGTAATATTATAAAAAATGCCTGTTAACATATTTGGAAGAATGGAAGATGATGGCACAATCAGTGATGGTGTGTCACTCGCTTACATAAATAATAATTTTTTACGTAAAGACGGAACAACTGTTGTTACTGGTTCTATAAACATGAATGGTAATACATTAACGAGGGTTAGTAATCCAGTAAATCCTCATGATGTGGCAACTAGGGAATATGTTGACACCAACTTAGGGTTGTTGGATGAAAACGGTGGATACCACGTTAAAGGTGGATATCTAAACATGGGTTTTAAACCGATAAAAAACGTTAAGGACCCAACAGAACCGAGTGAAGCTGCTACTAAAAATTATGTGGATAATGTTGATCGAGCCTTCGTTTATGAAGCTGGTAGGTGGTATGTGGCAGTTGATGAAGTCTCTATGGGAGGACGAAGAATTAACAATGTTGGAAGCCCTTTAAGAAATGATCATGCTGTAAATAAGTTTTATGTAGATACCGCTGTTGAGGTAGCTACCGCGAGTGAAAAAGCTTTAACAAAAATACAAGACGGATTCTATTCAATGGATGGTGAAATAGATATGAATAATAACCTGATTACTGGGTTACCAAATCCCCCATCTCGCGATGCCGCAGCCAATAAAAATTATGTTGATAATGGTGGAGCTATTATAAAAAATCCGGATGGAAGTTTCATGGCGGTGACTGACATAGATCTCCAAGGTTTTTCTTTTAAAAACGCCAGAGATCCGGTAGAAGAGAGAGATTTAGTAAGAAAATCCTACGTGGATGAAGCTGTATTACAACTGAAAAGAGCTCTAGCAAATCTGAATATTTTGAAACAACCTATTATAACCGTGTGGGCTGAAGAAAACGGACCAATTGGAAACGGTAATTATGAGTTTTCATTCGGTAATGGCAATTCGGGTAGAAAGCATGGTTTAGGGGGTTACTGTATGAGTGCTCCGGGTAGAATTATAAGAGGAAGTTTAACGGTCGTTAAAGATGCTCCTAATCAACCGGGAGAAGAGATAAAAATTAATATAGTGGTAAACGGAATAGAGCAGGTTGCTTACTCTATTATTAAAAAAGCGAACGAAATTTGTAGCTGTACAGTTTTTCCGGTGGCGTTGGAGGTAAAACAATGCGACATCGTAAACTTTATCTCGAAAAGAGACAGTCGTAATGTAACACACGCTTACATATCTATTTTGATAGAGTTAGACTTGTAAAGTGTTAAATATTGGAAAAAGGATTAGTTTACACCACGTGACATAGTATTTTTTTTTTTTTTTTTTTGTTTTGTTTTTTAAAAAAATTAAAAATGTATATGATAATTGTATAAAAATATAATTTTTATTTATAATAATAATAAAGCGGTCTTACTTCCTTGTCGTAAGAATGTTATTACTAACACAATGGTAACCTCTGGCGTGGTCTAACAGCCCGTAAGTTAATACCGAAAAAATAAGAACCGCTGGCGAGGCCTAACAGCCCGTAAGTTCATACCAATTACTAACACAAAATGGTAACCTCTACTGTAGGCTAATAGCCTGTAAGTTAATACCATATTTTTTAAACATTAAAAAACACAAAGTTGTAAGGCTGCTGTTTAAAAACGGAATAAGTATTTTATACAATTATTTTACACGTGGAACATTTTTTCAAAAACAAGGTAAAATTTTTTGATATTATAATATACTACCATTTTCAGTTTTGTGAAAAGCTAAGTAAAAGCTGTAGGGTTGTTTACTAAATAATACTTCCTCTTTCGTTTTCGATGAGGAAGTATAAAAAATGGTTTAATCATGGTAGTGTCATTACTCACCTTACTTCATTTATACCTTCTTTTATGAGAAGGTATGAAAAACGGAGTTGAAGGTGATTTCTTAACTAGTTTAACGTTTTTCAACATTAGCTTGGTCCCACTGTAAAAATATAACTTTATTATTTTAAAAGTTATATTTTTGATTTATGATTTAAAAATAAAATGGTTGTTGTTGCGCTACTGCTTGCTGGCCTGATAATGAGGTAAAAGTCTGCGGAGTATTGTTGAGCAGCATGGATCCTGAATTTGGAAGTAAGGGGGGTGGGGGTGCCAATGGTTGTGCAATAGGTTGTTGCGCAATTGGTTGGTGTGTAATTATTGGTTGATAAACTGGTTGTGGACGTAAATTATATTTTAATTCCATATAAAATTTCTTCTCTAATAATTCTTCTATTTCAGATATTAATTCTTCATATTCATTTAATACTTCCACGTTATATAAAGGAATAAATTCTCTATTTTTGTTTTCATTCATTGTAAAAATATTACAATGTTTTTTTAAACTTTTTTTTAAAATTTCAAAAAATTTTTTAGAAAATTTTTAAAAAAAAATTTTTTTTTTTAGAGAAATTTTTTTAGAAAATTTTTTCACCCAGACTGAGCAGGCCTTATTTCACATGTTTTGAGCGGATCGAGGGCTTCGCTCGCGATTTTGAGCGTTTTGAGGCCTGATTTCACGTTTTTGAAGGGGTTGAGGGCTTTCGCTCGCGATTTTGAGCTCTTCAGTCGACAAAAAATTTTGAAATTTTCGAATTTCGATAAATTTTTTTCGCTTTTTTTCTATTTTTTAAGTTTTTTTAAAAATTTTTAAAAAATAAGCCAGATCGGGTAAATTATTATCTACTCCTAGACACGGCTTACGTTGCTTTAGTGAACTGTGTATACTACGATCAGGTTGCTATGAACATGCGGTCTGATCTTGGATATTCATTTTCCGCGAATGTACATCGTATTTTGACCAACAATGTCCCAAAAATTGCAATATTTTTGTATTCTTTTCCCAGTCTAACTCTTGACTAGACGCTTCAGAATCCTAGCCTAGTACTTATGAAACCCATGACAAAAATGAATAAGCAAGGTGCCCACGTGATAATTTTTATGTCTAAAATGATGATGAAAGTGGCGTAAAATACTATTCAGTAAATTCATCCCCCTTTTTTCACAATGCTTTTAGAATTCTTCTCTCCCAGGGACGTCAAAACATGGCATTGTTAGCAGGGCCGTAACCAGGGTCCGTATTTACCAACCATTCTTCTGAATTTTCTTAGTTCTTTGCTGAAGAATTTTCTAAATTTGAAAGTAACACAACTTCTGATTGGCTAAACCAAATGGTTTAGCCAACTAGAAGTTTTGTTATTTTCAGATCTAGAAAATTCTTGAGAATTAGACAAAGAACATTCTTGAGAATAGTTTGTGAATACGGACCCGGGGTTCAGTATCAATCCGCACTCCGGACGTTGAGATTGCTATGTCACAAAAGTTTATACTGCTAAGCGCTTTGTGCGCTCTTGCGGACAGTGTATATCAAGACAAGACTGCACAGAACGTGCAGTCTGATCTTGATCTACACTGCCCGATAAGGTGAGGATTTCCATCGAAAGGAAATAGGATAAACGCAATATTTGGCTTTATACTCGTACTATGGGTCTTTTTTCATTTTTTTTTTTTCCCATTTTTTTTTTAATCTTAGTTTTAGACTGAAATATGAAGATGGGATTGTTCTTTAAAATGATAAAAGAATTTTTCGCCTGTAACCATTTTTCGGTGACGCTAAATGTGCCGGCTTTTGACCAACTTTTTGGAACGGATAACAATTGAATAAATAGAAATTTGTGATTGGTAAAAAATGTGGAAATGTTTATTCTAATGGTCCCTGTCTATTTCCTGACAAATTTACGCCGTCTATCTTCTTGAAACGCCCGGCTGGGTAAGCTCAGTGGTTAGCGTATCCGACTCGTGACCTGGTGGTTTTGAGTTCGATACCAGGTTGAGGCAAACTTTCTTTCCGGCGATTTATCGCCTCTCACATCTAATGCGTGTGAGAAAAATAGTCAGTGACTTGAAAAGAAAGTTATGTCGGTACTGGTGTGAGAAAGCCAGGAAACACAAACGTAGGTGCACTGACCGCTGTGATATGACCTAGGCTGTTACAAAGCCGTTAAATTCCGATACAATCAATCAACAATCAATCTTTTTGAAAGATATTTCTTGTTTGTACATTACGCACTTTCGTTCTGTTTGTTATGAACATGGTTGGGCGGTCGAAACCAGGGGCGGTTTTGTCCGGCGGTTTTAACCGGTTAAAACCGCCCCGGTCAATACTCTAGAAGCGGTCAATACTGGTCAATAGTGGTCGATTGAATATTTGTAGTGGTCATTTGGAAATTTTGATGGTTAGATTAGTTTAAGAGGACAGTTATGCTATTTAGTGGATGATTTATTGTGGGGATATTTTTTGGTTCTCAGTTTGGTTGAATTCATCAATATATAAGAGATGATTTGCGTGAAAAAACTGTTTTATCCCTGCCAAGGGTACTCATCAGCTGGCTTTTGCCAGTTTTTTCCATAACTGCGTAGAAGTTCCAAATAAGGTCTTTAGGTTTCATTTTTGACACCTTAAGTAACTGCTTGATGATAAGATATTATCTTGACTGCATATAAGTCAATATTTCACACTTTAGGAATAAAGCCTGGTGTCAAGTATAATATCCCAAATAGGGACACGTGATTGGTCACTTTGGTAATTACATTTAAGCCACACCCACTTGGATAGAAAGGGGCAACTTTTACACCTTTTAATATATTTTGGCAGCAATTTAAAGGCGTAGGAAGACAAATATATATTTCAAAGACATCAATGTATCCTTAGCCATTGTTTGGTTAATCAGTTTCAGCCTTCTTCATGTGTACCTCAATATTCCTAAAGATTAATGAAATGTGCATTTCACATATTTGCTTATCGGTTGCACTTTTTCTGCAATTTTACATGACAATTATGTATTACAAAAGCACGACTACGCCTTTGTTCAAGAATAACGATACATTACGTACTTGCGTAGTCGTACTTTATGGACGCTCCGCCCTTGGTTATGTCAAGGGTTGCAAGGTCACTCATTAATTCCGCTCAATAATGGTCAGTTTTATAACATGTGTAACCCTTTTCTTAACAGTTCTGAGTTTTAACGACCCTGGGGAAGAAGGCTTTTTTAACTCCACCAGACCTCAAAATTTTAGAATTTTGGATTTTGTCACTAAAGGATGGAAATCATTGTGGGAAAAGGATAAAATGCTGGTAAACAGTTCGCGCAGGCTTACATGGGTCGAAACTTTTTAGTTTTCTATATTTTCTGCGTGGCAAAGGACCATTTTATCTCCTGATCCAGTCGATTGTTGGACAAAATGGATTTGAGCCATGTTCCGGCAAAAGGGGGCTTAATGCATCTCCGTGATCCATGGTACAAAGCAAGCAATCACATGCTTATGGATCCATAATATCCACATTTTGTAACAATCGGCTTGATCATGAAGTAGACTGGTCCTTGGACATACAGAAAATTGACCAATAGCGAAAAGTTTCGGCCCAGGCCAGCCTGCGCGGACTGCGCAGGCTGGCCTGAGTCGCTACTTTTCGCAGATGCATTAAGCCCCCTTTTCACAGAGCATGGCTCATTTTATGGTTTCATAACAATAAGATGACTTGCTTAATATATAAGACATCAGGGAGATACATTAATCCACCTTTTGTCAGACTATGGTACACATAAAAGATATATCTAAATAGAAAAGACAGTTTTTTCCCCGGACCAATTTAGAGATGTTTGAATTGTATTGTTGTATTGTTAAACCTTTAGCACACACTCCCGAGTTTTTAACGACCTGGGTGAACAGTGATTTTGAAAACACTGTGGGAACAGGTTTTAAAAATTGGTAACCAGCATTTTCTCCTCTTCCCAAAATGTTTTCAACACATTTTTTACAAACAAATCTAAGCATTTGAACTACATTTTATTTGTCGTCTGCAAATACTTTCGAAAGTCTGGTTTTGTAGTCTGGTTAATTTTGCAGTTTTACTGCCATTTTTTTTTTTTTTCAAAAATTGAATATTCATAAGTGCATTGTAGGCCTAAATAGGACATTGTACAGCGTAGATTCCGATCCAATATCGGGGTTCTGCGTGGCCCAGTGGTGGAGTGTGGAACTCGTAACCTGGAGGCCCCGGGTTCAAGCCAAATTGGATCCACTGGGTTTTTCGTGGGAGTGTCCTTGGGCAAGACACTTCAGAGCCCTAGCCTAGTACTGGTAAAACCCAGGAAATACTGACATGAATATGTGAACTGTCGCAATGATATGACTGAAATGATGTTGAAAACGGCGTAAAACGCCATTCAATCAATCAATCAATCATTCAGTCAATCAACGATCCGATATCAAAACGAAGTTTTCAAGCAGTCAGGTCTTTATGTACAGTATATACTACAATTAAACAACACTCTGCCGGTCTGATTGTCTTAAGTGTACGTTTCCACAAACAATGTTAACCCATAGGCTGCTGAGCGCGACTCAAGGAACTTTTGCGGATAGTGTAGATCAAGATCAGACTGCACAGAACGTGCAGTCTGATCTTGGATCTACACTGTCCGATACGGAGATATTTTTCCCGAAATATACCTTTGAAATAACAACATCTGGCTTTCTACTATCGGCTTGAAAGTTTCGTTTCATTTCTATAGCAGCTTACGGGTTAACTTTTAGGGGAGACCGGGGCTATCTGTTACACTTTTTCGTTTTTCTTGGATAAAAAATTCAAATATCTGTATATCCAAACAATTTTTATTTTGAAACAAACCTTATCAATAGAGGCAAAATATGAACATTCATATGCGAACAAATCTTGAAAAGGTTTCTCAGAAAATTGATTTTTTTCCATCAGAATTTTCTGTAACAGTTTGCCCCACGCTTGGGGCAATGTGTTACAAGGAGCGGGGCAAAATGTTACATGAACTGCTTTGAAGAAACTTACTAAACCATTAATTCAAAACTCGTGATAACAAAAAACTCGCAAAAAAAAATAAGCGTTCTTGTACAAAATCACCGACGTGTGTTTGTATCCATTACTGGTGTTCGACAAAAGGCAAAAATCTCTTCAGATAAATTCACTGTCGGAATCGCAATTTATACAGGTGAAAACACCATTTCGCGGAACGTCGGCACACTCTTCATGGGCCCAACCCTTACATACATGGCACTTAACCCACTTTTCTCTGGCTCTGCTAGATCTATTACAGCTTTGTAAATCAAATTGGTGAAATAAAGATCGAAGCTAGTGCTGGTCGATCCTGGTCGATACTCCCAAAATGACTCTTTGGTGCGATAAAATGACCATTGCATAAACAGAAAATTCAGCAAAAGCGAAAAGCTTCGAGCCTGGTTAGACCAGGGTCGATACTTTTCGCAGTTCCCAGATGGTCCATTTTCGCGTGACGGGTCACAATTATGTAGTGTTACTAACAAGGTCAGTGATCTGAGCCTAATAATTGACCTAGGCTAAATACCTGTTAAAAGTTTGTAGGAAAAGGAGAATTACTCTTAACGTTTTTTTATTCAAACTGTAACTGCAATGAAATTCTATCGCACAAGCAATGACTGCTTTAAACCTGTAATGGGTCTAAATCAAGATCAGGCTTTACAGAACGTACACTCTGACGGGAATCTACTGCGTCCGCTACCTAATCTAAAGACAAAGTCATTCTAAGTTGCAAGGCAAAATAAACTTATAGACCTTGGGAAAAATCATATTTCATTACATTTAGCTGGCAGCGGAAAAATAGTAAATTAAAGCTTATTACATGTATATCTACAACATAAGAAAAGGAAAAGAGAAAGTACAGAAAATTCCAAAACACTTACCGTCAAATATGCAACTAATTCTCGATACTACACATCAAACGGTACTTCTCATATAAATATCCTTTGATAAATAAAACTATCTGTAAAATCGATTATCGTTACGTCTGGCTGGCTATATGTGCATGTTTATTGCAAGTCGCTGCAGGTGATAAAATAGGACATATTTTTGGTTCTATTTTTAGACGCGGACGAAAACATTTGTGTAAACACGAGTGACATACAAACGGGAAGTCGATAAAATAGTACCTCTTTCGACTTGCTGTAAGAAATCGACAAGGAAATTAAAACTGTGTTTGTATTTCAAATATACGTGAAAGGAATGAAGGGACTTTAGACAAACAACTATTATGATCTGACCGATGTATGACCCCTGTGTCGCGAAACGGGATTAAATTGCTTTAGCACAGGATTGACTTGCTTTACACAAATAAAATCATAAAAGTAAGTAAGCATATAAAACTTTATCTTGTGATTCGATAATAACAGTGACGGTAGCGGACTGTCCAATGAATGAGATGTTTAGAACTTGTAGAGCTATTGCTCTGTACCTGACAATAAAATTGTAGACTCGGCCATATTAAATTGAAAGCATTTGCAGACAACACATTTACACCTAACCACACAATCTCGAGTTTTAACGACCATCAAGAGTGAAGAAGTAATGCTATAGAATATAGAAATAATTGTGGGAAAAGGAGAAAATGCTGGTTACCAGCATTTTCTCCTTTTCCACCAATGATTTCTACAGTATCAAAGACGGAAATCATCATTTGCGCTACAATTATTTTGCCGTCTGCAATTCCTTTCAGTTTGGTCAAGTCCATAAGTTTGTCGTTAGGTGATGAGTAAAAATGAGAATTGTTTTTGAAAAAGAAGAAGTTTGTGTGTGTGTGGGGGGGGGGGGGGGGGGGGGAGGAAAGGGGGAGGAAATGAAAGTACCAGCATTTCACATTTCCCACATTGACCTTTTCTTCCTTGCGATTGTCAAAAGACTAGATAATTGATAAAGGGACAGGTTCGGACCAGGGACAATAACGTACACCCATACACATAAATATGTTGATAGATAGATTTAACTCTTTACCCCATGACAGAATTTTAAAACTTGTCAAAGTGGAATGTATTTACAGACGACAAAATAAATGTAGCACAAATGACGATTTTGTCTTTGATAGGGTAGAAAACATTGTGAGAAAAGGAGAAAAATCTGGTTACCAGCATTTTCTCCTTTTCCCACAATGTTTTCATACCATGTTTCCTCAGGGTCGTTAAAACAAGGGACTGTGTGTTGAAAGATTTATGATTCACTAAAGTATGTTCCCACTCTAAATCTAATTTAGACAGATCTACTGTTTTTCTTTTTTAAGATCAGACCCTAAAAAGACATTCGAGGCCTAGACCTAGACCAGAGTATTGACAAAAACTCAACAAATCGATTCAGCTCAAATTTGCTAATTTGACCTTTATCTTATACGTAGCAAATTGAGTTTATATATATATATTTTAAACACACTCATAGTTTAGATAATGTTCTTGAAACCGGTTTAAAAAAGTTATATTTAGACATTTACAGCATAGATGTGACTATAGTGTCATAACGTTTACACCCAGGATGTTGCAACTCGACCCATAATCATAAATCAGCCTCGCCTTTGGCATGAGGTAAACCTCCAGTGATTCATGACAGGAGTCAGGAAATATTGGTGTGAGGACTTGGTCCGCTTTTTCCGCCTGGCCCCGTTTTACTAAGGTAGTTACGAACAAAATTTGCGTAAGTTTTACGTAACTATAGTATCACCGGTGGCATATTTCTGCCACGCGATACGAGATAATTATCATGATTATTTTAGAAAACTATTGCGATAAATCAAAGTTACCTGGAAATTCTATCTGTCGATACGAGATAACTATCATGATTATTTTAGAAAACTATTGCGATAAATCGAAGTTTCCTGGAAATTTTATCTTTACACGAGATAACTACCATGATTATTTTAGAAAACTATTGCGATAAATCAAAGTTTCCTGGAAATTTTAACTTTTCGTTTTCCAGATAAAATTCCCAGGAAAATTTGATTTATCGCAATAGTTTTCTACAATAATCATAATAGTTATCTCGTATCGCGTGGCAGAAAATGCCACCATACTATAGTTACGTAAAACTTACGCAAATTTTGGTCGTAACTACCCTAGTAAAACGTGGCCCTGGTCTGGAACGGAGTCGCGATCGGTCTCATTGTCAACTAAACCTGTCACAGAGTCGGTCCAGACCAACGGAGCCTCTAAAACTTCTACTACACATCCCCGAGTTTTAACAACACCAGAGAAGAGGACTTTGGAAAACATTGTGGGGAAAAAATCTGGAAACCAGGATTTTGTCCTCTTTCCACAATGTTTTCTTCCCCATCAAAGAAAGAAGTCATCATAAATTTTGAGGTAACTAGTCGTCTGCAAGTGCTTTCAATTAGGCCGAGGTCAGAATTTTGCTGTTTGGTTAGCTTTTTTCGAAACAGTCCAATGGTTATTACGGCCTTCAGATTAAAAAAAAAAGCTTTAGAAAACATCTTAGGTAAAGGCGAATGATAATGGTGATGATGATTTTTAGAAGTTAGGTACTTCCATGGTCTGGGTCTGTGTTCTCCAGTTTGTCTTAACTACTTTCTTAGTCTTATTCTCAAGAATTGTCTAAATTTGAAAGTACCACAACTTCTTATTGGCTAAACCAAATGGTTTAGCCAATTAGAAGATGTGTTACTTTCTAAATTCAGAATAAGAGTTAAAAACTAATTATGTTCTTAAGAATGGTTGGTGAATACGGAACCTTGGCATATTTGTATAGATTCTCAGAGAGAGAGAGAGAGAGAGAGAGAGAGAGAGAGAGAGAGAGAGAGATATTCTGACATAGAAATCTGGGTACAAGTCTATGGCTCCCATTCAAGCTTTACATTCAAATACTAGAACACGGTGAAAACTTGATGTGATTTACACGTGAGCCATGCTCTGGTAAAGGGGGCTTAATGCAACTTCGTGGTGCATTATACCACGTAAGACATTACATAATGATTGACCTGTAAAATCCATTTACAGCGACTGAATCATTAGGTACATTGACGGGGTTCATGTTAAGTCATCACATAATTATTGATATGTAAAATCTATTTAGCCTAACAACCTTCTCAATCATGTGGTATAATGGTCCCTAGATATGCAGAAAATTTACAAAAACCAAAAAGTTTTCGAACCATGTCAGCCGGCGCGGACTGGGCAGGCTGACATTGGTTGATACTTTTTGCAGATGCATTAAGCCCCCTTGTCACAGAGTACGTCTCATATAACACATATGAATACATTGTCAGATATTTGTTGAAAGAAAAATGGAAAACGGTCCGCAAACTACACAAACAACAGCGAAATCCGTTGTTACCACACAGCCGGCTGAAAATGGATTCCCCGACAGTGGACCTCGAACCAAACAACCCACATCTGACATATTCATAATAGAACAACCTGGTGACAAAGGGTACGTCGACCCCGGGGAGGTATGGCTCTGTAACGGGGTTCATCACGACCCCAATAAAACCAACGGTGGTCAAAACAAAAAAGAAAATAAACGGAAAAAGAAGAAGAAAAAAGAGAAGGATACGATGGATTCTGTGGACTCTGATTACAAAGAGAGAAAACGAAGTATTTACTCGAATTATAACCCTGATCCCATTCTAGATGATTCCGGATGTGATTTACTTGCATTGCTTTGTTGTGTCTCGTGTTGCTCATGTGACTGTGACTCGGGGGACAGCTGCTGTGGTGATGGCTGTGATATAGACTTGAACTGTTGCGATTAAAACGCGGTGTTCTGGTGTAGCTTTCTCTAAACTGCGTAGATTTACAGGTATTGTTTGAGATATGATATACGAACATAGGATCCCTGCTTTAACCAAAAGTATGAGCTGGCGTAAAGTTAAACCTTTACCGCACAATGTCGACTTTTAACGACCCTGTGGAAGAAACCTTTTGAAAACATTGTGCGGAAATGGAGAAAATGCTGGTTTCCAGCATCTTCTCCATTTCCCACAATGTTTTCTACCCTATCAAAGAAAACACACCATTTGAGCCACACTGAAACTGTCATATGGCCTGCAACACGCGAAAAGGGGCATTCGGACATTTGCGTAAAGTGTCGTCTCGGATCAGTCCGCGCAGGCTAATCCGAGACGACACTTTACGACTATATTAGATTTTGTTCTTCATCAGACTTGCGCAAAACAGAAAATTGCATGAAAACGGAAAGTGTCGTTTCGGATTAGCCTGCGCGGACTGCGCAGGCTGATCCGAGACGACACTTTACGCAAATGTCTGGATGCCCCTTTTCGCGTGTTGCAGGCCAATTATACAAATGCTTTCAATTTGAACGAGTCTAAAATTTTGTCGTGTGGTAAGGGGTTAAGCAAATATTTACCGAAATCGTATAGTTATGTAGTTCAGTGAAACCTGTTTTCTTAGAATCGATGCATGCTGAAGTTAACTACGTACGCAACATTCGTGCTTACTTAATGAAACCTGTTTTCATAGAATCGATGCTTGCTTACCTAAACTACGTAGGCAAAATTCGTGTACACGTAATTTTCTAGTTTGGTGAAACTTGTTTTCATAGAATTGTCATCTGATGCTTGCTTACCTAAACTACGTACGTAAATTTCGTGCAAACGCAATCTAGAGAATGGTACACCTGTGGTGCTCAGTATTCATTTCGAGGCGGTTTTCGTTACGTAGTGCGCGGTTTTCAGTAGGATGCGGTTTTCAGTTGTAATCTTTCTTCAGTATCAACTATTTCCACAATTTTTTAGGCTGTTGTAAATACCCGGGATTTTCCGGTAAAGGTCAAATACAGTTCAATTAAAAAAAATGTTATTCACAAAGCAGAGTTCGTTGTTTGAATACCAGCTGTGGGAGCTGATCGCAAGGGAGTGCATATGAGCAAGTAACTACCCAGCCCCAACCTAGCAGATGTGAAGCCGAGGAGGCACGTAAATGATTAAGCTGATGCTTTGATATAGATTAAATAATGTTGAAAGCAGTGTTAAACATCTTTTCAAATTTTTCAAGGAAGATTGGGTAAAAAACAAGGTGATAGAAAATTACATGTACTTGTGTTCTAATTTTTTTTTCTTCCTGTATATATCGATGTTTATTTTATGATTTTAATAAATATGTTATTAGATGTTTTCACGTGAAAAAATATTCTGTGAGCATGTACTTGTGTTCTAATTTTTTTTTCTTCCTGTATATATCGATGTTTATTTTATGATTTTAATAAATATGTTATTAGATGTTTTCACGTGAAAAAATATTCTGTGAGCATATCAGGACATAGATAACAATTTTCATTGGTCGATACATATATGAGTCATGCTCTGGCAAAAGGGAGTTTAATTCATCTCCGTAATGCATTCATTATACAAAGCAAGACGTCATGTTATTGTGGATCCATAAAATTCATTTTGTCTAGCAACTGAATGAATCATGAGGTAGCACGGTCCGTGGACATGAAGAGAATTGACCAATAACAAAAAGTTTCGACCCATGTCAGCCTGCGCGGAGTGCGCAGGCTGACATGGGTCGATACTTTTTGCAGATGCATTGAACCATTTCACAGCGCATGACTCAAATATAAAGTAAAGTTAGGAACTTTACAATTATTGGCTGGGAAATATACAAGAGAAATAAGCCGGTGACATTTTTTTTTTACTTCTATTTTATTGTTCCAAGTTTTGTTTTAGGAAACTATATTCCATGCCCAATACTAATTTTTTTTCAACCGACATTGATATAAAAGTATTTGAGATCATGTATTCAAATGTTGATTTATTATCTATTATTGTTCATTATTAATCACGTATAATTTTCTACTTGTCTCTCTTTCACAATGCTAGAACATGTAAGCTGCACATTTTATTTTTGTGGTATTTGTCGAAGACAATACCACTATGAGTTCAATATTGAATTTTGAAGACCATGTATCGTATTTTGTGCAAAGCCGAAGGAAATAAACTCAATTTTTCTCAGACAAATGAGTTTTTCGGTAGCACTCAGATATGTAATTGGAAATGGCATGTTAAAATACACTGGGTGAGGCCATCGATCGTGGAAATACTACTTTTTTATTGAAAATCGCTTCACTCACTCATAGCCTTCTATTGGCGCAATGATATACAAAGTTTGTCTACTGATCGAATATTTATAGATCGAAATACATGTAATTGGTTGTAATGTTGGGAATTAAATGTTAACGGCCAAAGATATTTCAAAATCATAGTTTTCAGGTACAAACTTAATTTTATTCGATATATTCACATAGTTTCTCTCTCTATCCATCATGCATCCTACTGTCAAGGGACGTTACTCCTGACTCCTCCTTATGATCAAAGGGAGACCACCAATACACAAATAATCCTAACTTTGTCATGAGTACTCTCCCTTCAACCAAAAAGCTATTCATTTGCTTAGTAAGTTGACTTTTAAGCCAATATTTGAATAATATTTCTCTTTTTCTTTCAAATTATTAATTCCACACAATGGCTTCCTTGACAAATACCACTTCAGCGTTCTCAACGCTTTGATTACGTTTGCATATGTGTTACTTTTTATATGACCTATTTGTATAGGTATTTGTATTTTGTAAATGTTAATGTATATATGAGCCGTGCTCTGTGAAAAGGGGGCTTAATACATCTGCAAAAAGTATCGACCCAGGTCAGCGCGCAGGCTGACCTGGGCCGAAATTTTTCGCTATTGGTAAATTTTCTGTTTGTCAAAGGACCAATCTACCTCACGATTAAGTCGGTTATCTAAAACTGATCCATAACTATGTGATGACTTGGGTTAGTATCATGTATAACGGAGTTGCATTAAGCCCCCTTTTGCCAGAGCATGGTCGTAGACATAGAAATTCAGACCTTCTGTCATCCAATCCCAGAAAGTTTTACAGGCAGATAATTTTTTATACAGGATCTGACATGAGTTAGCGTTTGAGATAAAAATTTGATTAAACCAGTCTAGGAAAATTGTTATCGGGTGAGCCTTTGGCGAGCTTGATAACATTTTTTCTTGACGAATATAATCAAATTTTATCTCAAACGCCAACGAATGTCAGATACTTTTTATTCTTACGATATTTCATGAATCATAGATAGGAAGATGCAAAACTATAGATACACGCGCAGTTATATCCACAAAACCTATTCACTTCTATGACCTCATACAGTTGTAATATTAAACGTGTACAAGATAAGAAAATTTGTAATGTGTAGGCCTATATTACACTGAAAACAAGGTAGGTTAATGTGATAAAAAGTTATTCTAAGCCTTATCACCATTTGCCACAATATTTTCAAAAGCGGTTTGTTGGAAGATAAAAAAAAAAAGATTGCTTCGCGGTTTCATACTGTGTGATTAGGTTTTTTTATACCTCCATGAAAACAGAATAAAATCTCTTCATTCCTCATGAGAAGTAGGTCAAACGTCAGCTTATACTGCTGCGCCAAAAAGAAATCAGTTCCAGGTACTTGTAAGCACGGGAAAATTGTAAAGGGAGATCATTTAGGTATAGAGTGTAATTAATACTCTTTTATGTGATATTTGTTTTTTGAAATCCAAATCATATTTTCATGTATTACGCGGATATAATTTATTTTTGTATAAAATTGTATATGGACCACGCAATATCAACTTGTATAAATGATCATGCTCTGTGAAAAGGGGGTTAGTGCATCTGCAAAAAAGTAACGACCAGGTCAACCTGCACAGTCCGCGTAAGCTGACCTGGGTCGAAACTTTATTGTAGTCTTTTTGAAAATATTCTGCATGTCAGAGGACCAGTGTACCTCACGATTCAGTCGGTCGTTACATAAAATACATGAAGATTTTCTATGGATCCATATTAATGTGATGACCTGCTAGGTATCATGCATCACGGAAATGCATTAAAACCCTCTTTGCCAGAGCGCTGCACATTTATAGTTGAGCCATGTTCTGTAAAAAGGGGGCTTAATGCATCTCCGTTATGCATTATACCTAGCAAGTCATCACATCATTATGGATCCATAAAATCCATTTAGTCCACCAACCGACAAGATCTGTAGGTAGAATCGTCCTTTGACATGCAGAAAATTGACCAATAGCATAAAGTATCGACCCAGGTCAGCCTGCGCGGACTGCGCAGGCTGACCTGGGTCGGTACTTTTTCGGTATTTTTTGCAGATGTATAAAGCACCCTTTTTAGAGAACATGGTTTCATCTGCATGTACTTACGTATGGACCATGCAATATTAATGTATATAAATGTAAGTTAGCGAGTGTGTGTCTATGTACTTGGATTCCTCTTTACAAAATGTGGAAAAAAAAATCGATATTTTGTACGCATATATTTTTATACATAAACATACACGTGCAAGGTGATTTGATGTATATAGAATAAAGTAAGATACTGCCAGGATTTATAATTGTTTCATCATTTTATAGAATACATCGCCATACAAGTACAGCCGTTTCAGGGCCTGTTCTGGCTTTTCTTTTTCTTTCGCCACTATTTTCGCCAATTTAAAAAAACTTTTCGCTACTTTTTTTTTTATTTATGACCCATTTTTTTCGCCACTTTTCCTAATTTATTAGCCATTTCTTTCGCCACTTTTCTTAATTTATGAGCCATTTCTTTCTACTTTTTCGCTACTTTCCTTTTTACCACCATTTATCCCCCTTTATTCTGTTCAGATATCAGACACATAGAACAAGATTTTTTATGTTTTTTTCAATTTGAATTCATTTGTACAAACATGAAAACATGAATGATGAAAATTACATAAAGTCTTTTATCATGATGGGGATTTAATCCTATAGCGCATGACACAATTTTAGACACATCCAAACCCAACGCATATACAGACATCAATTTAAATGTTGCCGAAATAGTTGAAGTTGTCTGTGATAGGATAGAAAACATTGTTTGAAAAGGAGGAAATGCTGGTTACCAGCATTTTTTTCTTTTCTCACAATGTTTTCATAAGTCTCCTTTATTCAGGTCGTTAAAAAGTTGGCATTGTGTGGAATCCTGAAACAAAACAAAAAACAAGGTAAAATCACAATGTAGTTAAATTCTGTTTGAATCTAGAAGCAGACTTGTGTTGCAAGTAGGCAGTATTTTTTCAATGAACTTTATAGGAGAAATTGTAGTATGTGATGAAAGAATTTCTGTATGCCTACCTTGAGTGAAAACAGTTGAATCTTACTATCACTTTTGGATATCATTTGCTTATCAAAGAAAAAAATGAGAAAGAATTTTTATCTATTTGTTGACTCAAAAGAACATTATCTGACCATTGGGTTTTGATTGCCTTGTAATGTATGACCCCATTGATGCAGTCACACATTACTTCAAACCCTGACATTTTTCATAAGATTACAAATAATGTCCAGAATGATGAGAAAAGAAAAAAAACTTCTCCACGGCTGTAATGAGGACCAACCACAATCTTGATTCAAAAACATAATAAGGACTTGGTAAAATTTAAAAGAATTAAACTTAACAAGGTTTACAGAGACGTAATCTTTACAGTCAATAAAATAGCTGATAGGAAGGATGTAGAGTATTCTAAAAATAGAATGCTAAAAATAGAACACTGCACTGCAGATTTTGCTTGAGTTGCCGATGTGAGGAAGGCAAATGATTGTTTTCAAGATTTTTTAATCCTTTGGTTTACCATCCATCATTGTAATTTATTAAAAAATATTTGTAAAGAATATCTCCAGCAGTAAGAAGAGGTAATCCTGCTTTATTTAACGACTATTTATGTATTGAGAATCAGTAGGGATCGTCTGACGTCATTTAAACAAATAAGCAGACGCTTTACCTGTAGAAAAAAAGACAGGGTTTAGAGCGATAAAGTACGGTGGCACAAAAGTGACATGGAAGATATATTTTATACTACGTGCGCACGCAGTAGCTAATACGTGCGCACGTATTAGTTATTACGTGCGCACGCAGTAGCTAATACGTGCGCACGTAATAAGTAATACGTGCGCACGTATTAGCTACGTATATCTTCCATGTCACTTTTGTGCCACCGTAATAAAGGGGTAGATTTAGCGAGTTAGTAATAGATAAGGATCATAACACTCTGCTGTCTTGTCTAAATTGACAGAGTTAATAAAGGATAAGTGGTGTCACCCTTTGTCTAAGACTGCCAATATTTCATGAATATAGCGAGGTCAGGAATTTTTTAAGACGAAGTTTTCTTTTGCCGTGCAAGCTTGATGGGGCGAAGTTAAGCCATTGAAGGTGACTTCTTCGCCCACGTCGCCCTGTACCTTGTTTCCTGCTTGACCCTTTCTCCACTTATCGCGTGAGTTGAGACAAAAACTGAAGAATTGCCGATAAAAAAAAAAAACTTTTGCCACTTATTTTAGCCAGTTAAAGAAAAAATTCGCCACTTGTTCAGAATTTTCGCATTTGGCGAAAATGGCGATCGGCAGCGCGGGCCCTGCCTTTTACCAAATGGACATCTTTTACCCAGTGGAGAGAGAGAGAGAGAGGGGGGGGGGAGGAAGAAAGAGGGAGATGGAAAGACAAAAAGAGGCAGACTGGCTGACGGACGGACAGACAGACTCTCTCTCTCTCCCTCTCTCTCTTTACTAATGCAGCTTTGGATCAGACCTTGATTAATATTTTTTGCAGATACATTAAGTCCCCTTTCCACAGAGCATGGCATAAATTTTTCTCCTTATCATTTTGCCAAGATAATAGTTTTTTTTTTTCGGAATGATGTAACGCATGGGAAAGACAAGGACTTGTGTGTTTATTGGATAAAAGTTTGAAACATGTGTACATGTGTAAACTAAAGAAATCATTGTAACAGAAGGAAATAATTCTTCTTACCCATTTGCCAAAATAAATTTTACTGGTATTTCACAAAATGTCACGCCGAACCCCGGTAGCTCAGTCGGTAGCGTGCAGGACTTAAAAACAGGGGGGGGGGGTCGTTGGTTCGATCCCTGGCTCGGCCAATTTCTTTCCGAGGATTGATGATAGTCATTGAGACAGGATTTATTCCTGTCCCACCGCTGACCGTTGTTTCGACAGTGGTTATGTGGAAAAGCAGCCAGTGGCTAGGAAAGAATATTGTGCGGAGTATTGCTAAAAGAGACTCCAGAAAAGCATGGATAGATGCACTAGCCGCCGCGATATAACTGAAATAATGTTGAAAACGGCGTAAAACACTTTACAATAAATCAACAAAATGTCATAAAATTGCCATACAACAAGGTTCTTTAAAGGACTTGTGTGTTTACCTAATAAAAGTTTAACCTTTGCCTGCTAAGCACGGGTCGGAACGCATCTGGGGACGGTGTAGATCAAGATCAGACTGCACAGAACGTGCAGTCTGATCTTGGATCTACACTGTCCGGTACAGGAGCTTTTTTTTTCGGTGAAATCAACTTTGAAACTGCCATATTTTGGGTTTTTATTGCTGAGTGAAAATATTCGTTTCATATACCGAGCAGCTTAAGGGTTAATACAAATGAGGCATGCTGTGTGAGAAGGGGGCTTAATGCAATTGCGAAAAGTATCGACCCAGGTCAGCCTGCGCAATCCGCGCAGGCTGACCTGGGCCGAAACTTTTCGCTATTGGTCAATTTTCTGTATGTCAAAGGACCAGTGACCTTCAAGATTCTGTAGGTTGTTATACAAAAACGGATTTTAGGGATGAATACTACTGTGATGACTTGCTTGGTATAATTCATCATGGAGATGCATTAAGCCCCCTTTTGCCAGAGCATGGCTCATATCATTTCATGCTTTTCGGTAGTTTATCGGGAAATAATGCTGGATTATAAGCGTTTGATAATTCATGGTTACGAACAGTGAGATTTACCGTAAATGTTTTCGTGACTCTTCAATTGAAGGCAATTTAACTGCATTTCTCGCGCTATACGTGTAATGCAATATTACGTAAAGCGCGAGAAATGTAGGGTAAATGCGCGTAAATTGGGAGTGGGGGGAAGGGGGCTGAGCCACTCGTGAAAATATTACGTATGATGTTCACTCGATGAAATAAATTTCGACCTTTCACCGAAAAAAGAAATCTTCCATTTACATCAACATTTTGTGACAAAATTTCAAAGTTGTCTGCTGTAACTGTCTTCCAGAGGGTAGGCAATCAGTCAAATGGAAGTATCTGCTATTTTTGATTGACAGCTATTGGATTCGTCATCCTCGAGACATTTAGGAGAAGTGATATGGAAGCACTGACATCGGCTCGAGCCTCTGTCTCTCGCCTTCGCCATTTCTTCTAGACTTAAATCTTGACCGGAACTAATGGCGTCCTCCGAGTCACTCCCTCGCATACCAGTTGAGGACATGTGATATTTAACATGGCGACGACTGGACGAGTTCTTGTTACCTTTTCCGTTAGCAAAATAACGAGTTTTTGTGCGTTGAACTGGGTTTTCTTTCACGTCTTGACCGAAGCTGTTCCTTTTGTTAATGAATTCGTGATGTTCAGAACTTGATTTTGCGTCGGCCGGATGTACACAACGGGAAGATGCCCGGTTGCCATGACCGTTCCTATTTCCAGTACCGATTTCAGAGAATCTTATAGATGACCTTGGTACCTTTGACGTCATTGTTGAGTTACCATAGAAACTTGAGTAAGTGCGTGCAATGTCATGTTTGTTGAAGGTGGAATATCTACAAAATATTTTCAAAAATACACGGCGAAATTTAGTGCTCATGAACGAGTAAATGATGAAATTTACCGACGCGTTCAATAGTATCAAGAAATTTACCACGTTTCCGGCAATCCTCAATGAGTTTCGTTGCCATGGTGTCAAAGATTCATCCCCAAGGTCAATGTATATGTAATATCCAAGCAAAATCGCATTTGGTGTCTGACAAATTAGAAATATAACAACAACTCCTATCAGCATCGCCGTGATTCGTTGTTGTTCATGATGGCGACGTGAAGTCTCACTTGGCGGTTGTGACGTCACACATGTCATCCGACGCCGTATTTTCATGGCTTCCAAAACAGATTGAATCAGCAGTCCGTTAAACGTGCCCAACAATACAAGTGGTAAAAACGTGAAAAATATTATCAGAAAATAATGGTAACCAATTCTGTAAAAGTTTGTATTTGCAAACTCTGTGTCAATTATTGTAACCATGGTAATATTGTTTTTAATCATTTTCACAGTTCTCCACTCCAGGAATTCCAAAGACGTGCAGGCACTAACAACAAATACTACGACAAAGGAGATAATTCTGGCACGTTGTGGAGTGCAGATTATTCTCCCTTTCATTGGATAACGAACAGCGATAAGTCGCTCGAATGAAAATGTCAAGGTTAGATAGACAGAAACGTTTGCACACATGTCAACAAAAACTCGCCCTATCGGAAACCAATATTTGAACAAATCTGAGTTTTTAATGGACTTATAATGGTTCCAACTGAGAGTAAAACTAAACAGCAAATACATCAGGTCAAACACTGATAGAGCAGCCAAGTAACAGTTTGTTGACGATATCATTGAACGCTGAACGAGGACAGTGATGCTCATGATATTTCCAAATACGCCGATGAAAGTTGTAATAGGCACTAGAATTTTTTGAACGACGAACCGTGTCATTTGTAGCTGAAAGTCATTGTTTTGAATGGCATCTATAGTGTTCTCCGTCTGATTGGTTGAAATTTCCGTTTCGTCGTTGTTGACGGCATCGTCAACTATGATGCCAAGGACTGCAGAGATGTTGAGCTCCATTTTGATTTTTTTTTTTTTTTCAGTCCGGTATTCTCATACATGCGTTCCTGGCATTCTTTTTAACTGAAAAAGATGAAAAAATTAATTGATTGATTCATTTAATTCCTATAGTGTCAAAGAGTGTACATAATATGATCAGGCAAAAGGCGGTTTAATACATCTCCGTGATGCATTGTACCAAGCAAATCATCATTGTAATTATGAATCTATAAAATCCATTTTGTCTGACAACCAACTTAATCATAAGGTAGACTGGACCTTTGGCATACAGAAAATTGACCATAAGCAAAAAGGTTTCGACCGAAGTCAGCTTTAGCGGACTGCACAGGCTGATATAGGTCGATATTGTTTTCAGATAGATTGAGTACCTTTTTTATGACGGCATTGTTCATATGCATTGAGAGGTAAATTTTCTCCCTTGAAATAACTGATACTTTTGAAAAAAAAAAAAAGGCAGAAAATAACAAACAAAACGCTTTCCATTCTAAGTAGAAGAAAGGACTAAGAGACAGTAAGGAAATCTTTATTATATTGTTCCCACCATTTCCCAATCAATTTTCTCCACCAGTACCGTGTCCATTCAATATATAGCCTGCAACACTTGAAAAGGGGCATTCAGATATTTGCTAAAAGTGTCGTCCCGAATCAGCCCGCGCAGTCCGCGCAGACTAATCCGAAACGACACTTTCCGCTCTTATGTAATTTTCTGTTTTGCGCAAGTCTACTGTAGGACAAATTCTAACGTAGGCGTAAAGTGCCGTCTCGGATTAGCCTGCGCGGACTGCACAGGCTGATCCGAGACGACACTTTACGCAAATGTCCGAATGCCTCTTTTCACGGTTGCAGGCCAATTATCTAATTTGCAACACATTATCGTTCCAAAAATTTTGGTAAATGAATCAAACTCTTTAATCAGCTTTTAACACTCGGTCGTCCCAATTCATGAAGCACGAATGACAACTGAGCAAAAATGAAACTAACCAATACTTTCCTCTTGTAATATTTTCGCGACGTGGAATTTTCTTGATTTTTCCCACACATTTTCGCGAAGATTGATTTTTGCGAGCAAGAGGCATTCTTTTACTCCGCTGGTACGCAGTTGTCGTAAACTGCTGTGATGGAATGCGTATTTATGTGATAAAACAGGGATAATAATAATAAAACAAAAAATGTAAATCTAGATAATTAAACTGAATGGAGATTGTAAAAAAATGACATAAATACATATGAAAATGTTGTTGCAAATAGAAAAGTGTACAGTACGGGCGATTCTCTCTCTTTTTTTTTTCAGATCCTTTTTATTGACTGAATCACTGCTAGAAAAAAAAACCCTGAGCATTTTGAATTTTTCCTGGCTTATATATGTAGGTAGAAAATTTCAAGAATCAATATGCAGGCGTATTTTTTATAGACTTTTAAATCTGCGATTTAAAACAGTCGCAAATTTCACTAATTAAGTCTCTAAATGTAACATATTTAAGGTTTCTTAAAGTAGTAAATACATTTGCAAACTTCCGTTAAAGGTAAAGACACAGACATAGTAATGTTATTGTTGTTGTTATTGTTGTTGTTGCTGACTTTACTACTTGAAAGAGAAACTTTTTTTCTTTTTAAGTCGAGGTTCCAAAAACCTTGCTAAATATCTATCCGTTGTTAGATAAAAGCTGACCTTGTTGTAGTTATGAAAGAACGTGATTAAAAAAAAAAAATGATCCATGCAAATGTTTCATCGAAATAAGCAGCAACTTTGACGTTATGATGAAAAAAAAAAATGTTTCAGTTATTTTAAGTCCCTTAGCAAACAAGCCCTAAAGAAAAACAAATAAATACATTTTAGGGAAAGGAGAAAATGATGGTAATCAGCATTTTGTTCTTTAACAAAAATGTTTACAATTCTTTCAAAGACAAAATTCATTACTTAAGCTATCAGTACATTTCATTTATCGTCTTTTCGTTTTTTTTTTTTCAAGTTATGCAAGTCCGATTTTTTTGTACCGGACAGCAAATCACAGGTACATTTCCGGTCGTTGTGGTTTTAATTTCCGGTCTCCAAAAACATCTCGATATAGCGTGTTGCGCTAATCCTCCTCTCATTAATACATCGATCTCACGATATGTACAAAAAACTATGGATGAGTTTACAAGTATTTTAGATTTCCCAACGGAAAACATAAAATAAAGAGAGGTAGGAGGCTAAAAAGACAGCAAAATTTAAAAACTGTCTAATTGGGATAATTTTAAAAACACAACTTCATTTGAAGAGTCCACTTGTTCTTCGAAAATAAAAAGATAGATACATGTAAATAAATAGATAGTGAGATAAATAAATAATTAATTAAATAAATAATAAAGAAAAAGTTTAAAATAGTTCTTTCGATTAATCATGTTGTTTTATCTTGAAAAAAAAAAATGAAATTAAAAAAAAAAAAAGTGTGGGAAGAGGCCGAAAAGACTGTATTTTCAAAATCTTTCGAATTGGGATATTTGCGAATACAAAGGTTCATTCAAAGAGTCCAATTTTTTTTTTAGAAAAAAAAAATATATTAAAATATATATATGAATAAAAAGATAAAGAAAGATAAAGCATTGAATATAAAAAATAAAAAGATAAACAACTTCATGTAAAAAAAAAAAAAGAAAAATAATGATAATAAATAAACAATAAAAATAAAAAAGCAAGCTTTTCTAAATAGGACTTTGACTACCCGTGCTGACTCATATATGATCGGTCCTTGTGAAGAGCACATTTACAACATCCAGGGTTGACTTAAATGTTTCTTAAGGTTATCTTTGAGGAGGAAAAATATTTATCACATTTAGTTCTCCAAAGTAATACATTATTTCAGCTGAAAAATGATATTCTATGTCATTAAAAATCATATTTACTCCTCTGTAAAGTTAATGTAAAGTAGGATATTGCATTTCATTTACTTGCCAGTAAAGATAGTGTCAAATAACCTTTTCTAACTTTGACTTTTTGCAGTAAAGACAAGTAAAGTAGATATAAATATTAACATAACATTATCTTTGGTTATTTTGTAAAGCATATTTTTCGAGCAGTGATATGAATGGTTCTTGTGAAGGTCACATTTTCAATAATTAATAAAATATGTTCAACATTTAATGTTGACTTTAATGTTTCTATAGGTCAACTTCTCCGTAAAGTTAATGTAAAGTGGGACATTGCATTTCATTTACTTTATCAAAGTTAAGATAGTGTAAATTTGACCTTTTCTAACTTTGACTTTTTTCAGTAAAGACATGTAAAGTAGGGGTAGATTACAATAGCTTTTGATGTTTTGTAGAGCTGACTTTTTGGGCAGTGATGTATGACCGGTCCTTGTAAAGATAACATTTAAAACATTTAATGTTGAATTAAATGTTCCTAAGGGTTATCTATAAGGAGAGAAAATTTCACTTTTAATTCTCAAAATTATACATTACTGTAGCTGAAAGACGATTTTTAATGTCATTAAGAATCAAATTGACTTCTCTCTAACAATACTGTAAAATGGGACAAAGCATTTCATTTACTTGCTAGTAAAGGTAGTGTAAATAGGACTTTTACTAACTTTGACTTTTTTCAGTAAAGACAAGTAAAGTAGATATAAATATTAACATTACATTATCTTAAAATGTTTTGTAAAGCTGACTTCTCGAGGCGTGATACATATTTGGATTTGTTAAGATAACATTCACAACACTTAATGTTGACTTAAATGTCCCTAAAGGTTAACTTTAAGGACAGAAAATATCACTTTTAATTCTCAAAAATTATACATGAGTTCAACTGAAAGATGATATTTAGTGTCATTAAAATTCATATTTTCTTCTTTGTAAAGTTAATGTAAAGAAGAACATTGCATTTCATTTACTTGTACGTAAAGGTAGTGTAAAAATGACCTATTCTAACTTTTGCTTTTTTCCGTGAAGTCAATTAAACTGTTTTAAACACTAACATTGCATTATCTTAAAATGTTTTGTACAAGTGACTTTTCGAGCATGTTTGGATTTGTAACAATCACATTTTCAACATTAATGTTTACTTAAATGTGTTTACAGGTTATCTTTAAACAGAGAAAATATCACATTTAATTCTCATAAGCTATAACATTACTGTAGCTGAAAGGTGATCTTAAATGACATTTAAATTCATATTTACTTCTCTGTAACGTTAATGTAAAATGGGACATTGCATTTCATTCACTTGCCAGTAAAGGTAGTGTAAATATGACCTTTACTAACACTGACTTTTTTCCGTAAAGACAAGTAAAGTAGATGTAAATATTAACATTACATTATCTTCAGATGTTTTGTCAAGCTGACTTTTCGAGCAGTAAAGTATGAGTCCTTGTAAAGATCACCGTTAAAGCATTTGATGTTGACTTAACCGTTTCAAAAAAATATCTTTAAGGAGAGAAAACATCACGTTTCATTCTCATAATTTGCATACTGTAGCTGAAAGATGATACTTAATGTCGTTTAAACCATATTTACTTCCCAGTAAAGTTAATGTAAAGTTGGACATTGCCAGTAAAGGTAGTGTAAATATGACTTTTAATTACTTTGACTTTTTTCACTATGGACAAGTAAAGTAGATGTAAATGTTTACATTACTTTATCTTAAGATGCTTTGTAAAGCTGACTTTTAGAGCAGTGATATATGTTTAGGTTTGTAAAGGTCACATTTTCAACATTTAATGATGTTTAAATATTTCTAAAGGTAATCTTTCAGAAGAGGAAATATCACATTTAATCCTCAAAAGTTATACGTTATAAGTGTAGCTGAAAGATGATATTTAGTGTCATTAAAAATCACATTTACCTTTCTGTAAAATTGATGTAAAGTGAGACATTTCATTTTATTTACTTGCTAGTTCAAGCTATTGTGAATTTGACCTTAACTTTGACATTTTTTTTTTTTTCAGTAAAGAAAAGTAAACTGAAGTAAATAGTTATATTACTTTGTCTTCAGAAATTTTGTGAAGCTGACTTTTCGAGCAGTGTATTATGATTGGTCCTTTTAAAGATTACTTTTTCAACATTTAATGTTGAATTTAATGTTTCCAAAGTTTATCTTTAAGGAAAGAAAATATCACATTTAATTCTCAAAAGATATACATTACTTTGGCTGAAAGATGAAATTTAATGTCATTAAAAATCACATTTACTTCTCTCTAAGTTAATGAACAGTGGGACGTAGTATTTCATTTACTTGCCAGTAAAGTTAATGTAAAATAAAAATGGCCTTTACTAACTTTGATTTTTTAGTAAAGAAAAGTAAAGTAGGTGCAAATATTAACATTACGTTATCTTTAGATTTTTTGTAAAGCTGACTTTTCGAGAAGTGATATTTGATTGATCCTTGTAAAAATCACATTTACAACATTTAATCTTGACCTTAATGCTCTATATGTTATCTTTAAGAAGAATAAATATAACATAATTATTCAGTTCTCAAAAGTTATAAATTGATTCGGCTGAAAGATTTTATTTAAGTCATTAAAAATCATATTTACTTCTCTGTACAGTTACTGTAAAGTCTGACATTGCTTTTCATTTACTCGCATTTAAGTTAATGTAAATATGACCTTTACTAACTGACTTTTTTCAGTAAAAACAAGTAAAGTAGATGTAAATATTAACATTACATTATCTTTAGATGTTTTGTAAAGCTGACCTTTCAATCAGTGATATTATCTGTCTGTGTAGAGATCACATTGACCTTTGCCCTTTTTTCAGTAAAGAAGAGTGAAATAGATGTAAATATTAACATTACACTGTCCTTTGATATTTTGTAATGCTGACCTTTCGGGCAGTGATATCAAAAAAAAAAGGCCAACTGTGTTAAGATTTCATGCAGTTGCTTAACTGTTACATGCTTGTACTAGTGTGAAACCTTGTCACCATAATTTCGGTTGTAGCATTGCAGCCATTTTCCTACTCATGTGTTGTTGTATTTTCTTTTACAAGAGCTTCAAAAACTACTCTTCCCTAGCATCTGGCTGCTTTCCCACATAAACAATCGTCAAAAAACGATTTACAGCGGTAAGAGAGGGATGAATCCCATCAGAATAACTATCATCGATCCTCGAAGAGACCTTTGCCGAGCTTACATTCATCGCCTGGACCCCGTTTTACTAAGGTAATTACGAACAAAATTTGCGTAAGTTTTACGTAACTATAGTGCAGTGGCATTAATCTGCTACGAGATACGAGACAACTATCATGATTATTTTAGAAAACTATCGCGATAAATCAAAGTTTCCTGGAAATTTTATCTTTTCATTTTATTTAGATAAAATTTCTAGGAAACTTTAATTTATCGCAATAGTTTTCTAAAATAATCATGATAGTTATCTCGTATCTCGTGGCAGATTAATGTCTCTATACTATAGTTACGTAAAACTTACGCAAATTTTGTTCGTAACTACCCTAGTAAAACGGGGCCCAGAGGATTATAAGCATTAACCTACACATTTAAAGTTACTCATTTTACATGGATTGTGAAACAAGTTATCACAACTTACATCAATAACTTTCAATGATTGCTTCCCCCTGGTTATCACGGGGTTCGAACCCCGAAACTATTGATGTGAGAGGCTCAAGCTCCTCCACCACCACAACAACAACAACGATTACAACAACAACAACAACACGACTCTCAGGGGAAAAATACCCATCTAAGTTGCTAGATGAACTGAATAAAAATTTCCAGGTAATAATTATAAGTAAATTATAATTTTGCAATGTCAATTTCCCTTTAGTAAAAAAAATCTAATCGTATCAGACAGTGTAGATCCAAGATTATACTGCACGTTTTTGTGCAGTCTAATTTAGATCTACGTGGGCCACAAAGGCTTAATAGCAGCGTAAGTGTTTATGAATAACAATCAATAATTTAAACCATTTACCACATTATGAAATTAAACACCCGTTAAAATCCAAGGCATTTGCAGGCGCCAAATAAAAGTATCTCAGATGATGGGGTTTTTATGTGAAATTCTAGAAAACATTGTGGGAAAAGGAGAAAATGCTGGCTGGTCCAGCATTTTCTCCTTTTCCCACAATGTTTTCAAAAACTATCTTCCGAAAGATCGTTAAAACACGGCATTATTTGTAAACGGTTAAGCTAGTTTAGAAAGAAAAAAGAGACGAAAATAATAGTGCAGGTTTTATAGAAATTTTGAAATAAACGCCATATAAACAACGATTTACTTCAAACAGGAAACAACATGATTAATAATGCTGTGTCCGCCCATAATTTTTTATTGAGAAAATTTTCGAAGAATGCGCTGTCAGCTTTATTTACTATATTTCTATAAATTTTCCGGTTGCACTTTATGCATCACTCGCGGATTAAGTCATCCGCGTCAAAAAATAATCCGTACCTACTTTCTTTACAATGTCAAGTAGCGCAGTCGGTAGCATACAAGACTTTAAGAACAGTCGGTCACTGTTTCGAATCCTCAGCTTGGACAGATTTTTTCCGATGATCTATGGTAGTCATTGCAACAGGATTCATTTCTCTCTCACCGTTGATCATTGTTTCGACGAAGGCTATGTGGGAAAGCAGGCAGTGGCTTGGGAAGAATATTGTTCAAAGAACTGGTTAAAGAAACTCCAGGAAAGCATGGATAGGTGCACTGGACGCCGCGATATAACTGTAATAATGTTGAACGTGGCTTTGAATACCATACAACCAATCACAGTGTCCATACTGTTTTTGAATTATAACAATGTCAACATATGCAATATTTCGCTACTAAAAGTTGTGGCATGACATCAAAAGGAATATTATTATGTTGTGACTTTCCTGGTGCTTATACGATTACATGTATTTGCTTCTAGTTCGGTATGAAAATTTAACATTTCGCGTGTCCTTCCAACGCAGCTCAAATCAAATACAAGCACCAGCAAAGTTACTACAACACGTTATTCCGAATGTGTTTTGGATTTAAAGGCCCTCTGGCGGCCAAAAGAAAACAGCATAAGCATCAAAATGCAGGCAAACTCCAATTCACACCAATTGAAATGAGTCTGAAAATGTGTAAAAGTACAGTCTGTCAAAGTTCTGGGACAGTCGCTGGCAGAAAAGTGAATCTGAAAACTAGAATTAATGTTGGCAGCTTCAATTCAACTTTTAAATGTCATTTTTCATACTTGATGATATTGATTTTTGTAAGAGTAGAAAGCATTGTGAGAAAAGAAGAAAATGCTGGTTACCAGCATTTTCTTTCTTTTCCCACAATGTTTTCTGTTTGAAATCATGGGAGCATTAAAGGCGTCGAAATAGAAAAACAGAACACCAAATTGATACACCTCATCAATCTAAGCATCTCTATAAATTTTCCATCATTTATCAAACGCGACTTACGCAAGGCAGTCTATAATTAATTTTGTTGTGGGCTTTTAGCCTTCTGAAGGCTTTATACAAGCTGATTGATGGCAGACAAAATATTTTCATAGCTTTTATTTTATTCTTACTTTTTTTAAAGCGACCCACCACTCGATACTTGAACAGATAAGGGGACAGTAAGCGTGACAAACACGGTCGCTCTGAAAATAATATTGATTTTGGAACACAATATTATCGACTATTTTTGGTGAAAATATAAATTACGTGGTTTTGAAGATGAAAGATTGATTCTGATCTTTTAACCTTGCGTAAATTTTCTGCACTGTGAATTAAACCGTTCTGTTTCTTAATATTCCGGCTGCAGACTTTTTTCAAAGATTTTGGAAACACTTTTCAAAACTATTGAAAACGACAACAGCCGAACTATTGAGGACACAGAGTGATTTAATTGATACCGTTTTATTAATTTTCATTTTACAGAGGAATTTACAGAATCACTATCAAAACATTCTGAGCATTTATTTCATAATCAGTATGCAGTTACAGACATTAATTTTATGTAGTGACTTATAAAAAAAAATCATGTTCCTGTTAGGTTCTTTATATTAAGGTTCCTAATAGACTTAGAAAACACTGGGTACCTGCATTTTCTCCTTTTACCCTACGTGCTTTCAAAAACCTGAATTCTCAGGTAGAAAAATCATTTTTTAAATAAACGGCCATCAGGAATTGATAGATATATTAGTCAAGTAGTTTGAAGACTTTGATTAGATCCTAGGTGATAATGCTGAGAAACGTAATCTATTGTTTCAACGAAAAGTTTTTTTTTTTATTCTTTTTTAAAACAAAACGAACATATTTGAAAATATGTAAAGGGATTAAATTTGATTATATACAGAAGGAATATAATTATATGAATGATATCTAAAGCGGTTGAATTTGAATTTGAATAAAAAGAATAAATTTGACTGTATTTAAAAAGAGCAAATTTGAATGTATATATAACTAACAAATTTGATTATGAATAAAAGGAGCATATTAAAATGTACAAATGTATATAAAACGAACAAATTTAAATATATATACATGTATAAATAAACGAACAAATTAATATATATGTATATACATGTATAAAACGAATAGAATTAAGTGTGTAAAATTAAGAACTGGTAAAAGAAACGTTGCGGAAGAACCGATAGGTGCACAAAAACAGTTCTAGCGCTTGATTTTCAATGAAAGTTTTACGTCGAAAAATGGGCATAACTGTGTCAAAAATACTTCGACAGATACCTGCCCTTGTTGTATAGGTTCCCCTTTTAGTTAACGAATTGTCCAAGTTTAAAGTAAATATCTTCACTAATCACAGAGATATTACAAATTGTCAAAGTTTTCACACCACGACGACGACGCCAGGGCTACAATACCTCGACTCTTTCTTCGAAAACAGCCGAGGTAATGTACAGCTAGGAGAAGAGGTTTCGTTGGTGAACTTCGGACGACAAAGCAATGCTAAGGAACGTCTTATTACCATTTGTTTGACAGGGGTATTGGTGATTAAATACTTGATATAGCCTTTCAGAAAATAAACCATCTATATTGATATATTCATCACTATAAGCTTTCTCGACCTAGTTTATGTACACCATGTCAACGTCTTGACGATATTATCATGACAATTCTGATAGAACTGGTTTAACCCTTAGGCTGCTAAGCGCGACTCACTGACCTTTTGCAGACAGTGCAGATCAAGATCAGACTGCACAGAACGTGCAGTCTGATCTTGGATCTACTCTGTCCGATAAGGAAATATCTTTCCCAAAAAATATCTTTGAAATAGAAAAAACTTGGGTTTTTAGTGTCGGCTTGAAAGTTTCATTTGAATTCATTTAACAGGATAAGGTTAAACTCATTAATAGTATCTACATGTTTTATGTTTAAATGTACTTAGTTTTTGCTTCTTCTTACACTGGTAAAATTTGTATGTTTGCTATTTTCTAAGGCTAGATATATAATCGAGCACCATTAAAGAATAATTTGGTCTTAGGTTATAGTGGGGTGGCTAAAGGTGCAGATTTGAGATGGCCAAGGCTGGTAGCCCCTTCAGTAAAGTACAGGGTTTGTAATCCAGGGGTCGTGACATCTAATTCAGGCTCCGCCAAAATTTTTCGAAAACAGATAAATATAGGATTTGCAATTGAGTTAGCATTTGAGATAAATGTTTTTTAAGCGAATCGAAAGGAACTATTATTGAGAGAGCCTCAGGCGAGCTTTATAATATTTTTGTAGACGAATGCGAGATTCGTGTTATAAATAACGATTCTTCACGAAGTATAGGACAGAATATGCAAAACCTGTACACGTACATGTGGTAATTTCCAAGAATAAAACGCGATTGATTTCTCTATAGGAAAAATATTATGACGTCACGTATGACGTCACTAAATGCTTATCTCAAATGTTTGTAAGATAAGAAAATACATAATGGATATGTTACACTGAGAAGAAGGGAGTTTATATGATAACATCGTTGTTAAATACGGGCCGTAATTGTTCTAAAACCTACAAGGAATAATAAAGAGAAAATGACCCACTGGTGAGAGAATAAAGGGGCAGAGCAATGCCAGGGAGCATCCTGTCATCACTGCTTTGATTCCTTAAAGGCCACACAAGGGGTAAAAATCAACACTCTGGAGTTAAACAGTAGGCTACGGTTTAACTCCAGAGTGTTGATTTGGTAATTTCTGAACCTGCTCCTTTACTTACCTTTAAAAGTATGAATATCATAACGTACAAATGATTGTAAAACCAGAATTATCAAAGTTATCAACTTCAGTTCTAGTTTTAACACTTTTTTTTTCCATCGACTAGAACATATATAGCTCAGTGTTTAGCGTTTCTGCCTCGTGACCAGGTGCCTGTTGGTTCGATACCAGGTTGAGGCAAACTTTCCTTCCGGCGATTTTTGCCTTTCACCTCTGATGCATGTCAGAAAAGGTATTCAGTGACTTGGAAAGAAAGTTGTGTCGGCACTGGTGTGAGAAAGCCAGGAAACACATGCATAGGTGCGCTTACCGCCGCGATATGACCTAAGCTGTTAAAACGGCGTTAAACTCCAATAAAAGCCAAACCAAACCAGCGTGCGGTTTGACCCCCGGAATTTTCTTCTGGTCGCCATATGACCTTTGATGACAGGAGAATTGTTGATTTAGAACATGATACGTCTGTATATAAAATGAACAATTTATATTGATATATTCATGACAGTGGACTTTCTAGGCCGAATCTATTGTACGCCCTGTCACCGTTTTGAAGATATTATCATGACACCCGTGACAGAACTAGTTTAACCTTCTACAAGGACAATCCCGAGTTTTAACAACGCTGAGGAAAAAGGCTTTTTTTCTCCTTTTCCTACACTGTTTTCTACCTTTGCAAAGCCGAATTTTGTCGTTCATGCACTGTATACTATGTTTTGAATACAGAGGAGTTTCGTTTGTCCTTAGGGAATCTACGCCCATATAAATAAACGGTAACTTAATTCTTACGCTGCTAACCACGACTCACTGACCTTTAACGGACAGTATAGATCAAGATCAGACTGCACTGAACGTGCAGTCTGATCTTGGATCTATACTGTCCGATAAGGAGATATTTTTCCCAGAAAAATACCTTTGAAACAGCAAAATTCGGGATTTTACGATCGGCTCAAAAATTTTCATTTCACTTATTTAGCAGGAGAAGGGTTTAAGAAAATAAAGTCAGATCTCTGATTCGCTGAAATGCTTTTTCATAGTTAATCGGATAAATGGTACGGATTATTTTTTCTTCTAAAAAACGTTTAAAATAATAATAATCAATATCATGATCATCATCATAATAATAATAAAGAATAATAATAATAATAATGATGATGCATAAAAAAATATTGTACTTGTCTAGTTCTATGGAATTAAATGACGATCTAACGACCTTTGCTTGTTTCTGTACCAAGCGCATTTGGTTTTTTTTTTCCTCACTCGGCTTCTTCTATAATTGATAATTCAAGATTCTAAAAAAGATGAAAAAGGAGTGTAAAAAACTGACTAGAAGGCAGGAGACGATTTTAGAGGCTTCAAACTCGTTTGGTATTTAAACCAATGACAAATGTAATGGCATTTTTATTTTCTTTTTTTTTTTTTCTCTTGAAATTGGAAGAAATCACACACCTTAAACCATTAGTATTTTAAAAGAATGCTAAGTTTGATGAAAAGTTTTCTTTTTGCAAACAAATCACATATCAAGATTAAACCATGATTAAAAATACCTCTCAAAATTTTTAATCATCCCGCCTTTCAAATAGAAAACCTGTAGGCTACCTAATTTGCAGTTAACCTTCATGCTACCGACACATTTTCCAACTTAATCATACCAAGTGCGGTCCTTGTGGACCCCAGTCATAATTATGTATCATTCTCGATTTCTTGTATACAAATGTTCAGAATATTATTTCATGCTTCCCGGTAGGATATCGAGAAATAGCAGTGAAAATATTTTTCGATATTACACGGGTACGACCAGTGAAAATACCGATTTTTATATTCTAGTTACCTAGGTAAATTGCGCACGACTCACAACCGAGGTTGAAATATGATGTCATTTATCTTACATTTCTCGCGCTTGACGTAATATTGTAATGCGTTGCTATGCACGAGGGGTACGCCAGGGGAATAATTGAAAAGAACTGTACTGGATTTTGATAAGTCTCCTCCAAGAAAGGGTTAAAAGCATGAAATAAATAGAATATTTGTTTTTTTCGGTGAAAGATCGAAATTTATTTCATCTCGTGAACACCATCGGTAATATTTTCACGAGTGGCGCAGCAACAAATATCCTCTATTTATTTGTGTAAGTTCAGTAACTGAAAATAACTACCCCTGGTATTAGTTATTTTCTTTTTTTCTGTCAAGGGAAAACAACTGAAATATGTGAGTATGAGGTGAGTATTACATGCGTTATATATAGAATAATAATGATATTGCCTGGGGTCCGCAACGACCCCAACAGATTTTGGGTTTTATATTCCACTCACTCTGAAGCCACCAAAGTTTCTATGTAAATTAAGGTTAAGAATAGGTTTAGTAACAAACTCCTAAAATGACAGTTCCCTGCAGTTTCAACTTTTGTATCATCGACAAACAGAGAACCATGTGGGGTCCATACGGACTCCACACGGTATGATTAAGGTTAAGCGATGCCATTGTAAAAAAAATCTATTATTAGAAGCTTTCTTTTTAGCTTTTAGCTTTCTTTTTGGGAACAAGACGATAAGATAACAAGGGTTACATGACTAGTGTTGCAGTTTATGTTTTCTAAAAAGGAATACAAACTGAACTCTCTGTTCCACGTGTGTGCTTCCGAACCTACACTCAGCAAAACTTCTAACCGGCCACGTTTGCTTCTCCTGTGAATTTTAGCAAGTAATAGACAGGTAAATAAAAACAAGTTGTAACATATATATGTGGACGTTAGCCATAGTATTGTGACCAAAAGATTCTCGATTTGCCAACAGAAGGCATCCCTTTTTCAAAAAAGGGAAAAAACATGCTTTGCGCATGCGTGGTGTCTGCCATTCAAGACAGGTTAAAAAGAGACGCATAAATTACTGAAATTTTGTCAGCAATAAGAAAAAAACATGAAAATAATTTTCTTCACAAAAATATAAACCAAGAGTAGGAACCTGAAGTTTTCAGAAAATGATTTTTCAATTTTCAATGTTGCGTGAATGAATGTTAAATAAGTTCCTTCCAAAAGAACAACCAAAAGGATTCTTTTCAAACTTAGGCTGAGATACATCTATGTCACTGGAGCAATGTCACATGTGTAGGCATATGTCCTAGGTAATGAAGGAACAGATACATTTAAGGAATTATAAATCGAAAACATGGCCCCATTTAAAATCCAAAATACAAATGAGAAACTTTGACAATGCATCTTTGAAATTGTTTATCCACCAAAATGAACAGCCAGAAACGCTGCCTTATATATTAAAGGTCAAAATTTATTCATGACATTATCTTTAATTATCTCAGATAAAAACTGGAAGTGGTTCAATGTTCTGGAGAATGTAGGATAATAACAAAAATTTGTTCGATTAGAACTGAGGGAACATCATTCAGAACCACAAAAATTGTTCCATTCAAACGCACCATGATATGCAGCCATTTATTTCATCATAAACCAGACTTCCATCGAAACTTCCGTAACAGCCGTTATGTAATCGTAAACCAAAACTCCATGACTTTTCGTTTATTCCCGAGAACTGGTCGTTGTTGATGATATCCAGTGTTCGATCAATTAAGGTATCAATAAAGACCATAATATCTGTTTGCAAAATGACGTTTATTAGTTGTTTAACCGTTTCAAGGAAGTCCGTCTGAAAGGTTCCAGATTCGGAAATGTCATAAAATTGTGTGGTTTCAGCTGTTAATTACTTCTATTTTTTTTCGTAAAACAAATAAAAATGAGTCATGGTCTGTGAAAAGGGGGATTTATGCATCTGCACAAAGTATCGACTCATGTCAGCCTGCGCAGTCCGCGCAGGCTGATATGGGTCGAAACGTTTTGCTATTTTTAAATTTTTGCACGTCCATAGACCATTCCACCCCTAGATTCAGTTAATCACCAGACTAAATGGATTTTATGGATCCATAGTTATTTGATGATTTGCTTAATATGAAGCGTCACGGGGATGCATTAATTCCCCTTTTGCCAGAGCATGCCCCATTAACAAGGAAATGCAAAATGTTAGATTTCATGCACAATCTCAGAAACCAGTTACATGCCTGACTCAGTCTATCGGTACTTGGTTATGGCTGATAACGAAAGGGTGCGAATACCTCCGTTTTACCTCTTACCCACACAACGAATTTCAGGCTAATTAAAACTGATAGTATTTGAAGGGAACATATGACATAAGACTGTAATTATGGTATACATCTTAATAGAGTTAAAAAAAAAAAAAGCGGGAAAAGGAGAAAATGCTGATTACCAGCATTTTCTCCCCTTTTTCCAACAATGTTTTCAAAAGCCTTCATCTTCAGGGTCGTTAAAAGTCGGGATTGTCTGGTAAAGGGTCAAAGTCTTTACCAGACATCAGAATATATAGAGGATATTTGTTTTTTTCGGTGAAAGATCGAAATTTATTTCATCTCGTGAACACCATCGGTAATATTTTCACGAGTGGCTGCGCCACTCGTAAAAATATTACCGATGGTGTTCACTCGATGAAATAAATTTCGATCTTTCACCGAAAAAAACAAATATTCTATTTGTTTCATGCTTTTAACCCTTTCTTGGAGGAGCCTTATCAAAATCCAGTACAGTTGTTTTCAATTATTCCCTTTGGCGTACCCCTCGCGCATAGCAACGCATTACAATATTACGTAAAGCGCGAGAAATGTAAGAAAAATGACGTCATATTTCCATCTGGTTGTGAGTCGCGCGCAATTTACCTAGGTAACTAGAATATAAAAATCGGTATTTTCACTGGTCGTACCCGTGTAATATCGAAAAATATTTTCACCGCTATATCTCGATATCCTACCGGAAAGCATGAAATAAAAGTCCTCTCCATTTTGCAAGTCTTTACAGACACATTTTTCAGCTAAGACGGGTTCTAGGACACTGTCCCAATAGACTAGGAAAATGATTCACACAGTTTCGGCTTTGCCTCTTGATTGCATTCTTATTACTACCCTCTCTTGTTTTCTGTAATAGTTTTTCTTATCTTACACACGTTTGAGATACTCATTGTGTGACGTCATATGTGACGTCATTTTGTAGAATTCTTTTAGAGAAGTGAATTGGTCTTATCTATGGAAATTTCCACCAGTGCATGTATAATTTTGCATTTTTTGACCTAGAATCAGCAAGATGTCAGTATGTGATAAAAAGAACCTGACCTTTGTTGGCCTTTGAGATAGAATTCTATATATTAACTTGTCTAAAAAATGTTATTAAGTTCGCCATAGGCTCTCTTGAATACATTTTCCGGACTCGTTCAATCCTTTTTTGTCAAATGCCAACTCATGTCAGAACCTATATGTCTCACTGATTTAAAAAAAAAAAAGTTTCCTATTTATATCAGTTTCTAGGACAATAACTGTTCCATCCTTGAAAAATTCGTAGCAGAACACTGCGGATGACAAATTAAATATGACTCGATTGATTGGATACATCTTTGAAAAGGTAGAAAACACTGTGAAAAAAAGGAGGGGATGCTTAAAATTAGCATTTTCTACTTTTATCTCACAATGTTTTCTCAAGCTTTCTGCCTCAGGCTCGTAAAAAAATAGAATTGTTAGGTAAACGATAAAGTCAAATCACTTCTTCTAAGTCCTCGCATTGAATGATAAATTTTGCCATTCCTTGTCAGTCCTAAAGAGACGTAAATTATATGTCGAGAATAAGACGGCATCGTAGTTTTGCCCTTAACCACACAATCTCGTTTTCGACGACCCTGAGGAAAAACAGATTTTCAAAACATAGTGGGAAAAGGGGGAAATGTTGAGACACAGCATTTGGAGGAAATGCTTGTACCCAGCATTTTCTCCTTTTCCCACAATGTTTTCTACCCTTTCAAACATAAATCATATTATTTAAACAATATCTAAGTTCTGCGTATGCTTTTCGTTTGGATGCGTCTATAGTTTGTTGTCTGATATTAAGTTAATGATACGTATCTTTTGTGTAATTAAGCGCTTGGGGCAAAAGAAAGGATGGAGAAAAAACATTTGTTTGAAAAAAAATGTCTGTATGTAGTTGATTTAATTGGTAACCCTTTTCAAAGAAGCTGTATAAGCTGGCTTTTGACTTACTTCCTGGTATTAGTCTTGAATAAATAAATGCAAGTTTGTGATTGGTGAAATATCTTGATATGTTTATTCTGCGGGCCTATTTACAGGCCTATTTATAACACCAATATACAAGGGCTACTAACGTTAGTCGATGTCCCGTTCATTGACATATATTAAGCAAATGGAAATGATAGGAGACCTTCCATTTCTTGTACTAATTGGAAATTTGATACTGTTATGCTTTTCCCTGTAACCCATTACTGTACAGTCTATATGTATTTTTATACCCCCGCAAAACGAATGTTTTCGGGGGTTTACTGGAATCAGCCTGTCTGCCCGTCCGTGTGTCCCTCCGTGTGTCCGTCCGTGTATCCGTCTGTGTACAAAATACTAGTAATTTTGTGTCGCGAACTCCTCCTACAGTTTTGCTGCTATTGTATTGAAAGTTTGTTGATACGTTGATCATATACTGAAGTTGTGCAAGACGCAGTTTTCAATCATCTACTCCCTATGATTCAAGGGTAATCTCCCCTTGAACTTAGAAAATATTTTGTTAAATTGTCTGTTTCTGTCAAAGCGCTGGCGGGGGTATTAAGTCACATTCAGTGACAGCTCTAGTTAGACACTATTTTCAGCCGTAACTGCTTCTTTAATGACGATGAATTCGATTAAAATTTAAAAAATAAATATGTATATTTCATGCTTTTCGGTATTATCGAGAAATAACGGTGGACCATAGTTCGATAATTCATGATTACGACCAGTGAAAAATACCGATTTTATTTTCTAACTCTTCAATTGAAGGCGGAAACAGTAGCTCCAATGCACTAGTTATCCTATGTAAACAGCGCGTACTACTCAACCAGATGGAAATATGACGTATTTTACCCTACATTTCTCGCGCTTTACGTAATATTGTAATGCGTTGTTATGCGGATGGGGTACGCCATGGGGAATTACCAAAAACAACTGTGCTAGCTTTTGATGTAATTCCCGGCCCCCAAAAAAACAAGGTAAGAAGCATGAAATGAATAGAAGATTTGTTTTGTTCGGTGAAAGATTGAAATTTATTTCATCGAGTGAACATCATCGGTAATATACGGTATAATACCGATGATGTTCACTCGAAATAATGAATTTTGATCTTTCACCGAAATAAACAAACATCCTCTATATCTGTTTGAAAATTTTATGCAAAACAATGAGGAAACAGAGGAAGTTGCTGGGCGTGGTTACAGTTCGTTATTTCTTTTTATATCCAACCGCAAAAGATTTTCAGTATTAAATGAGCCGTACTCTGTGAAAAGGGGGCTTAATGCATCTGCAAAAAGTACCGACCCTGGTCAGCCTACGCAGTCCGCGTAGGCTGACCTGGGTCGAAACTTCTTGCTTTTAATAAATTTTCTGCATGCCCAAGGACAAGAGTACCGCGTGATTTAGTCAGTTGTAATACAAAATAGACTTTAGGGGGTCTATAATAACGTGATGACATGCTTAGTATCAAGCATGAAGGGAATCCATAAAACCCCCTTTCCCATAGCGCGGCTCATTCATGTTTCCGTTCCTCTTTCGACGTTTTTTTTTATTTTCCCAAAAGATCTATTATAGTTATAGATATTCCTGATAAATTTCAATCGGAAAAGCCTGTAAAAAGGTTCTACATTTTCACAACACTCACTGCACCTGTTCAATTATGAGTGTATACTTTGTAAAATTCTGGCCTCTTCAGATCAAAAAAATCCAAGCTATCAAGCTTTATACAATCGTGGGTTGATTGATTGATTGATTGATTCCATAGTGTTTAACGCCGATTTCAACATTATTTCAGTTATATCGCGGCGGCTGATGCACCTATCCATGCTTTCCTGGATTTTCTTTTACCAGTGCTCCACACAATATTCTTTCCAAACCACTGGCTGCTCTCCCACATAACCATTGTTGAAATAATGATCAGCTTTGAGAGAGGAATGAATCCTGTCCCAAGGACTAACATCAATCCTCGGAAAGAAAATTGGCAGAGCCGAGGATCGAACAAGGGACCTCATGTCCTCACGTCCTGTACGTTACCGACTGAGCTACCGGGGCATTGGTGATCAATAAATTACATCACTTCTGTGAATATTAGACTCGTTTTTGGAAGACTGATTATTAAGGTCTCACATTATTTCAGATCAAATTTAACCTCGCATAAAACAGCAAGGATCTCATCAATTACGATAACTAATTAGAAATTCTCTTCTGATACAGACAACTTAACACTAAGGCTGCTATGCGGGACTTGCTGACCTTTTGCGGACAGTATAGATCAAGATCAGACTGCACAGAACGTGCAGTCTGATCTTGGATCTACACTGTCCGATACGGCGGTATCTTTCTCGAAAAAATAAAATTTGAAATAGCTTTATTCGGGTTTTTACTATCGATTCGAAAGTTCTACTTTACTTATTTAATACTAAAATCCTGCTAAATAACTAACCTGAAACTTTCAAGTCGATAGTAAAAACCCACATTTTGCTATTTTAAAGGTATTTTTGGGAGAAAGATATCTTCTTATCGGACAGTGTAGATCCAAGATCAGACTGCACGTTCTGTGCAGTCTGATCTTGATCTGCACTGTCCGCAGAAGGTCAGTGAGTCGGGCTTAGCAGCCAAAGGGTTAGAAAGATAAGGATTAATATTGACAAATTACGATACCGAGCCTGGGTCGGTGCTTATAAAACTTTTTGTCATGCTCACCTCAGCTAAGCATGCAATTTCTAAATTATACAGAATATAATATGCTAAATCCTAAAGAGCAGCATTTTTCGACATTTTTCCCGAACTTCTTTTCCCTTGCCGAGCCCCGGTAGCTCAGTTGGTAGCGTACAGGACTTGAGAACAGGGGGTTACTGGTTCGATCCCCGGCTTGGTCAATTTATTTACGAAGATTGATGATAGTCATTGCGACAGGATTCATTCCTCTCTCACCGCTGAACATTGTTTCAACGATGGCTTCAATGGGAAAGTAGCCAGTGGCTTGGAAAGAATATTGTGCGGAGTACTGGTAAAAGAAACTCCAGGAAGGCACGGAAAGGTACACTGGTCGCTGCGATATAACTGAAATATTTTTGAAACCGGCGTTCAACACCATACGATGAATGAATTAATGAATGAATGAATCAATCTATCTTTTCCCATCTTCCTACAAAAGAAAATTCTTTACATCTCATCGTCATACTTGCAGACGCACTCATGGAAATGAAAATTTTAGCACGAACTGGATTAAGCGAGAACTTCAGTTTTTTAAAGTACGGGTCCCGATAGTGCAGTCGGTAACGTTCAGGGCTTGAAACTGCGGAGTCGCTGGTTCTAATCTCTTTCTTGGTCAATTTCTTTCCAAGGATGACTGATAGTCTTTGCGACAGGATTAATTCCTCTCTCCTCCCTTACCAGTGTCCACAATAGTTGTTTGGGAAAGCAGCCACTGATTTTCAAGTACAGGTAAAAGAAACTCGAAAAAAGCCATGATATAACTGCGATAATGTAAAAAACAAACAAACAAAATCAATTTGGTTTGAAAAGCTTACAGTCACAAAAAGAATGACAGTATAATTGTTAAATATTGATTGATTGATTGATTGATTGATGGATGGATGGATGGATGGATGGATAGATGGATGGATGGATGGATTGATTGATTGATTGATTGATTGATTGATTGATTGATTGATGTTTAACGCTGTTTTCAACATTATTCCAGTTATATCGCGGAGGCCTGTGCATCAACAGTGCTCTCCTGGAGTTTCTGTTTCCGGTACTCGTACTTGGCACAATATTCTCCCAAAGCTACTGGCTGCTTTCACACATATCCATCGTCGTAACAATGATGATTAGTCCTCGGAAAGAAGGTGGCCCAGCTGGGAATATGAATCAGGTTTTTTCATGTCCTCAAGTATCCTACTGTACTCTACTGACTGCGCTAACGGAGCTCGGCAATATTTGAAATGAATATGAATCACAATTTGTTGGTAACTAGAATTTTCTTCCATTTAGAAGATAAATCTCGTCATTTGATCCACGTGAAATTATTCGTCTGAAAGTCCTTCCATCACGGGCTAGTCTTAATTACAGGCGCGGGTGAGAAAGATTTGAACACATCTTTGGTATAGAGACAATACAGAAAATTTTGTGAAAAAAATGGATAAAATCTTTAGCCAAAACATTTAAAGACATAAAGTATCGTCTTCATGGCGACAAGGGTTTTACCCTGTACAGATAATTTCGTTTCTCAACGGCTCTAATTAAGAAGGCTTTTTGAAAACATTGTGGAAAAAGGAGAAAATGCTGGTTACCAGAATTTTCTCCTTTTTCCGCAATATTTTCCTACCCAATAACCATAATCTGGGTCATTTTTTATTTATCGTCTGCAAACGCTTTCAATTTGGATGAGTATAAAATTTTGTCGTTCGGCGCAGACTAATGGCAAAACGTCCGAGAATTCAATATATGAACCATGCTCTGGCAAAGGAAAGATTACTGCATCTCCGTCATGCCTTGTACCAAGGAGGACATCACATAAATAAGGATCGATAAAAATCTACGTTTTTCTAACAACCTACGGAATCATGAGATAGACTGGTCCTTTGACAAGCAGAAAATTGACCAATAGCAAAAGGTTTCGGCCCAGGTCAGCCTGCGCGGACTGCGCAGGCTGACCTGAATCGATACTTTTTGCAAATGCATTTAGCCCCCTTGTCTCAGAGTAATGCTCATATTCATATAAACGGTATCGAGGCAAGTTTTTATGACTTGATAGCAGATAATTACATCTTATTTCCCCAATTCTGAGAAAGCGATTCATCACGCACACAAGACTTATGTACTCTATAGGCTTAATTTGGCGTTCTTCTGGGTGTACTACGTCTGCATCGTTTTTTTTTTTGGGGGGGGGGGGGCGGCAATTTTCTTTTGTACAAATGGCGGAAAAATATAAAGAAAAAAAAAAACCGAACTTTGTAGGTTGTTTGGGGAAAAATTAAGAGCGGCGTACTCTAGGCTTTGTTAAAGTTCCTTAAGGCATACTATGTCTGAAACTTTTTGTGATCTGACTGTTTTTCTTTTTGAAATGGCTGTAAAAAATTAAAACGAACTTTGTAAGATGGTTGGAGGGAGGGGGGGAATTAAGACAGACATCCTCTGTAGGCTTTATTTGTAGTTACTTTAGGTGTACTATGTTTGTAATTTTTTTTTTTTGAATGTTTTTTTTTTTATTTGAATTATTATTTTTCTTTTAATAACCGGAAAAGAATTGTACTTTACCGATTATAGGTCTTCGACAGAAAGAAGAGACCTAAGGCAGAACAAAAAAAAAATCACAACCCACCATCCCTTAACTGCAAAAAGTTCTCACAGATGGAGCAAAGCCTATTTGAACCATGCTCTGTTTAAAGGGGTTTAATTCATCTGCAAAAAGTATCGACCCATGTCAGCCTGCGCAGTCCGCGCAGGCTGACCTGGGTCGATACTTTTTGCTTTTGGCTAGTTTTCTGCATGTCCAGGGACCATTTTACCTCCAGATTCAGTCGGTTGTTAGACAAAATTGATTTTATGGATCCATCTTTATGTGATGACTTTCTTTGTATAGTGTATCACGGAGATGCATTAAGCCTCCTTTGGTTAGAGCATTGCTCATTTAATATTTGCAAAGGACAATTATTCAGAGGAAAAGAAGCTAGTTTCATTTCAATGAATGTGCTGTTAAAAAGAATCGCTCCATTTCCGAGAGTGTTAGATAATGATAGAAGATTTCAGCTAAGTGGGCGTAAAAGACTTGTATTCGTTGCGTAATGGCTGCATCGCGTAGGCTTATACCCCCCATAGATTACACAATACAAAGTTCTGACACAAAGAGAACTCCTTAAAAAGGGTATTTTTTTTCTTTTATAATATTATCTTTATATAGAACTAATTATATACAAACGTTATAGAACTGAATGGACTATTTGTTACAAGCGATTTCTACTTTTCACTCAATGTTTGATACATGTTTCCCGCTTGGCGGGTGAAAGCCAGGAGGCGAAGGAATTCATAAATAAACGGTGATGCGTTAAACCTACTCAGTTGTGAAATTCACTTACAACGGTCCAAAAAATAAGCGCAAAAATTGCTGAAGCAAAAACAGTGCAGACAATCTAATTGTATATAGCCTAAAGATAAATATGGTGATTAAAACAAACGTCGTTAACGTATAATATTCGGGAATATTTCTAGGCTTGCGTCTTTTTTATTTGGCATTTTACGCCATTTTCAACATTTGTGCAGTCTGTTCTTGATCTACGCCGTGAGCAAAAACAACAACAACTAAAATAAAGGCCCTTATTCATCAGCTACTCTGAAGAACGTTGTTAGTCTTATTTTCAAGAATTTTGTTTAGCCAATCACAAGTTGCGTTTGTCTTAAATTTAGAAAACCTTGGAGATTAAGACTAAGAATGTTCTTAAAAATGGTTGGTTTATAAGGATCCATTTTTCCGCCTATGATGAGGGAAGGGCTTAACAGCAAGCAGGAAATGACAAATGGCGTGACAGCACGAACTATTTAGCGCATTGCACGAGTGTTGTGGAAATAATAGATTATGCTAAGTCATAGTTAAAAACATAGTGGTGGGGCAGTGTTAGCCTTAGACTGCTAAGCGCGACTCACTGACCTTTTGCGGACAGTGCAGTTCAAGATCAGACTGCACAAAACGTGCAGTCTGATCTTGGATCTACACTTTCCGATAAGGAGATATTTTTCTCAAAAAAAAAAAAAAAAAAGTTTGAAATAGCATTATTCGGGTTTTTACTGCATGCTCGGTGCAGTCTGATCATGATCTATGCCATACGCAAAAGTAGCCAGGATAGCTCTTTAAAAAAGAAAAAAAAAAAAGAGTAAGAGATTGATTGATTGATTGTATGGTGAAGTCTCTTTTACCAGTACTCCGCACAATCTTCTTTCCAAGCCACTGGCTGCTTTCTCACGTTACCATCGTCGAGACAAATGGTCAGCGGTGGGAGAGGAGTGAATCCTGTCGCAACGACTATCATCAATCCTCCGAAAGAAATTGGCCGTGCCAGGGATAAAACTGGTGACCCCCTGTTCTCAAGTCCTGCACGCTACCGACTGAGCTACCGGGGCTAGGCAAAAATGGAGTGAGAGATATTTGCTTATGAATATTGGAACTCTAAAGGTTCGATATCAAGGGAAACAGTAAGATAAAAGAGTACCAGTAGTGGCAACTATTTCTTCATTGTTTTGTATATTGCTGAAAAGCAAATTTTCATTTAAATATTTTTTGTTCGAAAATAGACGTTGATCCAACTCATCGTTGGAAAAAGAGCAGTTGCTACTAAAAATGACCTGTCTGAAAGTACATGGCCAGCTCTGTAAGCCTAAATGTTAATAGATTGACATACAGAATAACTAAATTACTAGCGCCTAGGTTCAGGCCCGATCATTTTCTCTTTTTTATGTAAGCGGACGTTACTTTGTCAAAAATGAGGGGGTATAATAATTACGGAAGCGATAAACCGTTTTGCCACGGATCTGTATTGACCGTGAAAGGAGACCGCAATAAGGGGTGATTGAAAGAATATTACCGCCTGGAGCCAGGCTATCAAATTACCTGTAAGTATTAAAAAGGATTTTCCCCTCATATCCATGTGTTAAGGTATGAATAAGCGCCGGAAGTATGGATTAACGGTATCAAACCGTGTATACTAAATTCATATATGGACCCTCAGTTATGCCCGCAATGACGACTATTTTTCAGTTATTTCCACTGATTCCTCTCCAGTACTGCATTTGTCCTGATAAGGGGATTACTTGGTCTTTTTCCTTGATTTTCTTGCACTACACAGCCATGTTCTTGAGATAATATCTCATCTAATTTTAGTTAGATTAGTTTAAAAATCGATATATACATATTCTTTGGTAATATAGAACAGATTTTGATTTCAAACTACAAGGGAACCGTTCACCTATGTCATAAATCGTGTTACATTTATCGCAACATCCCCAAGGGAATCAAATATAAAAACAAAGGAATACAGGTAAAAGGACCAATCTGTTATTTGGTTACCTTTAGTTTTTATCTGGCAAGGGAGATAATTTGACTCACAGAAATGGCCCCTATTCTCGTAGAATAAAGATATTCACGCATTTTTTTTTTTTACAAATGCCAAATTACTATTGATTAATTCAAGACAAATATCAGACAACAAACTTATACAAATATATACGCCGGAAAATTGCTGACACGAAATTTGCAAATTGGGTCTCTTTATGCGCCATTTACTAAGAATATAATATTCCAGCAAGTACGAAATAAATTTTCCTAGTAAGAACTTTGTTCTTATTAAACCAATAAAAACGTCTAGACATCGACCTTACTGCAGACGAGGACCCATACCAACCATCTATTCGAAATAACATTCGTATTCTAATTGTAAATTCGGAAAGTAACATAAGTTCTGATCGGCATAACCATTTGTCCTTATTTTTAAATTTGGAAAATTCATGGAAATATGGAAACTACATTGACATTAGAACAGTTGTCAAATACGGGCCCAGGGTCTATATTCTCTCTCCATTCCCTTAGAAAGTAACACAATTTCTGATTAGCTAAACCATTCTGTTCAGCCAATCAAAAATTGTGTTTCTTTTTATATTCCCTTAATTTGTTTACCAAAATGTTTCACAAAAATGCGGACAGTGTTGATTCAAGATCAGAGTGCGTGTTCTTTGCAGTCTGAACTTAATCTACGCTGTATGCAAATGCCATTCTAATCCTCAGCTACTAGTACTTCGTCTGTCAAAGCGACTAAAGAAAAGTCCAGTGCTCCAATGGTTAAAACAAGAACATCGCACCAACACTGACTGCAACTGTGTTGAAACATACATCCTTACAGCTAGAGAGAAAAAAAAAACGTTTCTAAAACTAAAAAGTGTATAGATTTGCTCAACTGTGTAAACACAGATATATTAACAATATTATATGGTGTAATAAGTAGAAAATCTCAAGGGATCTGTCCTCATGTTAACCGGAAACGACAACAGCGATTCCTTTGAAGGCCTCCAAAATATGGAATGCATTTTCTATCCGTCGTAATCTGTGCAACCTTGCAGCCGTCAGGGCCAACATTTGGCATGAAGATACAAGAATGATCAGAGTTTCATAAAATAAGAATGAAATGGGTTAAAGACCGACTGAACACTGGCTGAAAACGAGTAAAGATGTATCTTAAAGTGGTAATTTTGAGTAAAAAAAAGAAGCACAACTGTGTAAGAAATATTTTAAGGGTTTGGTGCCCTACTGGTATTGGCTCACATTTTGATATATGACACAACTAACCGAAGTATTAAGAAAATAAATTCAATAATGATAGAGGTATCCGAAAATGCCAAAGTTATACAAGAAAATTTCAGGCTTCGCACAACGATGACGACGACGCCGACGACGAGGACGAAGCGCACGACGAGGGGACCATTAAAATACCTCGACGTTATTATTTTTATTATTATTATTGAAAGCAGCCAAGCTAAAAATGTCAATCTAGCATCTTGTTTTTTATTTAGTTTTGTTTATAAATCTGTGTTCACCACCGGTTACCTTTTATAGATGACGCCCCAAAAGGGCTGTTTTCTAGTCTCGTGTTGGGAATAGTGCAAGATACAGGAAGAAACTCATCCTAAGTTACGCCTGATTCTTTAATTTTCTCTGTGTATAGTGCCATAACACTGGACCAAGGTTTAACGTATCATCCGATACGCTGTAAGTAATTTGTTACTTGACAAGTCGTGGGGATCAAACCCAAACCCTCTCGTGTCCTTAAGTTTTGTCACTTATAAGCCTCACGCTCTACCACTTGAGCTATTCGGGTTGACAAAACTAACATCTGGCTCGCAGACATATATGGTCAAAGCCAGACGAGTCCATACAAATCCAGACAACTTAATACAAGTAATTAAGTCGGGTAACCGTCTTAATTGATTCAATAACACCAGACAATCTTGTCGCCCGGTCTGTGAATTACAAGCAATTCACCGGTCTCGTGGCAATTTATCAGTCCATTTACGGTAATGCTAACGTCCCCATAATGAAATAACTTTATTTTCTGTCACTCTATTAGTTGCTTAGACCCTTTTCGAACAATGTTACTTTTTTAACGTGTATTAGAAAGATTGCCTATGAAAACATTGTTGGAAAAGGAGAAAATGCTGGTAACCAGCATTTTCTCCTTTTTCCCACAACGTTTACAACTCTTTCGAACACATTACGCATTATTTGAGTCGAATTGGATTTGTGGTCAGCAAATGCTTTCAATATTGACAAGGTCTAATTTTTTGTCGTCTGGTAACGATTTAAACGTTCGGGAAATAAGCTTGACTCATTGCACTTTTGGCGGACAGTGTAGATCAATATCAGTCTGATCGTGGATCCACACTGTGTGATAAGATTATTTTATATCATGATTAAATTATATTATTAATGTGTGATAAGATTATATTTTTTTTCTATCAAAATGAAGATTTAGATTTGCTGTTTTTTCTTTTCATTCTTCCTCGGAAATTTTTTTTGGTTTCTTCTGTTATTCAGACGTCAAAAAAGCGTCACGAGGAGGGGTGTTAGGAAAGTACCCGTAAAAGTTTCACAAAAAATCTGCAATAATAGCCTACAAATTTCTAAGTAAAATTTCCACCGACAACGTTTTGTTAATTTTCATTTATCACATAACCTCCTTTGTGTTCAGTGTAATATAGCAATAACATAAATAGAGGTTGTGTGTGATATTAAAAATCTGTCACTAGAATGGGGTGTGATGCGGTTGAAAAAACTAGTCCGAAATATGAGTGACAGATTTTCAATATCACACACATGCAGTTGATTATCCTATTTATTTTATTCCTAATGCTCCCTTTTTTATTCTAGTAATTATCAAAAATGGTACAATATGAGCAATATAGGAAAAAGTAGTTCCGGCAAACATTCTAAAACTATATCGTCACTAGTGAAGATACCATACTTATCATCACTAGTGGGTGTTATTCACTGTGAAATCCTAGTAATTCACTGACATGAATATAATAAATTTTCTTATCTTCCACATGTTTGTGATAGACACTACGTACATTTTCATATCAATTTATAGAAGCGAGTCGAGTTTTACTTGTCGAAGCAGCAACATAATTATAGGTGCATAATACTTTACCTTTCCTTCTAACGACCCTGAGGAAAAAGTCGTTTGAAAACGTTGTAGGAAAAGGAGATAAGAGATTAAACTTTAGACATAGATAGGGAATGAGAATGAAAACATGAGGAATCACCGAGGGTTTTTTCTTTTGTATTTTTACCCTAAAATTTCCTATTCCTTTAGCGAGCGATATAGAAGTTATTGCATAACAAAGAATAAATATATTTTTGACACAAGAAGATATCGGCTGTCCCATAGCTAAGTTGCAAGATTCAACGACCACGATTTTGAGGCAAACTGTTTTTCAGCATGTTTCCGCGAACTAAGAGTAAACAATCAACATTCTCCTTCAGAAAAAATTATCTGCCCCCCCCCCCCTAAAAAAAAAAAGAAACTGTCAAATTCTGGTTAAGTGCCCCTGCATCTCTTTACCAAACGACAAAATTTTAGACTTGTCAAGATTTAAAGCATTTGTAGACCAGAAACTGCTTTTGACTCAGATGATGGGATTTGTAATAGAAAGGAAAGGAAACATTGCGGCAAAAAGATAAAATGCTGGTTACCAGCATTTCATCCTTTTCCCACAATGTTTTTAAAGGCTTTCTCATTGATGGTCATTAAAACTGGGAATTGTATAGTAAAAGGTAAAAGACACCAATTCATTATTTCAGCCCTCTACGGGGATAAACCTTTCACCTTAAAATATATGAGCCATGCTCTGGCAAAAGGGGGCTTAATGCATCTCCGTAATCCATCATACCAAGAAAGCCATCACATACTTATGGATCCATAATAGCCACTTTTTTTAACAACCGACTCAATCATGAGGTAGACTGATCCTTTGACATGCAGAAAATCGACCAATAGCGAAAAGTTTCGGCCCAGGTCAGCCTGCGCGGACTGCGCAGGCTGACCTGGGTCGAAACTTTTCGCAGATGCATTAAGCCCCCTTTTCACAGAGCGCGGCTCATATGTGAGTGAACTGCGCAGGCTGACATGAGTCGATAGTTTTTGCAGATGCAATAAGCCCTCTTTTTACAGAGCATGCCTCATATAAACTCAACCTCTTTTGACACTTGAAAATACAATCCACCGAAACTCAGATTTTTTTATTTGTTCTTTTTATCTTATAGGATTGAAAAAACAAGCGAACGGTATAGATCCAAGATCAGAATGCACCTTTTGTGCATTCTGATCTTGATCTATACCGTTCGCAAAAGCCCCTGTTTTTCGTCTAAGGCGCTGAAGTACTTAGTGGTCAGTACGTCTCCCGTAGTATCGATATACCATAAAAATTAATGGAATCTAGTTCTATGGGATTATATGTAGACGGGGACACATAAAAAACGGCCAATTTGTAAACTCTCTACCAGACGAGGACAGTCTAGACTTGTCCAAAATTGAAAGCCCTTGCAGACGTCAAAGTTAATGTGGCTCTCTAGATGATGAGGTTTTGTCACTTTGGAATGAATAAAAAAGAAAATTATGGGAAAATGGAGAGTAATGTTGGTTACCAGGATTTTCTCCCTTTCCTACAATGTTTTTTTTTTTAAAGCTCTATAAGTCAGGGTCATAAATAAACGGGCTTGGTCAATAAAGGCGTAATTCTTTGACAGCTGAGTTATATAACATTTGGGCCATGCTGTGAGAAAAGGAGGGTTAAATGCGTCTGCGAAAAGTATCGACCAAGTATCGTATTTCGCGAAGGCTGACATGGGTCGAGACATATTGTTATAGGTCAATTTTCTGCGTAACAAAGGACCAGTGTGCCTCTTTATTCAGCTGGTTGTTTGACAAAAATGGATTTTATGGATCCATGATTATGTGATTTTTTTTTGGCCAAAATGTCTGTTAGGAATTGATTGTATGGTATTTAACGCAGTTTTCAACATTATTTCAATAATTTCGTAGTAAGGCCATCAATGCTTTCGTGAAGTTTCTTTTTATCAGTACATCCCACAATATTCTTCCTAAGCCACTGGCTGCTTTCCCTCATAACCAGTGTCGAAACAACGATCAGCGGTGAGAGAGGAATAAATTATGTCGCTTTTATTGTCATAAAAACCTCGAAAAGAATTTGGCCGAGCTTGGGATTCAAACTAGCAAACTCTTAAACGTTACTGATTGGCCTACCGGGCTCGGCAAATTTCTTGCAAAATTTTGGACCGAGTAGATTTAAGATCAGACTGAACGTTCTGCACAGTCTGATCCAGATCTACATAGTCCATAAAAGCACAAAATACTACCGGGTCTTTGCTTGCTAGAATTTTAGCCTTTTACCACACAATCCCGTGTTTTAACGACGGGCTCAGAGCTTTTAACATCTTCATCGGAAAAGGAGAAAATGCTAGTTAATAACATTTTCTCCCTTTTGCACAATGTTTTACACTATATCAAAGACAAATCCCATTATCTGAGCTCCATTTGAATTAAGTCTGCAACTGCTTGGAATTTGGATAGGTCTGCAATTTCGCCATTTGCTAAGTGTTTAATATAACTATCAATAATAGAAATAGGTACAGTCTAGACGTCCATTGAGGTCTTTCAGACCTGCAGCACAATACCAAAGCTATTTATATATGAACCATGCTCTGTAAAACGAGGGTATGATGCATCTGCAAAAAGTATCGACCCAGGTCAGCTTGCGCAGTCCGCGCAGGCTGACCTGGGCCGAAACTTTTTGTTATTTGTAAATTTCATGCATGTCCAGGGATTATTCTACCTCCAGATTCAGTCAATTGTTTGTCAAAATGGATTTTATGAATCCCTAATTATGTGATGACTAGTTTGGTAAAGTTTATCACAAAGATGCATTAAGCCCCCTTTTACCAGAATAGGGCTCACACTGTGTATACGTATTTGTAACGAAGGGTTCCGTGCTTTCATTCTGGGTGATAAAAAATGCCATTAACTAGATTTCCTCACAGATATTGTATTCTATGCCCTATAGAAGACAGGCATTTTCTCCTTTTACCACCTTGATCTTCAAAAACCATTAATCATACAAAAAACATCGTTTTGTATTTTCATTGTAAACCAGAAAAATCTTTAAAGGAAAAGATTCGATGTAAGAGGCACTGGAATACGAATACTTGAACTGTTTCGTGTTTCAATATGAAGAGAAATAATGAAAAGTAACTTCGTCAGCAGTTTCCTCTTTTTCTTCTTAGTTTGAAAGTAAAAGTTTTAATTAGATCTATTTATTAATATTGGTGTCATAAACCAGCTTGCAAATAAATATAGGTCCAAAAAGTGCCCACAGACGCCCGCAGAATTATCACGTTCAATTTTTTTACCAATTGCAAATAACTTTTTATTCATTCGAGACCAATCCCAAGATAGAGATAAGCTAAAACAGTTACGCCTTAAAAAGGATTTTGTGTTTTCATTCTAAAGGAAAAGGAGAAGACAACGCCATTAAATCTATTTCCTTTCACACTCTATGCTAAATGCTCCAGAGAGAGAGAGAGAGAGAGAGAGAGAGAGAGAGGACCACAACGACAACAAAAACAACAACAAAGATGACGACTTCGACGACGACGACAAAAACAATAACAGCAACTACAATAAAACCAACACGAACATCAACGATAGCAACAGCCATGAAGACAACAACAACGACAACAACAACTACTTCAACAACAATTACGATAACAACAACGATGACAACTACAACAAGAACAGCACACAATACCTCAAATTGTCCTTTTGTTTCTTTGGAAAGATTAAGATTACATTATCAGTTGTATGGTCAGGTGGCAGGGGACTTGGAAACTTGCTCACGCTTGTGGCGAATCATGTTGCCCCGAACCGAAGTTTTCAAGTCCTGTGCAACCTAACCATGTAACCAATTTACTATACTGCAAAATTTTACCAGTCCAACGTTTATTCAGCGAAATTTCGCTGTTTTGTGGTCTCACGAATTCAGTAGGCTGACGAAATAAAACTTCCCTTCTGAGTGCCCAGATTCAATGAAAACTGACGTCACTGAGAACTGAGGTCATTGAAACCTTGGTAAAACGTGCAGTTTGGTGCATGAACTTGATGATGTCACTGCTAGACATTCGACGTATTTATATTTAGACATGGATTTAAACAACTTCAAGGTAAGTAACTATGCATTTTAATTATTTGTTGGCAAAAGCAAACGGCCATTAGTTGCCTCAAACGACCATTAGGTTATCCATTTAAAGTGACAATGTATGAGTTTTGACACTTCACAATTTGCTTACCTGACGAAGGGCTGACTTGTTTTAACCCCCGTGTAGATCTGTTTTAGAATGACAACAAACGATAATACATGTAACTATATTCATTTATTTTAAAAACTAATCCATTCTTTCCGTTTAATGTCACCATCTAGGGAAACTAGTTATAATATGGTGCAGGCTACTCAGTATGTTTGTCTTGTGGAAGGCTCATATCGATCAACGCCGCCATTTTGGATGTTGTGTTGAAACTGTAGTTATGTATACGGGGCTCCCGAAAGGGAAACTGCTTTTATGTGGATGTTGCCAGTGTACAGGGATATACACAAAACAAAACTTCTAAACGGCCACATTTAAGCCGGAATTCCCCGTAGTTTGATGTTTTGGAGAATAATTGACCAGCGTAAAAGCATACTCCAGCCTAAGTTTGAAAAGAATTTGTTGACTTGTTATACTGAAATGAAGTTATTAAACATTCATTCACTTAACACTGAAACTTGAAAAATCATTTTTTTTTTTTGAAAACTTCACGCTCTTTGTCTCAGTTTATATTTTTGTGCAGAAAAAAGTTTTCATGTTTTTCCTTATTGCTGACAAAATTTCAGTGATATATGCCTCTCTTTTTAACCTGGTTTGTCTGATAGACACCACGCATGCGCAAAGCATATGTTTTCCCTTTTTTTGAAAAAGAGATGCTTTCTGTCGGTTAAATCGAGAATCTTTTCATTACAGTACCATGTCTAACGTCCAGACATATGTCATAACTTGTTTTTATTTACCTGTCTATTACTTGGTCAAATTTACAGGAGAAACAAAAGTGGCCAGTTAGAAGTTTTGCTGAGTGTATGTTCGGAGCACATTAGCCAATCAGATCGTGAGAATTTTCTTTGCAGCACAATAATACATTATCATTTGTTAGGAGTTCCTGGTTCGATTCTGGGCGGCTAAGTTGTCACAAGGACTTAAAACCGAGCAAGACATGGTAAATGTTAAGCATGGTACTATTTATTTAAAACCCTGATTGAGCTGTGACATTTTTTTTTTCGTTTTTATTTCAAATGCATGTTAGCAGAAATACGGAAAGAAGTTCTCCTATCACAAAACTAGGTTTATCGTTGCTATTTTTAAGTATGGAATAACTGCTTTATTGGTCATGAAACCAAATAATTGCGTCTAATATCCCCGGCACTTAGAAAGCAATACGCATAGTTCCCGGTTACAATCTTGAACATTCCCTCATCCCAAAAAACGACGCTTTTGTGGGGATGAAGTCTAGACTGTACGATCAGTCAGGTTCTGATCTACATCTTCTCTTGGTTAAGTTATTCCCTTTACCAACAATCTCATGTTTTTTGAAATTATTGTGGGACAGCGGAAAAGGCTTGTAAGCAGCATTTTTCTGTTTGCAAAATCCCACGATAACGGACAGAGTAGATCTAAGATCAGACTGGACGTTCTGTGCAGTCTGATCTTGATCTACGCTGTCCGAAAATCGCATTGAGTCACGTTTATCTACTTAAGCGTTTTTACGTTGTCGCACATATAGTTGGTATATTGAGCAGCCGTTGATTTTTTTATGCTTTCTTCGTATCAGTAAAATTCGTAACTGACTCCTGCACAATCGATAATGTTTAATTATTCATCTTGTTTGAACGTTAAATTGCATTTTCAATGTTAAAACTGTGTCTAATTGGGAGCGAAGTTACACTGAATGAAAAATGGCTTTTAGCCTTAAGGTAGAAGATATGTACGGTAGCATAGAGCGAACATAAACAGAAAATGAGCTATGCACTGGCAAGAGGGGGCTTGATACATCTCCGTTATGCATGATACCAATAAAGCCATCACGTAATTATAGATCCATAATAGCCACTTGTTTTCAACAACTGATTTAATCTAAAGGTAACTAGTCCTTGGATATACAGAAAATTGACCTATAGCGAAAACTTTCGGCCGAGGTCAGCCTTCGCGGACTGCGCAGGTTGACCTTGGTCGATACTTTTCGTAGAAGCATCAAGCCCCCTTTTTACAGAGCATGGCTCAAATATTTATTTCTTTCCGAAAACGTAATTTATCACATAACCTCTCTTGTTTTCAATGTAATACAGCAATTAGAACGTTTCTTTTATCACATAATCTCTGCATAGATTTATCTCTGTATCACATAAACTGCCTTGTTTTCAGTGCAATACAGTAATTAGAAAATTTCTTTTATCAAATAATCTTGTATAAATTCAACTCTCAATCACATAACCTACCATGTTTTCAGTGTAGAAATTAGAACGTTTCTTTTATCACATAATCTCTCATAAATTTTATTTCTCAGTCACATTACCTACCTTGTTGTTAGTGTAATACAGCACTTAGAATGTTTTTTTCTCATATAATTTCGCATAAATTTATCTTTGTATCACATAAACTGCCTTGTTTTCAGTGCAATACAGCGATTAAAAAGTTTCTTTTATCAAATAATCTTGTATAAATTCAACTCTCAATCACATAACCTACCATGTTTTCAGTGTAATACAGCAATTAGAACGTTTCTTTTATCACATACTATCTCATAAATTTATCTTTCTATCACATAATCTACCTTGTTTTCAGTGTAATACCGCAATTAGAATGTTTCTTTTATCACATAAACTCGCATTAATTTATCTCTCTATCACATAACCTACCTTGTTTTCAGTGTAATATAGCACTTAGAACGTTTCTTTTTCACATAATTTCGCATAATTTATCTCTCTATCACATAACCCGACCCTGTTTTCAGTGTGATACAGCAATTAGGACGTTTCTTTATAACATAATATCGCATAAAATTATCTATCACATAATCTACCTTGTTTTTAGTGTGATACAGAAATTAGAATGTTTCTTTTTATAACTTAATATAGCATAAATTTATCTCTGTATCACATAAACTACCTTGTATTCAGTGAAATACAGCAATTAGAACGTTTCCTTATCACATAATCTCGCATAAATTTATTTCTCTATCTCTTAACTTACTTTTTTTTTAGTATAGTTCAGCAATTAGAACGTTTCTTTTATCACATAACTCCGCGTAAATTTATCTCTCTATCACATAACCTACCTCGTTTTCACTGTAATACAGCAATTAGAACGTTGCTTCTATGACATAATCTCGCATGAATTTAACTCTCTTACATCATCTACCTTGTTTTCAATGTAATACAGCAAGTACCTAGAATGTTTTTTTTTTAAAGATGATCTCACATAAATTTATCTTTCTATCACATAATCTACCTTTTTTTTTTTTTTAAGTCAAATACAGCAGTTGATTTTTGCTTTATTTTATCGCATAATTTTTAACAATTTTATCACACAAAGCTGGCTTGACCTAACTTTTGCTAAAAGTTTCGAATGCATAAATAATAATTTCTTGTTTGTCAAAAATGCTGGCATATCCATTCTACGTGCCTCTGCGGGCCTATTTGCGGGCCCATCTATGATACCAACATGCAAGAGTTTCGTACATTTACTTTCAATCGATTCCAAAACCGTGCGTTTTTATACATCAGCGAAATGGATATGATACGGGATAATCCTTTTCCTGTACTAATTGGTGATTTTACATATTTGTTATGCATTATCATATAACACATTACTGTACAGTTCAAATGTAATTTCGGACACGTCACTTTTACCACCAACTGCTCTATATCCCCCTGATCTTTGAACATGTACATGAGTAATGGTCTGTGAAAAGGCGGTATATGAGTCATGCTCTGTGAAAAGGCGGCTTAATACATCTGCAGTATGGACTCATGTCAGCCTGTGCAGTCCGCTTTTTGCTATTGGTAAATATTCTGCATGTCCAAGGACTATTCTCACCTCAGGAATCAACCAGGTTTTAAACAAAAAGGATTCTATGAATCAATAATTAAATGAGCCGTGCTCTGGCAAAAGGGGGCTTAATGCACCTCCGTGATACATAATGCCAGGCAAGTCATCACACAATTATGGATCCATAATAGCCACTTTTTTAAACAACCGACTCAATCATGAGGTAGACTGGTCCTTTGACAGGCAGAAAATTGACCAATAGCGAAAAGTTTCGACTCAGCTCAGCCTGCGCGGATTGCGCAGGCTGACATGGGTCGATACTTTTCGCAGATGCGTTAAGCCTCCTTTTCACAGAGCACGGCTCAAATAATGAATGACTTGGTATAATGCATCACGGAAACGCATTAAACCCCCATTTAATGGAGCATTGCTCAAATCTGATCGAAAGTTTTGCTTTTCAAAAATATGAAAAAAAAAAAAAAAAAATGCTGTGTGGTTACTTGTCATTTCTTCTCTTTATACTAAACCACAAAAGAGTCTCATTATTTATATTCCAGGACCTCATGTGTCGTCTATATATGGGCCACGCTCCGGCAAAAGGACGCTTAATGCATCTCTGCGATGCAATATACTCGTATCAAGCAAGTCAAAATATAAATATGGATCATAAAATCCATTTTGTCTTACGACCAACTGAACCTGTAGGTAGAATGGTCCTTTGACATGTGGAATTTAACAAATGCAAAAAAAAAAATAACCCAGGTCAGCCCGCGCAGAGGTCGCAAAGGCGAAAATAATTGTGAAAGGTAAAAGACAATTTGGAGGGGGGGGGGGAAAGCTTAAGATTACACCAATTTCAGTCAGGCGGCGTTTTTATAATAATTCTGCAGACACATGCAACTTTCGCATGCAAAGACACAATAATAGGAAGAGTGATTTTGATATTAACCCAAAACATACTAAATAAGTTAAATAAAATTTTTTCAAGCCGATAGTAAAAACCTAAATGTTGCCATTGCAAAGGTATTTTTCGGGAAAAAATATCTCCTTATCGGAAAGTGTAGATCGCAGATCAGACTGCACGTTCTGTACAGTCTGATCTTGATCTACACTGTCCGCAAAAAGGTCCTTGCGTCGCGCTTAGCAGGCTAAGGGTTAGATAAAAAATGCTCTATTCCTATCCAATAATAGGTAAACTGCTCAATCGGTTTGGTTGTCTGACTTATGTTTCATCCATGCAAAAGAATAACACTTTAAACGACCCTGGAAAACGTGGGCTTTTGAAAACATCTATAGAAAAGAAGAAAATGCAACTAACCAGCATTTTCTCCCTTTCCCCCAATGATTTCAACCCTTTCAAGGACAAATCCCATCATTTAGTCACATCTAATCTTTTGTCAGCAAATGCCTTAAATTTTGGATAAGCGTACCTTTTTGTTCTGCGGTACAGGGGTATTGGGAGACAGTTATTCTCATAATTTCACCAAATTTAGATAAATGATGCATTACTAGCTGTCACCTCATAACTTAAGTAGAAACACAAGACTTAGTATAAGGAGACATCATTTTTCACAGGTTTTTTTTTCCATAATAGGCTACGTTCGCCCCTGAATTTCGCAAACGTCACGTGACGTCACATGATCAAATGTGTCAAAAATAAACCTTTCGATTGTAAAGACATTTTAACGCTCTACATACATAATAATTTTAGAAATTTTAATCTTCATGATTGACTGAATTCGCGTTTATTTATCGTCGCCAGCGGTTGCCCATATGGGCGACCCCGCCTGAAGACTGTTAGTAATGTTACGGGGGTTAGTGCAAGATACAGGACGAAACCTATCCTAAGTTACGCCTGGTTCTTCAACGTGCTCGGTGTATAGCACCGTCACACGGGACCTGGGTTTAACGTCTCATCCGAAAGACAATTAGTAATTTTAGATGGTCAGCCGTGAGGCTCGAACCCACACCCTCAAAGGACCCGAGACTTGATGTATACGAGTCCTACCACCTGAGCCATGCAGGATGGCGAAATAAAATCATGTCAACTGTAACCAAAAATACGTTTAAAAAAGACAGACGGCGTAAGAGGTACTAAAAAGAGGATCTTTGTCTTTTTCGGTGAAAGATCGAAATTTACTTCATCAAGTGAACATCATCGGTAATATTTTCACGAGTGGCGCTGCCAAAACAAATATTCTATTTATTTCATGCTTCTATCCCATTTTTGGGTGGAACTTACATCAAAATCCAGTACAATTCTTTTTGGTTATTCCCCGTAGCGTACCCGCTCCACATAACAACTCATCACAATATTACGTAAAGCGCGAGAAATGTAGGGTAAATTACGTCATATTTCCATCTGGTTGAGCGGCACGCGCATTTTACCTAGGCAACTAATGCGCGGGAACTACTGTTTCCGCCTTCAGTTGAAGAGTTAGAAAACAAAATCAGTATTTTTCACTGGTCGTAACCGTGAAATATCGAAAAATATTCCACCGTCATTTCTCGATAAATAACCTGAAAGCATGAAATAAAATATGAATATTGAAACTGTTTTGTGGTTCAATATAAGAAATGAATAATGCAAAGTAGCGACGCCAACCGGAAGCCGCGTCATGAGACGGAACAGAATGCTTTAAATATTGTTTAACAACCTTTTACATTTCTGGATCAAATCCAACCAGCCTGTTTACCGGGAAAAAATGAAAGATTTAGTCGCTCCAGCAACAAAACAGATAACTCTATTGATAAACTGTTTACGCTCGGACGCAAAGGACCTAAAACAGCAATGAACTAAGCTCTATGAAAAAGGTATCGACCAAGGTTAGCCTGCACAGTCCGCGCAGGCTGACATAGGTTGAAACGTTCTGCTTTTGGTATATTTTTCTGTATGTCCTATTGACCATTCTACCTCATGAAAAAGTCGATTTTTGACCAAATGGATTTTAAGGATGCATGATCATGTGATGACTTGCATGTTATAATACATCACGGAGATGTATTAAACCTCTTTTTCAGAGAGCATGGCTCAAATATAAGGATTTATAAACAAACCTATTTTCTACATGCGGCTAAGAATAAACAATATCAGTTGTAATCGGCAACAGCTTGGTCAGCGATCCATATATTGAATCTTTATTTACTGTAACTCGTCCAGAAAAATGTAAAAAACTTTTTTTCAAGGCTCTCTAAAAATTTTTTCTTCATCACATACATGTACATCCCCTGTTTTCAGTGTAATATATCCATTACGACTATACTTCTCTTACACACGTTTGAGACAACCACTTAGTGACGTCATACGTGACGTCATTTCATATTTCTTTCAGAGAAGTAAATCCAGGGTTACTTTATAGAAATTAACACATGTAGATGCATGCTTTTACATGTTCTGACCTATGAATGGCGAGGTACCTTTAAGTGATAAAAAAATGTTTTTGGAACTCGATGGCATTGGAAATAAATAGAGGAAATTTGTTTTTTACGGTGAAAGATCGAAATTTATTTCATCTCGTGAACATCATCGGTAATATTTTCACGAGTGGTGCAGCCACGAGTAAATATATTACAGATGATGTTCACGAGATGAAATAAATTTCGATCTTTCACCGATAAAAAGAAATATTCTGTTTATTTCATGCTTTTAACCCTTTTGGAGGAACTTACATCAAAATCCAGTACAGTTATTTTCGGTTATTCCCCGTGGCGTAGCCCTTCTGCATAGAAACACAATACAATATTACGTCAAGCGCGAGAGATAAGAGGTAAATTACGCCATATTTCCATCTGGTTGAGAGGCACGCGCGTTTTACCTAGGTAACTCGTGCGCGTGAACAACTGTTTCCGCCTTCAACTGAAGAGTTAGAGTATAAAAATCAGTATTTTTCACTGGTCGTAACCATGAAATATCGAACAATATTCACCGTTATTTCTCGATAACCTACCGGAAAGCATGAAATAAGAAGTTTCATTTAACTTGCCCACAGTAGTCTTACCTACTCGCCAGAAGCTTACTTAATAACATTTTTAGGCTCGTTGAATAATAGAGTTTTTTATTCTAAATGCCAATTTTTGTCAGATTCTATATATCTCATACACCAACTTATATCAGACCTTATATATCTCAAAAAACGGACTTGTGTATCTATATATTCAATAAATCTCAAAAACGGACTTATGTCAAATATATATTTTATATCTCAAAAACGGACGTTTGTCAGATTCTATATATGTCAAACACCAACTTATATCAGACCTTATATATCTCGAAAACGGACTTGTGTCAGGGAGATTCTATACATCTCAAACAAAATCTTGTTTTAGATCCTATATATCTCAAATATCAACTTATATGAGATCTTATATGTATATATCTCAAACACAAACTTATATCAGATCCTATATATTCAAGTAACGAACTTGTGTCAGAAAGATCCTATATATCTCAAACACCAACTCACATCAGATTCTCTATATCTCAAATACCAGCTTATATCAGATCCTACATATCTCAAACACCGATTTATTTTAGATTTCTTTATTTTAAAATAACGGACATGTGTTAGAAACATCCTACACCAACTTATATCAGATCCCATATATTTAAATAACGGACTTGTGTCAGAAAGATCCTATATATCTCAAACACCAATTTATATCAGACCCTATAATTATATTAAAATAACGGACTTGTGTCAGAAAGATCCTACACCAACTTACATCAGATCTTATATACTTCAGATACCAGCTTATGTCGAATCCCATATATATCGAACGCTAACCTAGGTCTGATCCTGCATATCTCAAATAGCATCTTAAGTCAGATCTTATATTTCTTCAAATGAAATGGAATTTTACTCTTAGACCTGAAACAAATTCGGATTTTTGTTTTAGTTGTCAGCGAAAGAGTGATTGTTGTTGAACATCTAAAGTCAATCTGAAGTTAATTCCTTTGGTTAAGTAATTTGGCAGGAAAACAATTTAAATGAAAACAGTTTAAATAAATGCTGGCAAGAATTCTACTTGTGTTAACAGAATTAGACTTTAACTCTTTACCAAACATAAAAGAATTAGATTTGTCGAAATTGAAAGGATGAACCAGTAAATTTGGTTCAGATGATGAAATATGTCTTTAAAAGGGGAAGAAAACATCGTGGAAAAAGGAGAAAATGCTGGTTACCAGCATTTTCTCCTTTTCCCACAATGTTTTCGAATGCCGTCTTCCTCAGTGTCGTTAAAACACGGGATTGTGTGGTAAATGGTAAAGAACCTCTTAATTCACCTTTAACTAATTAGAATTCATGTTTTACATGATCCTAATCCGAGCCCGAACGCTTAGTCGGTAAAGTGAAGGGCTTCAAGCCAAGAGGTCACTTGTTCATCCGCCCTTCCCCAGCTCGGCTAAATTCTTTCCGAGATTTGATGGCAATCATAGCGACAGGATTCATTCCTTTCTCACCGCTGATCACTGTTTTGATGACGGCTTTATTTAAAGCAACCTGTGACTTGGGATCAAAGAATACTGTACGGAGTAATGGTAACAGAAATTCTAGGGAAGCATAGATAGGTGCACTGGTAGCTGCAGTATGACTGACATTATGTTTAAAAAAAGGCGTTGAAATATACAGACAAAAAACATACGAACAAAAACATACAAGAAAAAGAAAGAAACAAAGAAAGAAAGAAACAAACAAACAAACAAACAAGCACACGAACACAAAAACAAACAAACAAACATGACCCGCATGAAGAAGGCTTTAAAAGACGAATAAAGACAAATAAACAAATTTTGTGGAATGCTTTCATGATACTAATTCACTATTAGTTCATTTCAAGTTTTATGATATATCTATGTCCTATTTATACCATACGTAATTGAGTGAATTGAGTGGTTTTATTTTTGTAAAATACTCAAGCAAATGCCCTTGCTAAGGATGGCACTTATTATCTTATTCATCTTTTGACCCTTCATAACCCTTTCCCGTTTACCAGACAGTTCCTTGTCCTTTACAGATAGGTCATGAGAAAGATGTTTTTTTGAAAATGTTGGTAAAAGAGAAAAAGCCGATAAACAGCATTTTTTTCCCTCTCGACCCATTACAAGATAAACTGTATCATTTGAGATACGCTAAATTTTTCGTCTTCTGCTGCTTTCAGTTTGTTCCTGTCAAAATGTTGTGATCTATTTTAGAGTTATTCCTTAACTCTTAGGCTTATAAGCGCGACCCAGTGCTCTTTTGCAGAAAGTGTAGATCAAGATCAGACTGCACAGAATGTGCAGTCTAATCTTGGATCTACACTGTCCGATACGGTGAGTTTTTCTTTTTTCAGCAACAAGCACTTAGTACTAGTTATGTTTCGGTATACTATTGGCTGGAAATCTTCATTATTTTTGTTTGGCAGTTTAAGTGTGTTTCAGTGCCAAAGTTTTAAACTCGACCTGTTTAAATGGCTGAGAAAAAAGCAATTCACAGAAACCAAGAACAAGTTTTATTTTCCAAGCATGACTAAACAAGCGGACGGTATAGTTCCAAGATCAGACTGCACGTTTTGAGCGGTCTGATCTTCGATCTACCTTGTTCGCAAAGGACCGTCACACCAACTATATACACAGAGTTCAGGTCTCAAGTCTTAACCACACAATACCGAGTTATAACGACCCTGAGAAAAAAGCCTTTTATAAACAATGCGGGAAAAGGGGAAAATGTCGGTAATGTAAGTATTTTCTACTTTTCCTGCAATGCTGATATCCCATCAAAGTCAGATTCCATCACTTGACCCGGATTTAAGTCGTCTGTATACCTACAGGTCTAAATATTCATCGTTTGGTAAAAGAGTTAACCCTTTATCTTACGACAAAATTTTAGACTGGTCCAATTTGAATTCGTTTGCAGACGACAAATGAAAAGTGGGTTGGCTCACTTGATAATATTTACTTTGAATGATCGAAAACAATGTGGGAAATGGAGAAAATGCTGGTTACCAGCATTTTCTCCATGTCCCACAATGTTTTCAAAAACTTTCTCCCTCAAAACTCGGGATTTTGTGGTAAAAAGTTAAACACTCATTATTATTATCATATTATCATTTCTCTTATGATCTCTTATCTCTCGAAAACATTGTGGGAAAAGGAGAAAATGCTGGTCACCAGCATTGTCTCCATTTCCCACAATGTTTTTAAAAAAAATTTTCCCTCAGGTTGTTAAAACTCGGGATTGTGTGGTAAAGGATCAAACACTCATCGTTATCAATATTATATTATCATTTCTCTTATGATCTCTTATTTCTCGAAAACATTGTGGGAAAAGGAGAAAATGCTGGCTACCCGCATTTTCTCCTTTTCCCACAATGTTTTCAAAAGCCTTCTTGCCCAGGTCGTTAAAACTCGGGATTGTGTGGTGAAGGGTCAAACACTTAACATTATCAATATTATATTACCATTTCTCTTATGTTTATAGGCAGTACTTGTCCTTACTCTGAAGAGTTACGTACTCTTTTAATTATATTCTCTGGGTAAATGGCATTTTTTTCTTTTCTTCACATAGTCCTCTTTTAAGGCCTCGTCCTTCGGTAAACTTTCATGAAAACATTATGGAAAGAATGCTCTTGACGTGCAATTTCTTCTGAGTTTGCACCTGTAATCGTGGAATAAAACAATCCCGATCTTGTACCTGGATTGTCAGTCATCCATACTTTACAATACCTTGATTAATTGATTGATTGTATGGTGTTTAAGGCCGTCTTCAACATTATTTCAGTTATATCACGGCGGACAGTGCACCTATCCATACTTCCTGGAGTTTATTTTACCAGTACTCCACACAATATTCTTTCCAAGTCAAAACAATGGTCAGCGGTGAGAAAGGAATGAATCCTATCGCAATGATTATCATCATTCCTCGGAAAGAAATTGGCCGATCCGGGGATCGAACCAGCGAATTAATCTTTTACAAACTGTTGCAAAAAGATAATAAATAAATAAAACCCCGAAAAGGCTTGCATTTGATAAGTGTAGTCCAACATGAAAGAAAATTACAGCTAATCGGTATAGTTTGAGGACGATATTGCGTTGCCGGGAGGGGTTAAACCGTTTTGATTTAACGAGGTGAAATAGGTATGAATTAATCTTTTTGTCTATATGATTATTACGTTACGAAGTATTCATATACAAAATTATGTTCCAACTTTTGTTATAAATCTATAAACGATCTGACTTGAAAGAAGGGACGTTATCTAATACACATAATACAACAGACCTGGGCCGGTATTCACCAAGCATTCTCAAGAACGTTCAAAGATAGTCTTTTTTTTGAAGAACTTTCTAAGGTTGAAAGTAACTCAACTTCTGATTGGCTAAACCATTAATTTTGTCTTCGCCAATCAGAAGTTGTGTTTCGTCCAAATTTAGAAGATCTTGAAGAATGAGATTAATAATGTTCTAAAGAATGTTTGATGAATACAGACCTTGAAAACGTTTGCATCGTGTTCATGGGCGACTTCAATGTATTCATGTTCGGCTCTTTCCGTCGAATTCCGAAAATGTGCGGCTCGCTGATTCTTGGTTGTAATTAAATTCATTTTGTGATTTTTGTACAGTTTTAATGGGAAATTATAAAACGAAAAGAAGCTGCATTTCTGTTATTTCGTATCAGGTCTCGTGGCATGTGTAAAGAGGTTTTCATTGGATTTGACCTTTTGTCTCGCAGAATGACTGTTTCAACATTCCATTTATATCACAACTATACTGAGATTTTTTCCCCAAAGCTTTATTTTGCAACGCCAAATGGTGCGTTCGGGTCGTGGCTATATTCCCATCGGACCACACAAAATGTTTCAGTGACTATGAAAATAGACATATTTATTGGTGAGAAAAACATTCAGACCCCCCGAGTTCCTTGAAGTCTAATCCCGATTTACACTGCCTACAAAAGGCTGTCGTTTGCCTCGGACTTACGTGTATGTACACGTGGCATCATATCATGATTGAATTATATCAGATATTATCCTTATTTGGATCTAGTTCTGTGATCTTCATATACTAATTGTGCGGGTATAAAGAGAGGTGGCTTATCAGTCAAAGGGAAAATCACAAAAAGAAGAGGTAGGAATTATTCATTTGTACATGTTCATTTAACAACTTGCTGGAGGTTATATTATATACATGAATGTAGAGTCTACTATGATTGTGGATGATGACGATGGCTGATGAAGGTTGATGATGATGATGATTATGATGATGATGATGATGATGTCAGCAAAAAATATGATATTGAAACTAGAAGTTGGCAACTTCGATTCTAGCTTTATTTTTCATTCTTGTTTCATTTTTCTGCCAGCGACTGGAACTTCCACAGACATACAGGATCTGACATGAGTTGGAGTTTGAGATTAAAAAAAAGAATAAACGAGTCTAGGGAAAATGTTATTAAGTAAGCCTTTGGCGAGCTTAAAAACGTTTTTTCTTGACGGGTTTAATAATATTTTATCTAAAACGCCAACAAATGCCAGATTCTTTTTAAATCATATAGTCTAACAATGTTTCACAAATCATAGATCAGAAGATGCAAAACCATCTATAGATGCACGCTCGGTAATGTTCGGAAAACCCATTCACTTCTTTGAAATACGTACAAATGACGTCAAACAGTGATGTCACACAATTGTGTTATCATGTACTAGATAAGAAAATTCGTGATAGGTATATTACACTGAATAGGGAGATTATCTGATAAAGTACTGTTCCACACTGAAAATACTTTGAAATGGTATAAATTAAACATCCTTGCGTTTTGAGTCTCTATTTGTTTACGTTCGGCCGCTAATGTGCGTTTAAAGGGAGTCATTTGTACCGTAGTAGATTTCGGTATTTTTAAAAATAGTTTTAAAATGAGTGACGTATCTATTTATAGAAAATGGCTGGAGATTTTTTACGGAAGAAGTGGAGGGCTATTTTTGACGCCAACGATATAAACAAGGATGGAGTTATAACCTTGGAGGACGCTAATTTGTTTGCGTACGTACCCTTGTTTAACTCTCTATCAGAGGACAAAATGTTAGACCCATCCATGTTGATGTTTGTACAATTGGTGTTTAACGCCGTTTTCATCATATTTCAATTAATAGTATATCGCGGAGGCCAATGCACATTTCCATTCGTTGATGGAATTTCTTTTTCTATTACTTTGTACGATAATCTTCAGAAGCCACTGGCTGCTTCCCCTCATAACCACGTAGAAAAAAAAAAAGATAAGTGGTGAGATAGGAATGAGCCCTGTCGCAATGACCATCATCAATCCTCGGAAAGAAATTGGCCGAGACGGGGGAATTCGGACCAACAACCCCGTCCTGATCTCCAGTTTTATACGATACCGACTGCGCTACCGGACTCGGCCACCCGTACTGAAAGCAATTGCTGACGACAACTTCAACCGGGCTCAAATTCGAACGAAGGAACGAACAGTTTATTATGGTGACATATGTTACATCTATATACAAACACAGTATTAGTGAAATACAAGAAAATTTTGAAACAACCGACCGCGTTGGGCCTACATGTCATTCTAAATGTCAAATAAGCACGTACGTGTCCAAGTATGTCACATGAATGAATGCCGGTTACTGAATAACCTTTGAATATACAGTAGTTGACTAGTTTTTTTGTATTTGTATCTTAGAGTTTTATAAAGGGTAAGATAACCAAGTTATAAAATGGAAGGTATCCAACCAAAAAGGTTTAGCCAATCAGAAATTGCGTTACTTCCCAAATCTAAATTTAGACAAAGAATGCGGTTTAGAATGGTTCGTCAACACGGCTCCTGATCTTGTATCTACACTCTCCGATACGTTGAGATTTTTACTGTGAAAACAACTTTCAAACTGCAATAATTGCACTCATTATGTAAAATCGTTTTTTAATTGGTCGAAATCAAGTCAAGTGACGAAAAACCCGTCATACCATTTTTCGATGAACGCAATGGGACTACATTCGGTTTTTCCAAGTTGTTGTGTATTATCTAATTTTAGATTCCATGCAAGCGCTTTTTTTTTTGCTATTTTTAGAGTTCCATCGCTGAATCGGTCAACTGCTGAAAGATTCATTTCTTTTGCTTAAATAATTTGAAAAAGAAAACTCCAGAACAAGCCTGGACAAATTGATGAATATTAATCTTTATTTGCACCCTAAACTCATAAAAAATACACCGTGCCAAAAGTGAATCAAGTATTGAATGGTCGACGTCATTAGTTATATCATTTAATACGTCAGCGGTCAATTTCTATGAAGCCAAGGTCACTGGGTTAAATTAAGGTAGTAGACCCCTAATGCTTCTAGTGGAACATGGAATAAAATTTCTTGTTAGTTGATAAATAAGGATTTATACTGATACAATACTTTTGCACATTTTTAACCGACAGGAAATTCCTTTGATGTCTGTCTTGAAATCATTTGTTGATACTTTTGTTAGTTTCCCGAAAAGGGAGATAATTATTATCTCCCTTTGTAATGAGAATATAGTGGTTTAAGATTTATAAATGATAATTCTAAGAAGGAAAAACAGCAAAAAGTCGCTCGGTTAAAGTAGTACAATAATACTCATTTTCAACCATAGCAAAATTTGTAGGATAATATTATAGTGGAAATAGCTGTTTTCAATTAGGAGTCTACTACCTTAAGTGCACTGTGTAAACAGAAAATTTAATGTTGCTTAAATGAAGTTGATTTCTTGTTTCATGACGGAGTTGTTCTGAGTTTGTTTATCGTGAGGATTAAGTTTTAAAAAAGCATGGTTATCAGATGACTATTAATCAGAAAAAACTCATCCTGGATTTGATAGAAAGTGTAGTGAAAGCTAGTCCTTGAGTGTTGGAGAAAGGATCGGAAGAGGTGAATGCACCGTGTCAAGAAGTTTAAAATCTTGGCCTGATAGGGATGATATTTAAAACAAGTCTAGAACTGGTAGACCAAAAAAATTGAGGAATTAACAGCTGTTATACCTTTTTTTACATTCTAATAAGTAGTTCACAAAACGTTGTCGTCATTCGATTCATAGCTTGCAAGAAAACTCAGTCTGATGGGTTGGCTACAGGTAGATACTCATCGATAACAGATCTGCCGACAGTGTGTAGACCAATTCTTTACAAAATATCTATAAAAAGGTCACTCGAACGAACATATCGTCCACTCAGCCTCAAGTTTAGATAGTTGACTGGATTTTTTATAGACAGTATCAGAAATTTCTATTTTGATCGATAGATCATTGAAAGTATTGATTTCGAAGTCAGCAAAATGGCCGTCTTCGAACAAAAAATATGTTGCAAAGCTAAAAATAGATTGTGTATTCATGCCCGTGCCACCAAGTATCCGCCAAGGAAATTAACTCGTGTTTACTGTCTTATTTTATCCGTGTTCGTTCTCTCTATCATTTTCGAAAATTCATTCAAGTGAACAGCGAGTGCAATTATAAGGGTTGAGTGCATATTTTTGTGTTGTCATCGAGAAATAAAATGCAATTGCCTTATTACATGGCAAATAACGCCCTTAATTATTTGTTTAATTTTTTTAACTTAATGAAATTGTCATGTTTATCATTCTTATTTATCAGTTCAGCGGTTAACACTTCGTTTTTAAGTCGATACATTTACATTTTTTATCGGCGAAATTGACTATGCTGGCTTTTAACTTACTTCCTTGTATTAATATACTAGAGTGAATAAATAGTACTTTGCCATTGATCTAAAACGTGAACATTTTTATTCGACGGCCCCTTGCAGGCCTATTTGTGGGTACATTTATGACACCAATTTACAAGCAGTACCACCGCTAATCGATACCACAGTACGCTTATTCGCACAGCAAATCAATATGCTAGGGGATAATCCCCTTATTTTACATATTGGTGATTCATTTTTTTTCTGTCAAGCGCTACCCTGTAGCCAGTCACTGTATGTCTACATGTATTTTCAAACATATCATTTTTAGTAGTAACTGCTCCTTTTCCAAACGATGAGATAAAGGAATTACTAGTTAGGATGCTTTTCATTTTCTATTCATATTTCTACTTGCATATTCCTGTGTCTCTTCCCTACATATCTTTTCAACAAACATTTCTTGTTTGAATTTTAATAGGAATCGATTTAGTATGGCCCATGGGATGCCGGAAGACCGAGCTGCGCAACTCAAAGCGAACTTCCGGGCATTCTGGGATGCCATGTTTGTACATGGTCAAGATAAGGTGGAACCAGAAGAGTTTGTAGAGAACATGGTGCAGGAATACGAGGACAACAAAGAGGCCTTCGTCCAAAGGATGCATAAGATATTGACAGATTGCATTGATTTGTTTGATGCCAACAATGACGGACTGATCTCGAACGATGAGTACATTGTGGCACTGAGATCCTGGGGTATAGATAAGTTCGATGCGGATTTTATGGCGGATTTTGCGCAGTTCAGACCTGGATACGTCGATAAGGGGTTGTTTAGGGATGCCTGGGTGGCTTTTTTTACCAACAATGATAGAGAGAAGGTCGACGTGGAAACCCCGGTCGTACGTGCTTTACAAGTGACTTGATTGGACCTTCTTGCCTACACTGTACCTAATAAATGATTTTATCGGCCGGTATTGCGTCCTGTACAAGCGATTTTAATAGCTCTAACACTTGTTTTGTTTCCGCTTTAACCTTTTTTTAAATATATATATACCTCTTAACAAATGATCTTGTGTTTCACAACTTGCATGGTTTTAAAAACCTTGATGGTGCTAAGAACTATTTTAGTTGCTACCGCAGTCAGTACAGATCAAGAACAGACCAAAAGAAATGTTTTAGTTGCTACCGCAGTAAGTACAGATCAAGAACAGACCAAAAGAAATGTTTTAGTTGCTACCGCAGTCAGTACAGATCAAGAACAGACCAAAAGAAATGTTTTAGTTGCTACCGCAGTCAGTACAGATCAAGAACAGACCAACAGAACTATTTCAGTTGCTACCGCAGTCAGTACAGATCAACAACAGACCAACAGAACTATTTCAGTTGCTACCGCAGTCAGTACAGATCAAGAACAGACCAAAAGAAATGTTTTAGTTGCTACCGCAGTCAGTACAGATCAAGAACAGACCAAAAGAAATGTACTGTACTACGACCTAGGATATCTACCAACCGCTACTTGATTCTAGTGTACATTTGAATGAGCCATGCTTTGTGAAAAGGGCGTTTAATGCATCTGCAATAAGTATCGACTCATGGAAACCTGCTCAGCCCGTGCAGGCTACAATGGGTCGAAACCTTTTGCTATTCGAACTTTTTTTTTTGCATATCCAAGGACCATTCAGTTGCTTGTAAAACAAAATAGATTTAATGAATCAATATTTATGCGATGATTTGCCTTGAATAATGCATAACGGACATGCAATAAACCCCCCCCCCCCTTGTCAGAACATGGCTAAAATCATTTCTCCACTTATTAGTTAATGATGTTGAATCATCGAAAATAAAAGATTTCAACAATCTAAAGTTGGCTGGTACAGGTATCATTAATTCGGCATACTCCAACAACCACTTTCGGCCTTTTCCGTACATAATCGGAATCAACGACTTGTCATGGTGTATAGTGTGCATGATTGTTACGACCATTATAGTCAAGAAGGTGGCAAAATGAGACAAGCCATAATTATGTAATGACTTGCTCGGCATAATGCATCACGGACATACTCTAAACACCTTATTGTCAGAGCACGGCTCAAATTGTTTGCCAGAACATGGCTCCATTCATTTCTTCACCTGTTTGTGAATGATGTACAATCTTCGAAAATAAAAGATTTCAACGGAATAACCTTGTCTTGTAGAGGCATCATGTCTGGCTGAGCTATCATAACATTGGCATACTCCAACAATCACATTTGTGTACTATGTAGATGATTGTTATGACCATCATTATTGGAAAAAACGAATTGAGACAAGCCATACGAAAACGACAAAAGAAAATAGTTGGGGTAACTTGGAGTTTTAAGCCGGAGCTTTAAAAATTGTTCGGAAAAAAGAGGCCCTCTGACATTCGAGACTTGACTTATTGAGGTTGTACTCTATTTTCCTTCCGCCATGACCACAAATAATCGTATAACCTTTAACCCTTATCCTTCTGAAGAACTAAAATGAAATTTTTAATTCGATAGTAAAAACCCGAATATTGTTTTTTTCAAAGTTATGTTTTGGGGAATATATCTCGTTATCGGACAGTGTAGATCCAAGATCAGACTGCACCTTCTGTGCAGTCTGATCTTGATCTGCACAGTCCGGAAGAAGGTCAGTGATCTGCGCTTAGCAGCTTAGGGGTTAAATGAATTCAGTTTTTTAGTGTAAGACTCAACGACCTCTCCTTGCTAAGGATGGCACTTACCGGTATTATATTATCGTTATTTATCACATAAAACCTCCTCCGGCAGTGTATTAAACCCATGACTTATTTTTGATGATACACTAGTGTATTATCGTTTTTTGGGTCCCGGTTCTGATCAATTTTCAGTCATGAGCGCGTGAAGCCAGAGAAACCAACCACAGCATGCGCGGGAATATGTACTGCTACTCCGTTTCATGGAAAAATGACGTCATTGTTGCTAAGACGTATCCGCGTGGAAAGTTTTTGATTTTTATGTTTGATGAAAACCAAGAAATGCAGCGAAAGTCTCTTAAAATCAATATTATTGCGGAAATAGGTGGACTTAACCCCTCTATCAACTATTTCATTCTTCTTTCGGTGTAAATGTCAAAGAACTATTTACTTGTGTATATACACATTTGAAACCAAACTACAACTGTAAACATGGACCCGTGAACAGTATAGAGGCTAAGGTGATGATGCAGGATATTTTTCTGTCTGTCATTCGTTTTATGTGATAAACAGAATCTTACATTCGTGTTTATGTATTATCATTTTTATCAAACTCGTTGGCTAAAATGTATTTGACGCTTGCCAATGTTTGCGTCATACAATTTTAGTCAACTCGTTTGATAAAAATGATAGTACATATACACTCATGTAAGATTCTCTATTTATCCCTCAGTCTTCACATACATATAGATCTAGTGCCGATTTGCAATTTCGACCTCCTTTGACTATTGAATATACAACCCAGGAATCAGACATATATATATATATCTTATAGCCTTGATTAAACAAGTGGACGCAGTAGATCGAAGATCAGATTGCACGTTCTATGCAGTCTGATCTTGATCTATGCCGTCCGCAAAAGCCCCCGTTTTCGCTATCGGCGCTTAAAGTGTCAAACTGCTAAAAAACAATTGATAATTCTTGTTAACATTTTTCACTCGAAAACTTTAACCGTCTCGGACAGTGTTGATTCAAGATCAGACTTCAAGTTTTGTGTAGCCTGATTTTAATCTATACCGTCCACAAAAGCCCACGTTTTTGCCCACGGCGTTGAAAGTGTTAAACCACTTAAAATCTATTTACTCCTCCAAATAACATTTCCAGCAAAGTTCTTTTCGCTAAAAAAGTGAATTACGTATCGGACAGTGTAGATTCAAGATCCAGGAATCACACACACACACACACACACACACACACACACACACACACACACACACACACACACACACACACATATATATATATCCTTGATTAAACAAGTGGACGCAGTAGATCGAAGATCAGATTGCACGTTCTGTGAAGTCTGATCTTGATCTCCACTCTTCGCAATGGCAAATTGAGTCCCTCTTAGCAACCTTAAATGTTAAGGCTGCTAAATACTCATTATCATATGAGCCCTGCTCTATTAAAAGGGTATTTAATACATCTGCAAAAAGTATCGACTAAGGTCAGCATTCGCAGTCTGATCTTTGTCGAAACCTTTTGCATTTGGTAAATTTTCTGATTGTCAAAGGACCATTCTATCTCATGATTCAGCCAGTCGTAAGACCAAATGGATTTTATAGATCTATAATTGTATGATGACTAGCTTGCTATAATTCATAACGGAGGTGGACTAAACCCACTAGCTCATAATTTTATCTGAGCTTTGCTCAGTGAAAAAGGGGCTTAATGCATCAACAAATAGCATCGATCCATGTAAGCCTGCGCAGTCCGCGCAGGCTAACATGTGTCGTAACTTTTCGGTTTTGGTAAATTTTTTTGCTTATCCAAGGACCATTCTAGCTCATGATTCAGCCAGTTGTAAGACGAAATAAATTTTATAGATCTATAATTGTATGATGACTTTTGTGGTATAATGCATTACGGAGATGCACTAAGCCCCCTGTTGCCAAAGCATGGCACATAATTTTATTTGTTTATCTCTAATGCTCGCAGGTTCCATTTTTCCTCATCCTGCAGAATTACATATTCTTCTAATTATATGAGCCAAGCTCTGTGAAAAGGGGGCTTAATGCATCTGCGAAAAGTATCGACCCAGGTCAGCCTGCGCAGTCCGCGCAGGCTGACCTGGGCCGAAACTTTTCGATATTGGTAAATTTTCTGTATGTCCAATGACTAGTGTACCTCATAATTAAGTCAGTTGTTAAAAAAAGTGGCTATTATGGATCCATGAGTATTTGCTGGCTTGCTTGGTACCATTAAGCACGCAGATGCATTAAGCCCCCTTTTGCCGGAGCTTGGCTCATATGGTTAGCATAAATTACTTTCTCTTTTCTCCACATACCGCTCATTAATATTTTTTGCATCTTCCGGTGATAACTACAAAAACATTGTAGCAAATGCAAAATAATGCACGTGACAAGCTATTTCTACATTTACCATAATGTTTTCACTTATATTCATGAGCTGGATCAAAATCCTTATTAACTTTTTTGTTTGTTTTGGAGTTTAACGCCGTTTAAACAGCTAAGCTCATATCACGGCGGCCAGTGCACCTACTCATGTGTTTTCTGACTTTTTCACACTAGTACTGACACAAATTTCTTTCTAAACCACTTACTACTTTCTCAGAGGTGAGAGACGGAAAAACGCCGGAAAGAAAGGTTGGCGGTAACCGGGTATGGAACCAGCAACCACCAGGTCACGAGTCAGATGCGCTAACCACTGGGCTACCTGGCTGGGCACAATAATGTTTGCAAAGTGTCCGCTTGTAAATTCGATTCATGAGCTAACGAAATAACGAAAGGAAAAAAAAAAAAACGAAACTAAACGAAAGGCTTGCATTAGATGAGAGTGGGCCAAAATTGAAAGAAGAAAAAAAAATCTATGCTATAGTTTGACGGCGATATCATGTCACAAGAGAAAGGTTAACTAATTTTGATTTTAGGTGCAGTTGCTATGAAATAACTCTTTACCAAACGACAAAATTTTGGACTTGACCAAATTAAAAGTACTTTTAGACGACAAGCTGAGTGTAACTGAAATGATTTCTGTCTTTAATAGGGTAGAAAACATTGTGCGAAAATGAGAAAACACTGGTTACCAGCAATTTCTCCTTTTTCCACATTTTTTTTCAAAACCCCTTTTTTTAACCCTTTTGGCGCCATAGGCGAAAACAGTGACTTTTGCGGACGGCATAGATCATAGATCAGACTGCACAGAACGTGCAGTCTGATCTTTGATCTATACCGTCTGCTTGCTTAGTCAAGCCTTTACAATCCAAATCTTTGTAAGTTTCAATGGATTGTATTTATAGCCATCAGAAGAGGTCAAGTTTACTTATATGGCACTGAAAGAGCTAAGGATCATTGAATACGAAATTATTTAGTAAATTATAGAAAATATTAAGAATTAAATGCACATTTTTTTTTTTTTTTCAACGGTTTGTCCAGTCGTAGAAGATGTGTTGTTTTCTTTTCGAACGTTAATGTATACATGAGTGACACAATATCATCGTTGACGTATGACAGGTATACCGATGTCTGCATCTAGTATTGAGATCTTCAGATACAGTTTGTGCGAGTGTAAAGAGAGAGGGGCTCATCAGTCAACGTGGAAATACACTAACAGTAGCGGTAGGAATTGTTTACTTTTATTTGTTCATTTGAAAAACTACTTGACGTAGATATTGATTGACTGATTGATTGATTGCATGGTGTTTCACGCCATTTTGAACATTATTTTAGTTATGTCGCGGCTGCCTGTGCACCTACCCATGCTTTCCAAGGGTGTCTTTTACCAGTACTCCGCACAATATTCTTTCCAAGCCACTGGCTGCTTTCACACATCGTCAAAACGGTGGTCAGCGGTGAGAAAGGGATGAATCCTGTCGCAAAGACTATCATCAATTCTCGGAAAAAAAATTGGCAGAGCCAGGGATCGAACCAGCGACCTCCTGTTCTCAATTACTGTACGCTACCGACTGCGCTACCGGGGCTCGGTTCGATGTAGATATTAATTATACTATGATTATAAATGATGTTGATAGATGATTATGATGATGCAGTACAAGGATGTATGGCTCGTTAAAAGCATCTGCCCCCTTTTTTCCTCAATATATTTCAAAATCACCGACGGAAGAAATTTTGTGTTAGATTTCGATATGTCTAAAAATAGCGTAACGTTAAAATGATTGACATATCTATTTATAGAAAATGGCCGGAGAATTTCTACGAAAGAAGTGGAAAGCTATTTTTGAAGCAAACGATATAGATAAGGACGGGGTTATAACGTTAGACGATGCAAATGTATTTGCGTACGTATATTTACTATAGCTTGATGTAAACAAACAAGTTGAGAGGGAGATTTAAGGTCTACGGCCCCTAACTATCATATTAAAAGACGGAAGCTGCCGAGGTTGGCCGAATAGCCTTTACGAAAATGTCGATGTTACACGATATTTACCGATGAGTTAGGGGTCGTAATCCTTAAAGATCGATAATTTGTGAAAATTCGTATTTGTTAGTGGGATTAAAAAGGGGATACTCAATATTCATGTATATAGAATTTCTTCGAAATTCGAAAATGTTTGATCAGTAAGTTAAGTAGGACGATAGCTTGCAAACCAGCGCTTAAGAATTAAAAAAAAAAAATGTACCATGCTCTGTGAAAAGGGGACTTAATGCATCTGCGAAATGTTTCAGTTCAGGTCAGCCTGCGCAGTCCGCGCAGGCAGACCTGGGTTGAAACCTTTCGCTATTGGTCAATTTTCTATGTCTAGGGGCTACATAGCCCCTGGTGATATTTTTAGATTTCATGTCAAAATTTCTCAAAGGTTTGTGGATAGCACGTGATCCATAACATACATCGATAATATGGAATAGTTTTCAAATAAATAAGCTGACGTCATTGTTTATCTCATGAAAATAGACGAAGTTACCACTTGCAAAGGGAGCGACCCGTTATTTGAACATCAAATTCGCACCTTTTTTCTGGTTATTACCGTCTGGGTTCTTCATGTTTGCAGGGAAAAGTATCATTTGTAATATTTATCGATGTTTAACAAAACACAAAAATGCACAATAAAAATACTAATGGGCCTTTTTCAATGAATGATATTAACACGTGGCAGATTTGTTCAACTTAAAACTGCACTATCCGGTAAGTTAAGACTTTTTTCCATCGAAATGAAGTGTCAAAATGAAGTATAAATGAGTTTTACGATATGATATTCATCCGCCATTCATAAAAAAAGACGTTACTGGCTACTACACAATTACTTATTTCATATTTTTACCGTTTTCGAACAAAATGTCAATAATTGCATCACTGAAATTTGTAGGTGTATAATATAAGGAATAGTTTGTTGTAGTTACTTTCTAAGAGCTTGAATTTACTTCTTGCTTCGGTCTCGCGCAATATCAAATTTTCTCACGCTGCTCGAATCAAATACCAGCACCAGGAAATTCACTACAACATAAAGTTCCGTATTCATTAAACTCGTCTAGAAAAATGTTCTTGGGTTCACGTGCCCGCTTATTAAATTCATCAAGACTTGTTTAATACAATTCTGCATCAAACCCAAATTATATATGACACAGTTTCAAAGTTCAGTTTTTCATCTAAATATTGAACTTAACTAGATGGTTCTTCATAATATTCAAAACATCTGAAATTTTGTATAAACAGTGTTTTTAAGGACATGACGTCATAATTGTTAAGACGTTTTGGCAAGTGCCCTTTGTAATCTTCCGTATTTCCCTACTAATAACAGTTCTGAGTTTAGTTCAACATGCTGTTTATAACCATACGCCTCGTCTTTGATGAGTCCTCGTTGAAAAAAATCTTAACAGGTTTAAATCGGGGGGTGGGGAGGGGGTGGGGGGGTCGGGGGGCGGTGAACTGGCTATTCTACTGTCGTCTTCAATGTAATCAATTGGCTTCAAAAAGTATCGATCAGAAAGTTAATAGCAGCTCTACATGTATGAGGTGCTGTTTCATCTGTTTGAAAACAACAATCAGTAAAAGAGAAAAATCTTTTTGAAAGTTCTGGCACAAACTTATTTTTCAAAATATCAATGTATAGATCAGAGGTGAGTGACAGTATCTCAGTTTTCCTGGAGGACATAAGGCCCTAGGACGATTTATTGCTTAAAGCAACCCAAACTGTGACTTTTTTTGCCATTCAGACGTGAGTGACATGGTGTAATATTATAAACCAGCTTGTTTCACTGAACTCAGAACAGCTATTCGTAGGGAAAAACGGAAGATTACGGAGAGCACCCGCCAAAAGGCCGTTAACAATTTTTGACGTCATTTCCGGCTAATATGGTAGAAAATGGTTGGACATGCAGAGTATGTCTTATGATGGAATGAAGGTAAGCTAGTCCTTAAAATAACTGTTTATACAAAAGTTCGGATAAGTATAGTAATATCATAAAGAGCCATTTAGTTATGTTGAATATTTAGTAGCCAACTTTGAAACTGGGACATATTTTTGGGACACACTGTACATGTATAAATTTTTTTCCAAATTTAATAGGGAACGGTTTAGTTTGAGCCACGATATGCCAGAAGAAAGAGCTGCACAATTCAAAGAGGACTTCCGGTCAATCTGGGATGCCATGTTTTTACAAGGTCAAGATAAAATGGATCCAGACGAGTTCGTAGAGAGGATGGCGCAGGGATACGGAAATGACAAGGAGGCCTTTGAGCAAAGAATACACGATATATTGACCAAATGCGTTGATCTGTTTGATGTTAATAATGATGGACTAATCTCGAAGGACGAGTACTTGGTGGCCCTGAGATCCTGGGGTATAGATGAATTCGACGCCGATTTTATGGGAGATTTTGCGCAGTTCAAACCTGGCTACATCGATAAGGGTCTGTATAGAGATACCTGGCTGAGCTATTTTATTAACGACGATAGCGACGAGGTCGACGTGGAAACCCCAATCGTGCGTGCTTTACAAGTAATTTGATTGGACGTTCCTGCGTGAAATGCACTTTACAGATGATTTGATTGACTCGCATCACGTCCTGTACAAGTGATTTTATTGGCTTTAAATGTTTTTTTCCGGTTTTACCTTTCCCTTTAAACATTTAACCGAATAAACCGGTGTTCATACCTTAGAAGAAAAAGGCTTCTAAAATCATTTTTGGAAAAGAAGAAAATGCTGTCTACTAGCATTTTCTCCCCTTCCTACTATGTTTTTTAACCTTAAAAAAGACGATCTTTTTTAATTATTTAGCACCATCTAATGCTTTGTCTGAAGTAAGGATGAACAAAAAATAATGTTGTTTGGTTAGAGGTTAGCATTTATCACGCCAAGAACTATTTCAGTTGCTATTGCAGTCAGTACAGATCACGATCAGACTGCGTATCTTCACCATCCACTACTTGTCCCAGTTTTTTTCCCCATTTGCGATAAATTGTTCTTAACACTCGAAAATAAATTAAAAGAGTAGAAATGTTCGGTACTCGTACCTTTTAGTACAGATAAATGTTCCCGAATGCGATTTTAATTTTTGATGGGTCGCATCCGGGTACAGTGACGATCGCAAAAGAATGGCTGAAATCCCCGCACATATTTTGTGCGCACGTTTAAACTCTCATGTCTTCACAAATTGGCGACAAAATTGAAACTTCAACATACCTGTTGCTTGCGTATCAATAATCCATCTTTTCAAATACCAATGTTTTTAACTTAAACGCTGAACATGAGAAAACATGTTTAATTCATCTTCTCGAAATGTATATCAGGCAAGCAGGGCAAATTCGGTGAACTCGAATAGCTGTACCAGTAGACGTTTTTATTGAAAGGATTCTGCCTCAGCTGAAATACCTGAACAAACACGTCAGCATCTTTGCATAGGCCTGTCTCATTTGCATCAATTAGAGGGGAGGTAATTATGCTAGATATATCACTTTCCCTTTTTGAAGAAGTCCACGCTTTGTCGTAAAGTACTTTCTCATTTCTCAGCATTGAATTAAGAAGTCATCCCTCAACGATATGAGAATATTTTGGCTCCAAGTTTACACTAGTCTTTTTCGATATGAATTCATGAGTCTATCACCGACGTGGTTATAGTCATCAAGCCTATATTATTTGCATCAATAAAAGGGAGGTAATCATTCCTTATGACGAGGTGTAAAAGTCATCTTTAGACTTTTGATTATAGTTTCTGTCAAAATAAGTGATTTTTACAGACATTTAATTTGTCTTTAGCCCTTTTTTGTGTGTGTTTGTTTTTTGAGTCTATAACAAATATCGACCGCACCTTTATACACCCATGCGTGCAAATTACTACGCTTTTATTACAAGGAACAAAGTTTACACCGTGTAAGGTTAGGCAAGGACAAAGGGGAAAAACTATGTCTGTTAAAAAAAGATTCTTTGACACTATTGAAGTTAAGGACAACTGCATAAATTTAATCGAGCTATATTTCTCAGTTGGGCTTTCTTTATCATTATTATTTCATTATTATTATTATTATCGTTATTAGATAATTACTCTATTTTCATTACAAGGTAAGAAATAAATTACCCCTCTTTACAGGACGTTTAGAAAGAAAAAGCGAAGAACAAGATTGAAAGATAAGTTAAAAAAAAAACTCAAAAAAAAAACGGTTGCCCAGAAATCGATTAGCAACGACAACAACAGGCACGATCAGCAGCCTATCGCTGAAAAATTCTAACCTAACTGATAGACCGAGTTAGAAAATAAGTGTACAAAATGTTATTCATCGGAAATGTATTTAGAAAGCTTTCCACGGAAAATTGTGACTGGTGTTTGCTTTCTACGATTTTAAGAAGGGTTAAGCGGTGTACTTCCTGCGAAGAAATGTACAGTGTAGCTACGTGATACAGCCGAGGGAATTGATTACGGGATCACCCGAGGTATGCCGAATTCCAAGCGAATCGGATCAAACTTAACAGCCAGATTAGACGGGGCCGAACTGGGTCAGATTTATTACTAGTGACTGGATTGGACCGGATCGAACTTCATAACCAGATTGGACTATTTGTCTTCAATTTTGTACAGATCAATTGAGTTTCGTCCTTACCAAGACCGCTTATTCGACAATCGCCAGTATTTCAGTACTTTTAGTGCTTTGAGTTCATTACTACCCTACTTGTATTCCACATGCCTTACATTTATAAGTACAAAATGTAAGTGCGTTTATAGTGATAGGTGCAGTCGATATTTCTTTGGGGAGTTAAAAAGACAAAGGAGGCTGAAGAAGAATTTACTGTCTGTTGAAAATCGTCCATTCAACGGAGCCTGCTCTTTAAATTAGATTTTCACCAGTCCATAATCACAGCTTTATGTACTACACTGATCATTCGTCATGTTACTTTTCAAGACGAAATACATATTTTACGAAGCTCACACGTTATCCGTATAGGGCTTAAAGTTGAAAACCCTTGTAACAGAGGTTATTGATAAGAACATGAGGTTGTATGTGAGTCATGCTCTGGCAGAAATGGGGTTTAATGTGCCGCTGTGATACACTATACGTAGCAAGTCATCACATGATTATGGATCATAAATCCATTTTGTCTAATAACCGACTGAACCTGAGGGTAGAACGGTCATTGCACATACAGAAAAAATTTACTGATGTCACACAGTTTCAAACAGTAGCAAACAGCGCTGACATGGGTCGATATTTTTTGCAAGATGCATTACACCCCCTTTTCACAGGGCATAGTTCATATCATTGGCCTGCAACACGTGAAAAATGGCATTCGGACGTTTGCGTAAACTGTCGTCTCGGATCAGCCTGCGCAGTCCGCGCAGACTGATCCGAGACGACACTTTACGACTACATTTGATTTTGTCCTACAGGAGACTCGCACAAAACAGAAAATTACATAAGAACGGAAAGTGTCGTCTCGGATTAGCCTGCGCGGACTGCGCAGGCTAATCCGAGATGACACTTTACGCAAATGTCCAAATGCCCTTTTTCGCGTGTTGCAGGCCATATACATGTGCGGTCGATATTTCTCGTAGAAAAAAAAAATTGGCAAAAAAATCTAAAGAACAATTTACTGTCTGTTAAAAATCGCCCATTTTGACAGATACTATAACAAAAATTCTTCAAAATGACATTTTTACTTCGCCATAAACTGGTTTTGATGACAGATGTATTTCTGGATGGAACTTAAATTGTTTCCTGATTCTGATCATTTTTAGACATAAATCGGCGAGGTACAGATTTTTTTGACATTTTTATGGTTTCATGAGAGGGGCAAAAAATACACAACAGACAATATTGGAATGATAGGGATGGTTCTTTTATCCTTAAAGACACATCTATACTAGTTTTCAGGTAGCTTTTTGCCAGTTTTTAACCCATTTCATCCCTAATTTATGAAACTATAATCATTCTTGTATCTTCATGCCAAATGTTGCACCTGATAGCTTCAAGACTGCACAGATTACCACGGATAGAAAATGCGTTTAATGCTGTGGAGGCATTCAAGGCAATCAAAGTTGTCATTTCCGGTTTAAAATAAGGATAAATCCTTTGTGTTTTTTCATCCCTTACATCGTATCTACATGTATATGTAATTTATCTCTGTTTACACAGCTAAGTCATTCCACACACTTTCAACCTGTGATTATGGCCTGGTGAAAATCTAATTTGAAGAGTAGGCTCCGTTGACTTTCAAGTTTTATCAGCATTTTTTTTTTCACTAGCTCTAAGGATGTATCTTTTAAAGTTTATCATTTTCAAAGGCAAAAACCGGGTTTTTTTGGGGACGGTATAGATCAAGATCAGACTGCACAGAACGTGTCTGATCTTGGATTTATACCGTCCCGTTGCTTAGTCAAGCCTTTAGGTTAAAAAAAATGTCTGACTTTAATTGGGTTTTATTTTCAGCCGTATAGGGAAGTACAAATTCATATGGGCCATGTTTTGTAAAAAGGTTTTCATACATCTGCAAAAATGTATCGACCAATTTCAGCCTGCATAGTCTGCACAGGCTGACATGGGTAGACACTTTATGCTATTTATTATTTTCTGTCCAAAGATTATTCTACCTTATGATTCAGCCGATTGTCAGACTGAATGGATTTTATGGATCCACAATTATGTGATCGGACTTGCTTGGTATAATGCCTGACGGAGATGCATTAAACCACCTTTTCACATAGCATGGTTCATATGGTTGGTACTAAAAGATTTAATTATATAAATAAGTAAGATGATTTTTTTTATCTAACTCTATAACAAATAAACCCAAGTTTGAGAAAACCACAGTTCTCTATCACTTGACCGTGAATCATTCCGAGTACTAAAAAAATGAGCTTGAGAAGTACTTTTATTGAGTCAGCTAATCAAAGGACTTGAATTCAAGCAATGCTTACACCATCCTAAAAGTCACAAAACAGTTGATACCGTAAGTTAAACAAGAATAGTAACAAATGCTCATTACATATAACGTTTCATTGCAAAAATAAAAGTTGTTCTAGTGTGATAAGTGGTCGCAGTGGTGACATAATAAACCCGACAAGAAATAAGTCACACACAAGCTTACAAAATGAGCAGAAAATAATTCTAGTGCAATTAGAGCACGAAAAGTTTTAACAATATGGACTCGGCAACAAATTCGTCCGTACAGATATTCCTCCGAAGGCAAGAAAATCTTATTTAATACTCCTCATTATAGTTTCTTTTCGAGTCAGATAATAGTTCCAGAACTAACAGTCGTTCAATGATTAAGATTAAAAGACATCTTCCTCAAAGAGACAGAAAGTCAATGTCGACAGTTTGTAGTCTTTCGCGGATAGGAAATTGGTAAACAACTTTCTTCAGCTATGGATAGTCATCTGATTAAACACCCTTGAGTTATACAAACATAAAAAACTTGGGACCAAACGGCCATTTTGAAAACGTACTTATACGGTCAAAAAGGTCGCAATAAGGTGGATTTGCAAAAACAATGAAATCACCCCAGTCATAAAATCTTTCAAAATAAAAAAAGTAGTTCCAGTTCTAGGTATTTAATATTACAGGTGCGGACAACCAATCAGTTGTGGTGGCTGATATTCCTCCTCCAAGAATTTGAATTTCGTAAAAAGTATTCTCGTCAGCCAAAATAATTACAATGAAACTCAGGGTTCAAAAACAAGATACCTATGACCAGAAAGGTACTTGTATTACAAACTGTGTAAGCCAATGAAATATCTACATTCGATTCTCTAAAACCCCCTGTTACTATATAGGTATTCATATGTATATCAGCGAAATAATGATATCATATTCCCTCCATGTAACTTTTTTAGCATTACAGAAAAGAGTGCCTATGCCTGTAGTATTTAACCCTAAAGCTGCAAAGCGTGACTCACTGACCTTTTGCGGACAGTAAAGATCAAGACCAGACTGCACAGAAGGCGCAGTCTGATCTTGGATCTACACTGTCCAATAAGGAGACAATTTTTCTAAAAAAACATAAGTTCCAATAACATTATTCGGGATTTTCATGTCGACTTGAACGTTTTATTCAGTTTATTTAGCATGATTTTTTTCATCATAAGGGTTAAGAAAAAAGATTTTTGGAAGTATCTTCATTAGTCCAACAACAAATCCGTCTCAGCAGCGGGCATTCTTCCCCGTAGAGGAATTTTCGTACAAAGAGTATTCTTTTCAACTATAATAATTACTTTCCAAATCTCCTCTTACTTCCAAAGCAGGAAACCTATTACTAGGGACGTACTTATATTTAAAGCTCCGTCTTTTGAAAAAAAAATGCCTATAGCAGAAATTCGATCAATCCCTTTTACAATACCAATGAGCCATACTCTGTGAAAAGGGGATTTAATGCATAGATCTGCAAAAAAGTATATTCGCAGGCTGACTCGTGTCGCGACTTTTTAGTTTTGGTAAATACTCTACATTTCCAAGAACCCAACTACCTCAGGATTTGACAGCCGGTTGTTGGAAAAAATAGAATTGATGGATCCATAATCATGTGATGACTTTTTCTTTTGTATAATGCATCACGGAGATGCACTGAATCCCCTTTGGTCAGAGTGTGGTTTATACTTATGATAATGAAATAAATAGAAGATTTTTTTTTTCGGTGAGAGATCGGAATTTATTTCATCTCGTGAACATCATCAGTAATATTTCCACGAGTGGCGCAATTTATTTCATCTCGTGAACATCATCGGTATTATTTTCAAGAGTGGCGCAGCCACTCGTGAAAATATTACCGATGACGTTCACGAGATGAAATAAATTGCGATCTTTCACCGAGGAAAAAAAACAAATATTTCATCTATTTCATGCTTCTAACCTTTTTTTGTTTTTGGCGGTGGGGGGGGGGGTACTTACATCAAAATACAGTACAGTTATTTTCGGTAATTCCTCGTGGTGTACCCCTGCGTAACGACGCATTACAATATTACGTAAAGTGCAAGAAATGTAGGGTAAATTACGTCATATTTCCACCTGGTTGAATGGCATCCGCTGTTTACCTAGGTAACTAGTGTGCGGGAACTACTATTTCCGCCTTCAATTGAAGAGTTGGAAAATATAATCGGTATTTTTTCACTGGTCGTAACCATGAAATATCGAACAATATCCCACCGTTATTTCTCGATAAACTACCTAGAAGCATGAAATAATAATGTTTATCCACTCCCATATAATATTCCAAAATTGGGAAAAAATAGTCCCTGTGCCCCAAGAAAATAAGATGTTATAATTCAGGGAATATCTTACGTAATCCGACAAAAGAATCAGTCTCGACAGTTGATATTCCTCCGCGGATAGAGAATTTTGTCATAAAGAATCTTCAACGATGGATTATTATGTTAGATATTTACCCCCGGGTTCAAACACGCGACACCTACAGCGGGAAAACGTACCTATATTGAAAATAATGATGACAGTTAAGTTACAGAATTGTCGCCCAGAGAAATGTTGCGCTGCGACGATAATTATGTGGGCAGAATAGCTTTCTGTATCTTGAAATCTTTACCAGACGACAAAATTTTAAACACGGCAATGGCCCTAGCTTATAAAACATAAGTTCATGCCCAACCAAATTTGTGCTTAAGGATTACGACCCCTAACTCATCGGTAAATATCATGTAAACCTCGACGTTTTCGTAAAGGCTATTCGGCCAATATCGGCAGCTTCCGTCTTTTAATATGAGAGTTTGAGGCTGTAGACTCACTGACTCATCAGTAAATCTCGTGTAACATCGACGTTTTCGTAAAGACTATTCGGCCAATATCGGCAGCTTCCGTCTTTTAATATGGGAGTTAAGGGCAGTTGACTCATTAACTCATCGATAAATATCGTGTGACATCGACGTTTTCGTAAAGACTATTCGGCAAATCTCGGCAGCTTCCGTCTTTTAATATGAGAGTTAGGGACGTAGACCTTAAACTTTCGATCTCATTGTTGCCTCTGCATGTACGACATTGTGCAATAAATGCTTTCATTTCTTAACCATTATCCTGGATTTTGATAAAAGTTTCATCGAAAAAGGGGTTAGAAGTATTGCTTTTTTTAGGTAAAAGATAGAAATTAATTTCATCGAGTGAACATCATCGGTAATATTTTCATGAGTGGCTGTGTCAAATTCTGACGCGAAATCTATACATATCGTAAGAGGGTAGTGTAACTGTCATGATATACTTTTTTCGGCGTAGCTGAATGTGCTATCTTTTGACCTACTTTTTGGTATTGATAACAAATGAATGAATAGAAACTTGTGATTGGTCAAAAATCTAGACATGTTTATTTTAAGGGCCCCTGCCTATTTGCTGTCAAAAGTCTCTTTTTTAAAAATATTTGTCGTTCAAAAATACTTTTTCATTTTTTGATGGTTTTGCAAAGTTTTGCCTTTTAAAATTCTGCCAAACACTGCCTTTGGTATGTTTGGTATGTTATTAAAAAAAACCTGAATAGTTCCCTTTAAATCTCAGACATGAACAGAAGTGAAAACCAATCTTAGCCAGCGAAATCTTACCGAAAAAAAAATTGTTTTTTCAGTCAATAACGAGATACGTTCGCTGCCTAGTTATAACGACTCTATTTAGCATGGTAAGTTTCTGTAATGGTCTGATGGCCCTTTAACCTGGAGAGAACAAGCTTGGCTGGGTTTTTTTTGCGGACAGTGTAAATCAAGACATGGCTGCACAGAACGTGCAGTCTGATCTTAACCAAACTATCTGATTTTTTTTATTATTGTTATCATAATTACTATTATTATGATTATTATCATTTTCATTATTATCATTTTCATCATTATTATCAATATTATTATCATTAGTAGTAATAGTAGTATTAGTATAAAAACAGCGCTGAAACTAAAAACTCTACTTGTCTGGTCTTGATCTACACTGACCGCAAAGGCAACTATAAAAGTGAAAGACCTTCAAAGGATTGATTGATTGATTGATTGATTGGTGTTTAACGCCGTTTTCAACATTTGTTCAGTTATATCGAGGCGGCCAGTGCACCTATCCATGCTTTCCTGGAATCTCTTTTACCAGTACTCCGCACAATATTCTTTCCAAGCCACCGGCTGCTTTCTATCATCAATCCTCGAACAGAAATTCGGCGAGCTGGCGATTTGAATCAGCGACCCCATGTGTAATGGGGAACAACTAATTTAGTTATGATGACGTCATCCTAAAGTTGATATTAAAAAAAAAACAGAATTAGTTATAAAAGCATTTGCAGTAATTACAAATATATAATCGAGGCACGCCTTTTTTTTAATTTAGTCTTTCCTTAAATCATCGTATTAATTACATAATCTTTCTATTTTCAGTACAAAGGTTGCAACGAATTCCTCCTCTTTTGTGATATTTACAAGGGAACAAAACTCTCTTACACACACATCAGAATAACCTTTTAAAATGGATATAAAAAATAGTTCTTATAGGACAATAAAAGA